>CM062832.1:1412161-2012161 GCA_031772345.1 Himalopsyche anomala | reverse complement strand
TTGAAATGAAACGGTGTAAATAACAATTGACATTAAAAAGAATTTAAAAATTACCGTACCAGCAATTCTATAATTATACAAAATTGAAATGCTTAACACTTCTAACACATAATTAAAAAATTATCCAAGATTAATAAATTTCAAATGGTGACTGATAGCAATTACAAACATAATTAAAATTTGGGAAATTTTTGACAAAGTGATATATTATACGTAGTGATCTAAAACCTGTCTTTTCAGACATTGGATATACAATTAAATATTTTTAAGTAGGTGTCCTATTTTATAATACAATAATAAACAAAACGCATTTAAAATTAAAAGTGAAAAGTTCATTTAAAAAAAATTTGCCTTGAAGCTTTTAAAATCGATTTATTAAAAATGGCAGATATGTGACATAAAATGGTCTTCGATTTTTTTTACGTCTACTTCTAGATGTAGAAGTGGTGGCTTGAAGGGAATCGAGAGAAAAATTTGAATACGCACGTTGATGTTTTGTTAACTAAAATATTATAATTTGTTATGGACACAGAAATTTAGATTGGTTAGATATGAACTATCAAAAGCTCTCAATATCGTGTATAATGGTTTTGTGACAAGCTCTCAACCTCTGAGCTGCTTTTGTGAGAAATGGGTCAGTATCTAAATGATCTAATTGCAATTTTCATATTTTGCATTGTAAGAATGATTGGTATATATATAATTACTTGAATGGTATCAACTGTTAAGTTTTAGTGGTAAAGTATTATGTATTTGTAAAATTAGCACATATGTTGTGTATATGTGTTTTACAATTTTTCATTTTAGCTAGAGAGAAAAAGTGAACACATGTACTACCCCATGTGTACATTTATTAAACAAAAGTAGTTAAATTGTTTACAAACTTAAAAATAATCACGCGTACACATGTAGTGCCACCAGTCAATCTCGAGTAGGGAATCCAATCCTAGACCTATTTTGTGATCCCGAAACTTCTATGGCATTCATAATCTTTTTATCCGGAGACTTCGGGATATGACTGATTAAAAAACGAAACATATTTACTGGCGTTACAGCAAACGACAATGGTGATATATTTATTTTTCATTAACCGCAGTTGGCTGAGATCATTGCCGAAAAAAGTGTGTGATGAACAGATTCCAGAATTATTCTCAGTTCAAAGACCTTTTTTTAGCTCCATCCTTTCAAAAAACTACGTCTGCCAGGGAGTGTTCCAGCAGTGTTGAGACTATTAATTTAAAAAGGATTTTTACGCGGTAACGTGAATACTGAAATCCTGGGATTGGTACTAAGTCGATCCCGGAATTACCAGAATGCTAAATTTTTCGGGATTTCAGAATCTCTGATCCTGGGATTGGAAGCCTTAATCTCCACTGTTGTGCACGCAGAAGCATACAGTTGCTGTGTTTTACAAACATTTCACTGAACCTTAAAAGTTTCAACACTATGTTGTCATTCTCACTGTATTTAACATTTATAACCTAAGCCGTTATGTCATTGCTACTTTGCTTTTCAGTATATTAACATAGCATACATGTACTGCGGTCAAATTTATTCTGTCGAGAAGTCTTAATTTATGCATTGACTATTCAAAGTTAATGTAAATTATCATGATAAAAGCTTTCAATAAGACGTGTATATTGACGAGATGTAACACTTTAGCTGTGCCATATGTACCAATTGTAAAATTTTGTATACTACGATTGATAATATTGATTATTTTTTAATAAAAAAGTATATCTTATTTTCATACATATAAACATGATTAAGGTATTTTTTTAAAATACCAAAATACATTATTGGGCTAACGTGAGAAATATTATAAAAAATGAGAAATGAAAAAAAAAGTAGAGAGCTTAAAAGAAAATTGAAAACACTGTTTATAAAGCTGAATAACATTAAATGTCCAACGCAGAGGAAGAGACATCTTGATGTAAGGTAAATGTCTGAAAATTTTTTTTTTATACAAAGCAATAAGACGAAAAGAAAAGTTTTGAAAAAGAATAAATCATTCGTGGAGAGGAAATAGAAGTCTGCGAAACTCCTCCAGGAAAAAAAAAATCAAGTGGAAACTTTCACAGAAATCCCTGAATCAAAGTTTCTTTTTCTTTGGAGATTACGCATTCAACGAAACACAATTATTATTTTTCTATTTGAAGACTTTTCCAGTGAAATTATTTTTATATCCGTTTAATTCTTGTTGTAAACGTCTTTGTATGAATATTGCTAGTACAATGACTGTTTTTTTTTAAATATATTATGTTGACAAAAATTAAGTATCGTTGTTATTTTGTTTGTAATGTATGATGATGCTTCTCAAAGAGGTAAAACACTTGTCACAATTGGTAGCGTGAAAAGTAAAATAACACAGTTATCAAATTTAATTTAATATATAAAAATCACCACATGCAATCTTCATTTTTTTTTTAAATATAATGAAATATTATCAATGAAGATTTTAATATTCAAACCGGTTTTGAAACTGTTTCGCAAACCTTCTTTGGGTGGCTATTAAAAAGTGTATTTTTAACGTTTGCAGCTCGTATTGCTTTCCACGAGTGAGATTTCCATAATTAATTTTCTATCACGTAGCGTATGAGCGAGCATATATCTAGTAACACAATATACTTTCAGTAAGAAAAATATAACAGTATATCTATTTTATTAACCTCAATCAATTTGTCATGTCTATGATCAAAATTAATCTATACTCATTTTTATAAATTTTATTTTATATTAAAAATGAACTTCCACAACGCATTTTTTACAACCGCATGCTAAAATACAATTTTTTAGACGCAATTTGCATCATATTTGATAAAATTACAAAATTTATTTTATAGTAATTATTTCAGGTAAAACGCAGAGACTATTTTTATTTAAAGATCTTAAACTCATTAAATTATTTTTTAAGTATATTTTAATGAATTTGTATTAAATTAAAGCCAATTCACACAATAAAAAGCATTAAATCTTAATTTAAGTTGATCAAAATAAAATAAATAATTCAATCAAAACACATACGACAACGACATGAAAATTAAAAAAAGACTAAGTGATCTTTGAATAACTAATTTCAACAGTTAGTCATGTTTGTGAGCATACGAGTGTAAACAAACCCCGGGTTTCTGACCACTGCATTAGTAAAATGGATTAAAAAATAAATTAAATAAACATTCTGAGTTTTTATGTTTCAGTAATGAAATTCCTAAAGCAATTATTTATATCATTAAAGTTATTTAATAAAGCAGTAGACGTATTCTGAAATAAGATTTAATTTACAGAGTACAATACTATTTCAAATAAGATTGACATGATATATCTTTATCTGGACTTCTGCGAACTGCTATATAAGATTTATGTTTGGCTTTACACTTTCGTGCTTTCTCAAAGTTATGTTATTTTCTGTCCAGTGGGATGCTTTTACTGAGCCGTACAGAAAAGGGAATACAATATTGGTTTTCATTAAATAAACAAACCGGTTTTTATCCATAAAAAAACATCATTCATTTTATTATTAAGATGCTCGTCTTTTTAGTTTGTCGAGATTTGTTAGGTAGTATATTTTAAAATCAATACACAGATATTGATTATTTTATACAGGTAATATATATATTGACTGTGGAAAGAAAAACTACGCAACTCACACATAGCAAATTTTACAGAAGACACATAAAACGTGTTATGATGATTTTGGGTCGTATGCAAATTATGAAATATACACAACCATGAAGTGCACGGAGACTTCTAAAGTGGTGTTTAATTGACATAATCTAATATTAATTAAAGAAATTATCTGGAAAAAACCTTTTTTTCAATTTTCACAAGCTCATCCTTTTTCAAACTTAAAAGCTAAATTTAGATACTATTAGATTTGGCATTTGCAGCTAACATCCTTTTGATAGTACGTGTATCAAGTTTGATACATTGCGATTATGGAAAAAAAAGCTGTTTTGAACACCTGTGGGTTACGTCCTTTTTCCTTTCCACAGTTGATATATATATATATATATGATGCATGCTCACTCCCAATGTAGATCATATGGCCTCCTTATGGAGGTATATTAACAGAACCTTTTTTACGAGAACTGTCTGTTACCCGCTTAACCTCTGTTTTTCAAAGAGAGTATTAAGAATAGAAGGATATGGCTAGAACAGGACTAGAAGCTTAAATAAAGTTAAACAGGCCTTGCCGGAGCTTTTTTGTTGTTTTTTTACAGTATGAGTGTAAATATTTTTTTATATTGCAAAAGCTCATATTTTTATGAACAAATTTTTGATAAAAATACAATGAAACTGTAAGCATCGTTTTCTTTTTAAATTATATTTTCAGAATTAATAAGTTTTGTGGAAAGATATTATTTAATAATCGATTGTAAAATTAGTGTGTTCAATATACCTGTAGTGATATCCTGTATCGAATTATTATTTTAACAAAACTTTCAGTGAATGTTCATTAAAAAAAATATTGATTGTTATGAGACTGTTCTCTTAAAAAAACTCATGTTAAATATACTCCATTAGAAACCCATATGCTCTACATTGAGAGTGAACATCGCTAGGCAATATTTGTTTTAAATGATACGTGAGTTATCCGTACAAATTTTAATATATCTAGATAAGTACATCCAAGCGACTTAAAGCCGTAATAGGACATTCTTTTAAATTTCATTTGAAACAATTTAGATGGTATTCAATCAAATAAATAATACCGATATGATTTTTGTTGTATCTTGAAAACCCTGAAAAGTTCAAATCTTTGTAGACAGAGCAAGAAAGCCGAAAGCATATCACTTTCTCACGTGAAAGAAAATCGCCAGACGTAGAATCAATTTTCAATTCAAATATTTGGCTTGCTCATAGAACTTTCCGAGTAATGTATGACCGCCTAAAGGAATTTCGCCAAACAAGACGTGTGGTCTGTCAGCGCTAAAGGAGAATATGCGACGCATTAAATACTATGTACATTCAAATATTCATTCATTTTCATTTGAAAAAAATATATAAAATAATACATTTGACCACTTTTAGGATGTTCACTGTGAATACTTGGTGGAAAAGCATTGTATTAAGAAAAACACAATATTCCTTTGTAATTATTTTCAATTTTATTTATCAAGTATTACCTCAGTTAAAAATACTCGCCATGAGTGAAACGGGTTTTGATTTTGGTAAATAAAAGTGGAAATAAGCACAAAAGAATATTGTGTTTTTCTTAATAATTTTGACGTTGTGTTCTTCTTTCATCTCAGTTGAAAGACATGACACGATAAAATAATGAAAAAGCTATGAGATATAAAAAAATAAATGAATAAAGCGTGGTTTTTATCAATTAGGGAATTTTTTTGACTGACAATGTACATTTTATTTTAAGGTATTTTAATATCTAATAATTAATATCTTAACTTAAATGAAATATCTTTACAGAAAGGCGGTGATTAACTGCAACTGGATTTTAGTAGGTCTAAAAAGGATAAGTAAGGAAAGATACATTTTATCATTGGTGGATTATATTCACAAAATAATATTCAATTTTCTTATTCTTATTTCAGATTTATGAAATAATTTGTGAGTATAATATAATAGCTATTTTGACGTATGGATCGTCAGTTCCAAGGGCTGTTCGACTGATCAAATCAGAAATGGATATTTTCAGTAACGGTATTTGTAAATTGTTTGTTAGGTTTTACTTTTTTTCGTGATTTTTTATATTGATTTTCATGTATTATGCACTGCTTTTTATTTTAATTATATTTTTCAAGTGCATGGCAAATTCCCTGTCATGTACTGTACTTTTGATTTTTAACAATAAATATGTCAGCAGTCAAAAATGTTTAGTCCGTTCCTAGTTGATATGAACATTTAAATGTTGGTTTTCTACGCTCATAAAATCATTTCGGAAGTTTGTTCAGATATATGGTTAAAAGTGATAAATTAAAACACACAACACAACGACAATGGTGAAAAATATGTAATTCTTTTTTTTTTTTTTTGTGATAGAAAATAAAATTTATATTAAACAAAGACGTTGACGACAAAGTGTTGATTGAAAAGAAAGGTTAGAAAACCATAATATTCAGAATAATTTATAAATAATATATTTTTAAAACCTTTTTAAAAAATACTTTGAATTATACGTGTAAATGAGAAACATGAAACGTATTCTAAACTGAAAAAAGCTCTACCGTTAAAATAAAGCTTTTAAAAATATTCAACCCTACAAAAAGAGTGTTTTATTATTTATTCGTTGTCCATTCAAACAAAAATGATCCAAGTTAAAATTAAATTCAAATAAAACAACAAACGCTTTGATTTCTTTTATTATTATTTTTCTACAAAGTTTTTATTTTTCAATTAAATAACAACAGTGAATGGCGGCCCTTTGTTGAAAGCCACAGGACCAAACAAACACAAAAAACACGAGGGTGTACAAAGGTAAAGAGAACATCACTTTTTTAAATACACCTGGGGGGATACGGAATCAACCAGCCTGTAGTAATTTTATTTGGGAAATGGAAAGGCAACTTAAAGGTTACCAATGGCAACCGATGTGAAATTTTACAGATGACAATATGATGCTTAAATTTAGGATTGCGGTCAACAATAATTCTCATGATCTCGCAATCTTAAGATATTTTTTTAGAAAATACGTGTTCTTTTCTCTATTGTGAAATTTAATTGCAGAAGAAATTCGTCAAACTAAAATTTTAATTTAAATCAATCATTCAGCAAACTGTTATAGTTGATTGATTATTAACTTTAACTTCGATTGAAAATTGATAAATTGATATTTTTTTATAAGTTTTTTATCTTTCATTTTTGTAAAAATTAAACTCTTCATATCGTCAGCTTGATGTCTTGTAGTCATTAAATTTTATAAAATAAGTTTTTTAATCATGTTTTTTTTATTTCGGTATGTGCATGAAATACATCATTATAATTATTGAACAATATTGGTTGATGTTAGACACTAAGCGGCTTTTTAAGTTTATACAAAATGAGAAAAAATACTTTGTGTAGCTCAGTTTTACAAAAATGCAATATACCGAAGATACATATTGTTGTATTTTTGTCGAAATGATTTATAATTCTTCTCTTTTTAATTCAATGACAAAATCTGTATTATTTTACTGATGCACGAAACAATTTTTGATTCATCACTTTATAACACTTTATAAGGTTTTTTTTTTCTTTGCTTACAATCTAAATCATAGGTTTCCAACCTTTTTCGGGTGGCGACCGCTTTTAATAAAAGCCATGTGAATAGCGACCCCCCCCGAGGATTTTGAAATCCTCGATTTGCTATACTTTTTCCCCGGATTGTCTCCGAAACTCCTTTTTTTTTTTAGCTCACCGGGGAATTTGAAATCCTCGATTTGTTCAAATCTCCAAAATCGAAAAAAAGGTGCAACCCCCCAGAAAACACTTCGTGACCCCCAGGTTGGAAACCCGTGATCTAAATATTAGAATTTTAATATCTTCTAAAAAAGAACCTTCGAAAAAAACTCACATTTACGAAAAGTGTTTTAAAGTATAAAAATAAGTATGGTTAATCCAGATAAAACTAAGTAAGTAAAAATTAATGATGCAGTTGAGAGACATAAGAATGTCGTTCAAAATGCAATTGTTTGTAATGTGAACCTTAAATTGAAATAAAAATATCAGACGGGCAATGCGCTCACCGTCTAACAGTAATTTTATCTCTGGTTAAAGGATTAGTTCCACAATAGTCGTGTCTGTTGTCCCGCGTAAATAAATTAAATGAAAATTTTGTCTCACGTATAAAAGGAGCTACTGCAAAGTAAATTAAAAAATGAATGTTAGGGTTTTTAAAGTTTTAGATAATTTAAAGATATAAATAATTATATTTGTGTGAGAATATGTAATGATTCAATAAATCAAAGGCAGTATTTTTTTAAATAGTTTTATAAGCTGATAATATTTTAATACATTAATCGCTGGCCAAAAAGAAACTATTTTAAACAAACTATTTTAATCGACGTTCAGTTTGAATGCAAATGTTTTATTTAATTAAATATTACACAAAAACTCTAGTTTTCAATTGATTTGTTATAGTAGAGTTTTAAGTAAGTTCAAAACAGTTTTATTATATTAATCGAAAACTTTTACAAACATTCTTAAAAATCAATTCCATACTACTACACTCGATTTTTTAAATTTAATAGCGAAGATTTTTGCAAAAAATGCATTCCAACTAGTGACACAGCCAGTGAAATAACAAAATTATTATACATGGCTTTCAATCAATATTCACAAAGAACATCAGTTGACGATGCTCGTAATGAGCGAAACCGGTCCTGACATATTAAATAAAGTGGACTGAAGTACAAAGGAATATTGTGTTTTTACTAATATAATGCCTTTCCACCAAGTATTGACAGTGAACACCCTAAAAGTGTTCACAAAGAAATGTTTATCGATACAACATCTACAGATTTAAAAATCACTCAATGACAAACTTTGGATATATTTAAAAAAAACATTTATTATTAGACTCAGTCATTACCTATTTTAGTTATGATTTAGTCAGAAAACTGAAATTTATGTTAGCGCGGTTCATAAAATTAAAAAAATCAAGTATTATGATTATTTTAACACATCTTTTGATGCAAAATAGTCTCAAACTATCGTTTATTCATGTAAAAAAGCAAGTTTTAGTAAAATAAAATATTAGACAATGAAATAGTATAGAGCTGTATACTATTTCATTGTTTTATAATGTATATTGTGTTTTAGATATGTAGATATTAAAAATCACTGAGTTGTTACGTCATACACGACCAAGGTATGGGCAAGGTATCAACTTGGAGGAAATGAGATAAGGCTCTAGGGAAATTAGCTGGTGTTCCAGGTGACGGCTTAAGTTATTAGGTAGCACAATTTACTTTTTAAGGACAAGAATTTTAATTGTTACATTCCCTAATTCGTTTTATAAACATCAATTAAATATTATAAAAATATTAACGTTGGAATTTATTTTTATTTTCTAGAAATACCATTAAAAATACTCGTCGTTTGACAGGTGTCATGGTGTGATTTTTAAATAATAATTTAATTAACGACTGAGTAAATAAATTTTAAATAGATAAAACAAAATCAACACATCAAAAGCGAAATGTCAAAACCATAAAATCTTGACATGGAATTATTATTTTATCATTTTTGGGTCTTTATAAAATTAGAAAAACCAAAAAAAGATTAAACATATTTTTTTCAATAAACAAAATATTATTTCGTAATGCCGCAATAGAAAAAATATAAAAGGTATTGTCAAGAATATCTATTCTTGACAGTACCTTTTATATTTTTCACAATACATCTGTACTGTGAAACATTGCCAACGTGTTTACCTTTGAGTCAAAGAAATAGACTGGGCAAATCTAAGTATTTAAAAATGAAAATATTCGTAAGTCAGGTTTTATGGCACAGCAGTTAGCGTTGTTGGCTTTCATGCCGGATCTCACTTGTTCGAGTCCCAGTACGAAAAGGATTTTTTCAATCGATTTCTGTTTGAAGGCATGGGTGTTTGTAATGTCTGAAAATTTCTCCCAACCATTACGATCCTTAAACAATTGGGTGTAGCGAGAGCGATTAGTTAACCACGAGTCCTGTCCTAGCCGTTTTCTTCTTATCCTACTACTCTGTTTGGAAAAGAGAGGTTGAGTGACTGAGTTACAAACAGTTATTGTAGAAAAACTTCTGTTAAGATTAGGGCACCATACGCTCCACATTGGGGGAGAATATTAAGTAAGACCCTACATGTGAAATATAATTACTCACTCGGAAATCTAGCTTATTTTCGTATTTAAGAAAAAAAATGATTGGGTTTTTGTCCAAATGATGATATAATATTTTTTGAGATTCCATAATGTGTATGGTTGATGTACGTAATGTAACATATTAATTTAGTTCTGTGATTGTGTAATTGTTTTGATATTAATAATATTATTATTTTAGACACTATTGGAACACTAAGTGAAATACAACCTAACGCTAAAGTATTAAATATCACACACAGTCTTCCGGTGACTTTTTTCATCCCTTAAATAACATATTATATTGAATATTAAATTGGAAAACGTGCAAAGTACGCATAAGTTTATTTTTTGGTGATATCAAAATAATGATTTGTTTCAGTAAAAATAACACTGTATTTTTCATGAGAGCTTTAAACATATTTTGTAGAACATATAATATTGTTTCGAACATATTATAATAGAGTTCTAATAATAAAATACACTTTCAATCGATTATGGTTCAACACTATTACGTAATTTGTTACAAACTCCAATTCGTTAAAAACTAATTTTTAAATAGGCGTTTTTTAAAACTGTTAAAAAGATGCATGCATTGTTTTTTATTATTTACAGTTTGGTTTCATTTTTATTCGTCAGTTTTAAGCTGCAAGTAACAGCGTACAACGGAAATAATAATTATAATCATTTAACTCACGGGTTCCCAATCTGGGGGTCGCGAAGGGTTTCTAGGGGGTCGCCAATTTTTTTGATTTTTGATTTGAACAACAAAAGGAGTCTCGGAGACAATCTGGTAAATAGTATAGCAAATCGAGAATTTAAAATTTCTCGGGGGTCCCCTAGTCACATGACTTTTATAAAAAGGGGTCGCCACCCGAAAAAGGTTGGGAACCTATGATTTAACTATATTCAGCTTAGCCGAAAGATCGCCGCTGAGGAGTCAAAAGTTATCAGTAAAAATGTCAAAATGCAATACAAACTATTAAGTTACAATTAAATTTGATAACTTTGTTACTACACTTCTGTTACAAATTGTAAAAACCGCAATGCTTATGAATAATTAGAAAAATGAATATATTTTTTACGGTATATGCTTTAAAATTCTATCGTCATCGACGTCATCTGAAATACTTCAAAATACAAAACTATCTCGCGTATCAACTGCAATGTAATTTTTAAAATATTTATATTGCTAATGAAAAAACAGTTGAATGTTTTTTCTATGTCACTATTCTATGTTTTACCTCAAGTATTACGATGGTTTGTTTGTGTTGTATTTGAGTATTATTTTAAAAGAAAATACGTTGAGAATGTTATTTTTTTTTTTCAAAAACGATTATTACTCTGCTTTGGTATACCAATGAGTTTAATCCTAATTTTATTAGTCAGTGACCGTTTTTTTTCGTTGAATTGTATATTTAGCTACAGCATGCAGCAGGTTCAGGTTATAAATTCCACTTGACTAAGTTTATATATTATTTAACCAATAAATAATAAAAGTTAAATCAGTTTATAACCATCAAATATGAAATAAAATAAGCATACTTACATTGCAAAAGTTTCAGCGTAAATGAGCCATTAATTTTATTATTCCGTTCACTCACCTGAAACAAAAAAAAAAAAATGAAATTTTTAAATTGACAAAATTCTTTAAAAAAAAACCACATTTTTTTGTATTAATTTAAATTATTTTATCATAATATTTAAAATTACGTCACACATAAAATAATTATCACTGAAAATCAGTAATTCAACGCCTTCTTTTCTCAATTTATACATATTAATTATTTTTTTTCGTTACTCATTTCTAAAGTAGATAGATATATGAAAATTATCTAGACTTGTTAACAAAACTATATAATTATAATTTAAGATTTCGACTGAAGGTGCTTGGTGGAATTTCAATATTAAATTTGAATCGTTCAAATTATGTACATTCACTAACGACCCGGGTTTCGTCTTTCGACATCTTCAGGCGTTCAAGTGCACGGATGAACTTGAACTGACTTGACTATAATTATTACTTGAGTTATTTTTAAAATAATTAAATTAAATAGATTTTTTACTTTTTTAAAACAAATGTACAGATGATAAGAGCAACAAAAATAATATAAAGTTTTGGCTTCAATATCTGTGTAATTTGTAGCTTAAAACGGAGCAGTGGAGTCAGAGTGGAAGTCGTGAGTATTTTAACCGGGTGTTCTTATCGGAGTCGGGGTTGGTAAAATCGAAAAACTCTCTTTAGGATATAGAATAAATATTGGTCTTTTCATCATATTGATTGGTGAAATTAAATATAATTATTCTTTTAACTGGTAGATGATTGAAAAAATCAAGTCGGAGTCGTTATTTTTTTACTTGACTCCACAGCTCTTCCTTACACTTCCCCTACGGTGTAAAAAAAATACTTCCAATATGTTGCTGGCCCTTAAAGAACCAAGTGAAAAAACATGTTTTTACCCAAGACGTACATTTTAAAAAAGCATTTTTTTACGTGATGTTAAAAACAAAGCTATGATTCCAAAATATACTTTTTTACGCTGGAAATTGGTTTTAAATATCGTAGTTAAAATCGTCAATTTTGTTAGTTTACTTTTTATGAAGGAAAACACGTGTGAAACAACAAAATAACCGATTTAAATATTACATCGGAAATAAAATTTGTTTATACAAAACCACAGGTTTTATATTGTCATGCACTAGTTTGCTCATTTCAATACACGTGTCACCATGATTATTCAATTTCACTCGATATTTTCTTTTATAAAAATCTTTTTTCAATGTCACTATTGTCTGAGTTGTTATAAATAAATTAACACATATTTTCGATGGATTCAGAGATAAATTTGTGGAAATTAATTTTTAATATAAAATTTAATTGTTTTACAAAATGTGACACGTTTTTTGTCAGTCAGTCTGTTGTAATAATGTCAGTCAGTTTGTTTGTAAGCCTTACGTTGTTAAGTCTGATGATGCTTCTCAAAGAAGCGAAACACGTGGCACATTTTGTAACACAACAAGAGTAATAAAAAAGTTATGATTTTTTTTTTTTATTTTTACTAGCCATCCTCAATTATTGGCCACTTGCTAATAAAATCTAATCTTATAAGATATCTAACCAACTTTTCTTCGTGCTAACTTTAAAAAAAAACACCAAGTGTTCTTTCATTGAAAAAAAAAACAAAAAACTGTTATGTGTAGCATTGTAAAGCAACCTCAAAACCACATTTCATTCGACAGTGGGAGCGTTATCGTAGAATAAATGTGATTTCTTGTAAATATTCTGTTGGATTTCACTTCTGTTCAAATGCACATATGTACAAAATTTGTAAGAACATCAAATAAAATGATCATTGATCGTGTTAAGTATATAATTAACAATTATCTTAAATGCATTGGAAATGTATTTAGTAAAATTTTATTATGATGGTGGCCAATAACTAGTTCCAAAAATAAATAGATTTTCTATTATTGGCCGCCCTGGTCTATATTATAAACTGTGACCAATAATTTTACTTAAGAGGGTAATCTAGTGTACTTTGAAAAAATCGATTGTTCCTTTTTTATATTTTTCTAATGTTTAGACATTTGAGAGTATGTTCTCAAGGAATTTTTATTATTTACCGAGTTACAGCGATTTTGGTGACGCAGCAACTAAGCTGGTCCGACCGGAACAGATCGAAACTCAAAACTTTAAACGCGTTTTTCTCAAAACTATTTTTTTCAAGCTGACGTACATAATATCTCAAGTTCTACCAAACCGATTTATTTTGAAATTTTCTCCGACCAGGACCGTCTTTCTTGACGTCATCGAAAAGTCTTAATCGTGACCATACAAACACTCAAACAAACGTACCTTATCGACTATTAATAAATATAAAGATAAAAATGTTTTTTTTTTTTGATTTCTTATTTTCACAAAACTTCTTTTAGTAGTTGCTATTTTGATAATGAATTTGATATGGTCAAATGGAGAAAAGATTAAATGATGATTGTTAACTCAACATGAGCTTTGAGTTTTTTTCCATGTCCGCTCACAATGTGGAGCATATGAACTCCTAATGTAGTTTATATCAACATAAGTGTTTCTACGATAACTGCTAATTGGTCAATCTCTCTTTTCCCAAAGAGAGTAGGAAAAAAAAGATAAGACTAAGACATGACTAGTTGTAAGCTAATCGTTCTCGATACGCCCCGTTAATAGGATAGAATGGGCGGGAGGAGGGAATTCAAGACGTCACATACATCCATGACTTCGAATAGAAATTCATTGAAAAAAACAATTTATAAAACTGTCCGTACTAGGATTCGAACACGTGACTTTCGTAATCGAAGCCAACAACGTTGACCACTCGACCACACAAGTGGCGATCTTTGAGTAATTGAACCAAATACTTTATGATTGCTAACTAAAGCTGTTTTATTATGTATTCCAAAGCTGATAATATTTCACTTTTTATTTGATGATTTTGTAAATTGTTCGGTCAACTTCAGTCTAACTCTAAATCATTGTGGGAGTAATTTGAGCGCACTGTTTACGCCATCTTAACCGCATACACGTGTGGATATTATAATGAAATATTTCATTTACCTACGCAATTCTATGCCGCACGGCAGAACCAGCGAGGCCATCAACCATGTCGTGAATTCAGTTATACGATCCAGTAATCTCTGATAGATAAATTACGTTTAGGGCACGTTCGTAGATTACGTTGTGCAATTGATTCAATAAAGAATCTAATTACACGTTATCTGTGTTAATTTAAGCTACGGCAAATATAGTGCACCTATTATTGAAATTTTGCATGCAAATATTGCGATATTTGTTAGATAAACAAAAAGCAGGGTTTTATCAGTTAAGCCGATTTAGAATCAAAATTAATTAAATGCATACGAGAGTGTTTGACTATAGTCTGAAGATAAAACGACATTCGAAATACTTTAACTCATCCGTAACGTATTTATTTATCCTAAACATCAAACTGGTATAAGAACAGTATCGTTGTCAAATATAATTTAGAAATTCAGTCGCTCAACCTCTATTTGTAATATTTCTAGCCATTATTATATTGTCTAACAAGCTTAATTGATTGCTATCAGTGATTCGTCGATTATAAAACCAATATTGTAAAAGTCATCTGGAATATTTTTCGAGAAAACATTTTTTCTTAAACTATTTTTTATATCATCGAACACATAAGTAACAAAAAAACTATTTTTATATTTTATGAACTTACAAGTACTGCATAAATATAATAATTATATTATGGTTTCATTTTAAAACTATCTTTTAATAAAATTTCAATACGCATATCATTCATCGTGTTATACATTTTTTTTTTTTTTTTTAAATCAATGTCCGCTCCTAATGTGAAGCATATAGCCTCCTAATAGAGGTATCTCAACAGAAGTTTTCTTCAAGAATTGTTTGTTAATCAGTCTCTCAACCTTTCCTTTCCAAAGAGAGTAGTAGAGATAAAAGGATATGGCTGAGACAGGACTAGTGATTAGCTAATCGCTCTCGCTACGCTAAATTATTGAAGAATCGGAATTGATAAATCGATCGAAAAAGTGCTGTTTGCACTGGAACTCGAACCCGTGAAATCCAGCACGCAAGTCAAAAACGATAACCGTTGAGCAATGGACATAGAATAACGATCTTACTCAGGATTGATTGAAATAAACTTTGTACCAACACATTAAAATGATTAATATTTTTTTTATTTCATCAAAACAGTAAGATTATTTGCAATAATTAAACGACGCGTTATTTTGTATAGTCAAATTTTCGCACATTATTTTCATACTCTCTCCCAATTTCAAGCTTTTAAATAAGCGTTGGAGCAACTGGTTTTGTGATAAATCACTCTTTATCTATTTTTATTGGAATATTGTAATAGCATGGGAATAATATAAAAATATCCATTCAGTTTATCACAATAAAACCTCATTTGGATCAACTGATTACGCCGCCGAGAGAGTGTACTAGACCGAATTCAGAACAATCTGAACGCGACGCACAGTAATTGGCCGAACGATCGGATAGGTAATTTTAGTGAGCGAGTGAATAGAAACCGTTTTTATTTACTCAGCTGAGAAGATACCATCACTTTTTGTGTTGATTCTCACGTTTTTGACGTGTGTGAACAGAGTTTGACAAGCGTTGAATCAAACGAAGTGCGCGTAAAAATGAATTGAATAAAAGAACTTATATGCACGTACTTGGTCAATATTGTAGCTGCACCGCGTACTCGGTGGGTGTAAATGAATATAAAATACACCTCGTTACAGCGTGGGTGTATTTAAAATTAATAAATTGATAATTGGACAATATGTGTACTTTTTCTGGAACAAACACGTTTACGTACAGCTGAAAAAGTCCAAAGCATAAATAGTGTGATTCAACGATCTATATGTATACATATTTTTTTGAATAAAAATATCGTTAACTCTTATTATTATTCATTCATCAAGTTAATGACGCACTAAAAAATATAGTGTATTTGACACGAACAATAAAATCGTTTAATTAAAACTCGTGTCCTCATTTCTGTTTGTTTCCTTTTTTCTAATTACTATTAATTTATTTTAATATAAAGCCGGAAATATAAAAACGTATTTTCTTCACAGCACTTCACTTGCAACGGGTACGAATTCTACCTCATCCCAAATGTGTCCTTTCCGGTTTTTTTACTCTGAATAAAAAAATAAGTGAACCGCAATACCAAGTATAAGAGATGTCCAGTTAAGATCTATTTTTTGATACCCAGGTATTCGAGAGTAACACCAACAATATTTTAGTTTTCATTTATTCACTGCAGTATTTTTTGTATAAATTGCCATATGTTGTACCTATAGCCAAATAATAACAGTCTAGCGCTTATTAACGTTTCTATGATACACTGTAAAGAGTTCACATATCTAATGAATAGATCCAACAATTAAATTTGAACCAAAAACCAACATGGTTTCTATTTAAAAAAAAATGCTCAACTACTTTTCATGACGTAAAAAGAGCGATTGGTTTATTTCTCGATAGTGCCATATTTTCATTCCTACCACATTCTTCTTTAAAATACTAAAGATTAAGTCATCAAATCAATTAGCATTCCTGACGACGAGTAGCAGCATCTTAAATACTGACTAAAAGTCGTAGATCTGTGATGCACAAGTAATTTAACAGTTTAGCTGTTAATAAGTTTTTTTATGAGCCATTATATTTTGCAACTGTATCATTGAGGAGATATCGTCTTCGGTGTGATGCAGAAAGGAAAACAAGTTTATCGAATAAAAAAAATAAAAAAAGCCATTATATTTAAAGTGTTACAAATAATCAAGGTATTCTTTTGCTTCTTTATAAGTAAGAAGTATAATTTTTCAAAATAATAGTAAATAACAAACGTCAACTACACTCCTTCCCCATTCGTTTGGTGGGCATACTAAAAGGCGTTTTATGATAACGAAAAAATAAAATAAAAATAACTGCAGCTTACAGTGTGACTTTTGTTTAAGTTTTTGAAAATTAAGATGCAGCTAAATTTGACAAATAAAAGTAAATATGCCATTAAAAGAACAAGTTGATAGGCAGTACACGACACAGTAGTCGCTGGTTATTCATACGTGCTGCAGATAAATGGAATTGAATGTGACTATGTTTCGGATTACGTCACTTAGATTAGTCCTATATTTTTTTTATACTTTAATCTTTGATAACTCGAAAAAGTATCCGATACTCGCTATTCGCACGGACATCTCTAGCGACAATAGCTCGGTCTCCCATTTTACAACAATTGCTGTGATGGACCTTTTTATCCTATCTTGTCGAAAGAAAAGAGAGCCCGCAATAAATGGCCGAGGCACTTTGAGCACATGTGTGCCGAAAAAGGAGTAAATGCTCTTTTATGTCACGAAAAAATTTATGAGCCCTAAATAAATTAGGTAAGAAACTTTCGTTTTCAACATTTTGAACAAGTTTCTCAGTACTCTTTGAAATAAATGGTCAATTTATTTTCGCATCAAAATCATATTTTTCTTTGTGAAAACTTTTTTTAATGGCGTTTGTAAAAAAACAAAAACGGATGAGTGCCGGTCGGGAGGGTACATTAGACAGCGGTCGTATAATATTTTTCGTCAATAAACATTTTAGCGATATTTTTGTTTTATTGTGTAGTTGTAGTACGCAGTCATAAAATTGTTTCTTTAAAGTACTGACAATACATAAACATTTTTTTTTAAAATTTTCACTCTTAAGTGCATGATTTTCTACTTTTATATAAAAAAACATATTTTCATTTACAATAAGTGGGTATGATTGGAGAAAAAATAATTTTAAATTTTTTCGATAGTTTTTTTTATTATTTTTATCAAAAAAACACTAAGTACTCTCACAGAGGCATAAAACATAATTTGTATACAGTTTATGAAAAGGCAACACTTAGAATACACAATTAAACTACTTAATGCTTACGATTAATAATGTTTTTTATTGTAAAAATTGTATTAAAAAACGGTCGAAAATCAATAGCAGCTAAAACTCTAGCTTCCTCTGTTCAAATGAAGATTATTACAGTTAAACATGTGTAAAAAATACATGTTTTGACAAAAAATATAAAGGGTAAATATGTATTTTACCATTGGGTATAAGAATAAAAAGTAAAATCGATTTCTGTTTTGCGAAAAAGCGAAAACAAAAGTCATCTATGCATTAAATGGTTAAATACTATATGGCGAATGATGTTTTTTTTTCTGAAAATTTAAGTATACGGGATTGGCAATGAAGAAATGAATGTAGCTATCGAACTGATATGCAAAAAGTGGAAAATCAACCAACATTAATCGTTAAGTAATTATTTAAATAGTAATATTTTTTTTATAATTTAAATAATATTTTGTGTAATTTTATTATTTGGTTATTATAATTATTGTTTTACAACCTAAATCAATAATGTTTATTTCTTTATTCCAATAACACGGTTTTTTAATTCAATCACTTTTTACACGATTTTTGTGAAACGTAGTAACCGTCTAAAAAAAGTTTAAGGTATAACATACTTCCGAAATAGTGTACGTAAATGTTTTAAATAGTTCGCAAAATAATAAAAAAAAATCTGTACTTCAAGGATAATGGGTTAAGAATCTTTATACCAACACGAAAAATGTGTGCGATGTAAACATGAAATGTTTTTGTGTAAAAAAAAATATCAATGAATGTTTTTTCTTTTTATCGCCGGTACCCAATACGCGGCAAACTTTTTTATGACCGCTAGTCTAGTAAACTTTGAAAATTTTCGACTGCCCGATACACTGGTTTTCTTATCGTTTTTCAAAGCAACTAAAAGTTTTATTGTACTCGCGCCATTATATCGGAGTTCGTCCTTTTATTGGGAGGGAATGGGTGACAATTTAGCGGACCGTTAGTGAAACGAAAAACACGGAATTCGGGACGAAATATTCACCACACATTTTTTTATAGAACACAGTGATTTGCTACTTTTGTTTTTTAAAAAAGATGCTTTTACATTATTATTAACTACTTAGTGAGACAAAAACTATGTACATCTTGTTTGTTTTTTATCTGCTTCATAATCATTGAATATTAATACCCTGAGACCGCGATTTCGCTGGATGAATAGGGTGACACAGAACATGCAAATGTTGGAGGTCAGTGACTGGTATAAAAAGGCGGGTGATCATGTTGAGTATAGGAGATTGATTGAATCGGCCAAAGCTTACCTTGAACTATATCGTCAAGAAGAAGAAGAACCGTTGAATAACCAACTATCTTGGTAGAAAAACAATGCGATGATCAAAACTACTTTTTAACACAGTAAAGAAGTGTCATTAAATTTATTAGTTATTTAAATCATTAGCTAAACAAAACTGGTGCTAGTAATAATACAATAATAAAAAATGGGGTTTTTCGTATCGATTATTTTAGGTCACTTATATAGTAATAATTAACATTTTTTTAATAAAACATCGAACATTACAAAATAAACCAAAAACACTTATCTTTATTAAACTGTATGAAATGTTTGTGACATTAATAAAAACACAATAATCCTTTGTACTTCATTCCACTTTATTTAATATGTCAGGACCGGTTTCGCTCATTACATCAGTTGACGATGCTCGTAATGAGCGAAACCGGTCCTGACATATTAAATAAAGTGGAATGAAGTACAAAGGATTATTGTGTTTTTATTAATATAATGCCTTTCCACCAAGTATTGACAGTGAACACCCTAAAAGTGATAAATGTTTGTGAGTCTAGATTAAAATTCAGGCAATACATTTGAAATAATTGCCTGAATAATATTTTAATAGGTAATCTGTGTATCTTATACAGGTAATATTAAATGAAACCCGAATAGCTAAATTTGATTGAAGATTGAATTTTCTTTAAAGTACAATTAAATTAACATGTACATAAATTTACATTCAACCGTTCAATTATTGACATATTTCAATTGAAACATAACAGATTCGTCAAAAAGATATAAGTTTAAAGCCAACCAAATTTTTAAAAAGGTTCATCAGTTCAAACGAAACGTGGTGTTCTTTAAGACAATTTGAGTGTAAATTTACTTACTTATTAATAATAACCTTTATTCTATCAGTTATTTGATTTTCAGTGATATTTTTTTAAAAAATATGCTTATTATAAACAATATACGATAGACCATCGGTTGCAAAGTCAAGCAGAAGGTTCAACAACATTTGTGATATATGTACTCAACAAAGAGCTTGTTTCTTTTATGTTGGATTCTTGCGAATGTAAATAAACAAGAATCAACAAAGTTGTTGAAATCATAAAAGATATTTTTCACAGAAAACCTTAAAAGCCATTATCCCAGTTTGTTGACAAATACAAGTCTGTTAATTTTCCGACCGAGAAAATAAACTGTTTGCTTAGTTGCACCTCGCTGCAAGGTGCTCGCAGTTTGACGGGAGATGATCGGTTGTAGCCATGCGACAGGTAAAGCGAGACTATCCAATCCAGTGGTTTGAGGATTGAGGCCCGGGCGGCGGGCGGGAGCGGCGCCAGACAGACAGACGCCGCCCCGTGAGCGCCGCGACGGTGCATTCGTAGACACTTGCTACGATGCTACGACCCCCACGCGCCCCCTCAATAGTATACCGTTAGTTAATATGCATAGCGTAGAGTTGAATACCGGTTAGCGGAAATGTTAATTGGTTGATTCGACAATACGTATGTAAATACTTTGTTCTACTTTAAAAATACGCAAAGTTGTTTTCTCGTTTTGTGTGAACAGTGTACAATTGTTTTGCATTTACTTCATAGACTTGATTTGAATTAGTATTATGCTTAGAAAGTATCATTATTTTTTTTAATAAAACAAAATATAACATAATTGGTCGTTTTTAATTAACTCAGAGATAGTTTTCATAAACTAACAATGGATTAATAATATTTTAAGGTCTATGGTCAACATTGTAGGATTCCAATTGAAAATTCATTTTCGGACAGTTTTTATAAAACAATCTATAGAATTCTGTTCGAAAACAAGTATTTTTGTGAATTTAGAAACTTATTTTCACTCATTTGATTCTAAAAATAGGTCGTAGTAAAAGAGATTAACATACCGCTAGTTTTGTACTAGTTCAACCTTGCAACGGATTAAAAAGCAGTTTTGTAGAAAAAACGTCTGCTAAGATAAGCTTTATATGAATTTATGAGTCCGCACGTTCCCCATTATGAGCGGACATGGTTAAATAAAAATAAATTCAAAAAAAAAAAAAAAAAACATACTCTTATGTTGTTTAATATGGTTTTTCGAAATATTGACACTTTTAGATTAGTTTCTTCAAAAAAGTAATGTTGCTTAAATCATTGTCAATTAATTACCAATTTAATATTTCATTAATTGTCATTACAAGTATGTAAGTAGCTTTCAATTTGGTTGTAAAAAGTTCGTCAGCCAATTTTGTGAATGAAAATCATGAAATAATTTTTACAGTCCTCAAATTTTTAATATTGAGGCTTTCGACGGTAATTTTCTTACTCCACATATTCTGTTGCAAATTATGAAAAGTGCTTATTTTATTTGGGGTTTATCGTATCAAATATATGTATTTTTTTTATTAGTATTATCAATGTTTGTCTCTTACTCCTTTCCTGTATCCAGCAGAAAAAAAAATAGCCCAGACTTATATTTTGCAATTAATAACTTAAGAATAAGAATCAATTTTTAGTTTATTCGTAAATATTGTGATGTTTTGTAGATCATTCTTCAGTTTTTAACACAACAAGTGGGGTTACAAAGATACTTAATTTATGTTATCTTCAAAAATTAATTTCTAAAAGGTTACCGTTGAATCAATCGAAAATACTTGTAGAACCAAATAATTTTTCATGATAGTAGAGTTCTTCTATGTAAATGTCACATTTAAATTCATTAGTATTCAATTCGATGACTTCATTTTAAATAATTCTCAAAAATACAATGAAATATATTTGTGCAAGTTTGCATTGTGGTTTATCAAAAACACCCAAGCAATTTCATTATTATTTAACGGGCAAAAATAACTTTGCGGAAATGCTTCCAAAGGAGATTTAACGCTTTACCAATTACGGAGATAATATTAAATTAAACAAAACTCGCTGAAGCTTCTTCTAAAAATATCACTAGGGTAGTATTTTTCAACAGAAAAGTTTCCAAGAAAATGTTTTTATCTCGAGACTAGGTTCATTTATAAGAAAATATCACTAAGCGCGGTTGGTTCAAAGATTTTAAGAAAAAAAGATCTTACTAAATCAGGGCTTGCAAACTGAAATCATTTAAAAATTATTGACTGTCAATTCATGGTGGAAAAGCATTAAATTTATAAAAATGAAGTGCATTTTTTGTAATAATTCCATGATTTTATGAAACGATAAAAACTGATAAAAATCTCTGCATTTATTTTCTACTGATAAGCAACTCACGAATTGGTAAGAAAAACAAATACAGTTGACTAGGGGGGTCAACCAAAAAAATAATGAAAAAAGTAAGTATGCGGAAATGTTCTTTGTGTCACATAAAACATTTCTGCATATTCATTTTTTCAGTGGTACTTAGTGTCTTTTAAATGTACTAAATTCATATTTCATGAGCTTTATTGTGTCATATTCATTGTATATAATATGAAAATTTGTCACACATGTAAAATTGGAAAAAAAGATGAAACTCAAAATTAAGATTATTTGGTTTCTAAATTTTGTGCCCGCGTTTTTGTTTACCAAGCATATGCAACAGAGACAAATATTTCTATGTTATTAATTTTCTGAATTAAAAGACACAATTGTAATATGCTGCGTTTTAACAACACAAATTACCTACTTGTAAGACTGTGTAGTTATATCTATATAAAGTTATTGAATTTTGATAACAAAGTAGATCAAATAAAATTAAAATGAAATGGTCATAGTAAAACTTCAAATATTATAACACATTACTGCTTTCAAAATGTACGAAGTGCCTTACTCACTGACCGGACGTAAGAATCACCTGACGCGTTGTTTCAGAATACTTTTCCACAAGCTTCACGGGTTGTAGAGCTTTATCAGATGTGAATTGTCCCTCCAGTGCTTACATATTAAGTTGCTGCTTGGCGAATCAAAAACTTGCGCTCTGTTTTGCGTATGGAATACGAGGTGAAACTTTTTGCAAAATAATGAAGCTATTTACTTTGTTTTTATTCTTTGAGAATGGTTTGTTTTTAATGCTTTTATCAATTCCAATACTTAATTGGTTCGTCCTATTTTTATCTTGCAATTATAAGACTTTTAATGAAAAAAGAATTCAAATAAAATTTGAGTCCGTTGCTGAGTGGTTTGATGTCGTTGGTTTCGGCTACAAAGTTCACGGATTCAAATGTTAGCAAGGAGAATTTCATACATAATTTTTTCGATCTATTTATGAATTTCAGCTAAAAAACAGGGTTGTCTAAAATTTCCTCTCAACCGTACTATCTTAAAAACGAGGCGTGTTGAGGCCAGTAAGCTAACCATTAGTTCTACCATGCCCATATACTACTACACTAAATCTTTTATAAAAACACAAAGAAGTTGTCGTAGTTTTTGTTTTTGTTTTTGTAGAGATAAACTCCATAAAGAGTTCATATGCTCTATTTAAAAAGAAGACATTGCTTAAAAACATATAAAACAAGAAGTGATTTAGTTATTACTTACTGCATGATAATTTGTTTGAGTACTTTAAGATTATTTTCATAAACCACAAACATTAAATTATAATAACTAATAATCTATTTGTATAAAATTAATGTTTTTAATGAAAGATAACTACGTCTATTCTATATGTACACTATGATGTATTTAAGTTATTCTCATACTGAATACGCTCAGGCAGAAAATTTGTAAGAAATAGGATGATTCAAATAATTTAAAAAAACCTTTTCATAAATCATAAACATGTGAAATATGCAATTATTGAAAATAAATCTGCACACATAACATGTAATAAAAGTTATACTACAAAATTTTTGTTATTTAAACAGTATAAGTGTTGTTCAACTATTATTTATGGTTTATGTTATGATGTGCAAGATATTAAAAAAACATGCTTTTAACCCACGGGTTCCCAACCTGGGGGTCGCGAAGGGTTTCCTGGGGGGTCGCCAACTTTTTAAGATTTTAACAATATAGCAAGTCGAGGATTTCGAAATCCTCAGTGAGCTAAAAAAAAGGAGCTTCGGAGACAATCTGGGCAAAAAGTATAGCAAATCGAAGATTTCAAATTTCTGGAGGCGTTCGCTAGTCGCATGGCTTTTATAAAAAGGTGTCGCCACCCGAAAAACGGTTGGGAACCTATGTATTAACCACTTGAATACCAAGCGGACACTGGTGTCCGGAACATATGAAAACGAACACGGACGTACATTTAAAAAATCAAATACTTTGTACTCTATTTATTGATTTGGCATTTACTTGGTAGAACTCCATTTTAATAGGGTAAAATATCAAGGTATTTCTGTATAACAGTAGAACTGAAATACCTTGATATTTTACCCTATTTTACTTTGTACTCTAATAGAATATAAGCAATATGTTGATGAATATCTGTAGTGCAATCTATACTGAGTCAATATAGGTTTTAAAATATCGAATTCGTGTGTATATTACGCAAAAATATTTTTCTCAAAAATACGCAGTATCTCTGGGACATATTAACGATTTATTTGCGCGGTATTCAAACGGTTAAATATTTCTGACATAATTGTGTTAGCATATTTAAATTGATTAAAACTTAGATCAATACAGTTTTTAATATTTAAAAGGCATTTTTTTTAAATAATTTTAACCTTATATTAATTATCCATGAAAATGTTAAATAATTTTAAACCTTTGTTTGCATTTAAATGTACAACTTCGAATTTATAAATCGAGTAATAAGATTTGTCAACTTCCTGTAACTATAAATATCTAATTCTGTTTTAGAAATCTTCTTGACTGACATGGAGAAATGGATTTTTTTTTGACATGCTATCAAAGAGATATTAAATACGTTAAGAAATTTTAAATATTGTTATTCAGAACAAAGACAACAAACCTTATATTTATTACTCAATGTGATAATTGGAATATTTTTAAGTCGAAATACATTAACAGAATGATTGAACTATATACCATAAAATGTATTCATCGAAAAAAACAACTACATCGATGATATATCACGATTAAGTATCAAGCGTCGTTGACTTAGAACATGGCGGTCACGACTTCGAATCCCGATACGAAAAGATTGATTTTGAAATCGATTAATGGATTACTGTCTAAAAGCATGGATGTATATAATATCTTGAATATTTTGATTGATTGAATTTGAATTTACTCGGTAGAACTCCAATATAATGAGGTAAAAAATACCAACGTATTTAGTTCTACAATTTTTTTATAAGATGAGTTTCTAGCTGTTTTGGGGTGCGCCATCGTCAGAACTATGTTTAAGCTTGCATATTCTCAGCTACATATATATACTGCCTTAGAAGAGATATACAAAACATCTTGTTATTTGCTCTAATATCCTAATTTATATCACAATTATAACATTTATTGAACTTGACTTTAGTGTTTCTAAGAACGATATCAAGTATTGGTTTATTCAAGGTGAATAAGTTTAAATTAAGCTGGTATTTATTATGAGTTACACTAGAAATTTTAGTAACGGTGATGGATTTATGATTGTTTGTCCATTTAAGATGTTTTTAGTTTGATTATGATTCTTAATTTATAATTGCTCAAATGCATTTATTAGTCTTGAATTTCTTCCCATTTATCCTATTCTAAAATAGGCGTAGCGAGAGCTGTGAGCTAACCAGTAGTCTTGTCCTAATCCTATAATTATATCCCTAGTCTCTTTGAAAAAAAGAGGTTTGTCAACATTGAGTAACAAGCAGTTCTTTCAAAAAAAAATATTGAGATACCTCTATTAGCAGACTATATGCTCCACATTACTAGCGGACAAAGAAGAGTCAAATTGAAACTTAATTTAGCTAAAACTTATAATTGAGAAAAATTTAAATTATCCTGATACCAAGTAAAATATATCAACGAATTCTAGAGCACGCTTTTTATAAAAGTTAGTTTTACGGTAATGAGGTGTTGAGACTTATTTTTATGCTGTCAAACTCATAAAATAAACTCATTTTCAATATTTCAGGAATAGTTAACGAATATTGATAGGAATCTTTCAAACTTTATTTCAGCACCAGAAATCGTAACGAAACGTATCAGTAAGACTGTTTTTATTTTTTTATTTCAATTGGAAAAGTTTTGATTTAACTGTCAGTGTCTTGAAAGAATGATTGATTACATGTTTGTAAATGTGGATAAAAATATCAAATACATTTTTTTGTTTTGGCTGCTTGAACATTGTGTGTTCTAATAAAATAAATCAAAAAAACAACTGTAAGAAACAAAATTTAAAAATAAAACAGTTCTTACATTATGCCTAAGTAATTAACATGGCGTTACAAATAAACGAAGTCGTGCTTTTTATATAACGATAATAAAACGAGCCTAGAAAAAAATGATTAAGTGGCTAAGGCAGAGGTGTTCAAACTTTTTGACCGCCGGGCCACATTGAAATTTTTTCAAAAGCTGGCGAGCCAAGAGTCGATTTTCAGTTTATTTCTTTAAAAATATTTACATAAATAAATGTTATAAAACACTATTTATTTAATTGTGCCTATTTAAATAGTTTCTGTAATATATTATGTACGTTGCAAAAAAATCCAAACATCTGTTTGATTTTTTTAATGACCTGACGTTTTTAAACATTTGAAAAACTACGCAATGTATACTGGAACCTCTCGGTTAGAAAAATATGATTTTCTGATTTTGATGATATAGCAAGCGACATAAATTTATCACCATAAATGTTACAAAAAATATGTAAAAAATTACCATTATTGGATATTTATAAAAGTCTTCCACTAACAGAATTCAAAAATTTACACACATTTTCTCAAGTGCTATTTTCTGTATTTGGAAGTACGTATATATACGAAAAAGCTTTTTCTAGAATGAAATATACCAAATCTGTATATAGATCAACTTTAACTAACGAGAATCTTAAATCACTCCTGATATAGGCTACAAGTAAAATCAAACCAAAATTAAATTGTATTATTAGCAAGAAGGAACAATTTCATAAATCTCATTAATATTTGTCCTGTTTTCAAGTTTTGAATTTTTTTATGTTTGAATAAATATTATTTATTTACTTGAATTTTTCCATTATTAAAAAAAAACATCCAAAACAGACTAAAAGTGAATTTTAAATATTTAAATAAATATATATTATTGTTGGTTGTTGAATATCCCACCACCGCCCCTTATGTGTATGCAGCCGGACTTTTACGGTCGCATTCCATTATGCAATTCTAAAAAAAAAAAGAATTTATTCCTCATATTATTGGTCCGATACAGAGCTGTACGGGACCTATCTTTTAACCATGCACTGTTGTGCTTGAAAGATAAAGATAGAAAGAAAAAAAGAGAATGTGACTTGTTCAATCATTTAGTTTAGGTGATATTAAGTATCCTGTGTATCCGTATACTGAGAACTTGCCGTGGCGGAATAGTTGAATCTACTACGCGTTGAATTTTGAAAAAAAAACATATCTTAAGTTTGTTAAGGTCAAAGGATGAGGGCTAATTTTTTTTGCGCACGAGCCGTAGTTTGGGCACCCCTGGGCTAAGGCATTAATGAATTTTCACGCCAACTATTCCCGACAAGGTATTCAAAATGTCAATCATTTTCGCCCAAAATAGAATCAACACAAAGTTTTGACAGGTATTAACGACATCTCTCTTCGCGTGGCGTAATTAAGCGGTTATCGTGTTCCGAAAACGATTTTCCGCCCGTACGCGCGCACTAACGATCATCGATTTTCTATTGAAATTAGCTAATATATAATATCTGAGCGGCTCTAATCTGCTTGCGTTTCCTTACGGTTTTGACAGTGTCGCCATCTCTTTAGCATAAATGAATTGATTACTCACCTTGCTGAGATGATACGTTATCTTAAGTGACATTAAATCCAAGTATAACGATGCGGTTTGCCTAAAATTTTAAATCTTTTAAAATTAAAGCACGATATTGCCACCCTGGCGTGATATTAATAACTTGGCTAACTGACCAAGAAGTGCCAAATTATCATATTTTATACTGTACGTCATTTTTAAAAATCAAAATTGAATGTTAAGTCATCAAAAAAATCCATAAATACTATTTTTTATTATTATTGTAACTTTTCTTTTAGATATATTATCTTAATTTCTACTCAAGTAAATAAATTTCATATACTAATTTTAAATAACGGGTTTATTAATCAACGGTCAACATCGTTACCATCGCATTTTCAATCGAACAGCATTTCTTAAAAAATGTTTTTTGTTCAAAAGCAGGGGTATTTGGAATCTGTGTAAATTCCCTTCCGCCTGTTCAATTTTTAAAAAGCGGGACGTAGTGAGAGAGCTTAGTTCACTATTATCTTCTTTTTTTTACCCCTACTCTCTTAAAAAAGATAAGTTAAACAACTATTTGACAGCTTTCGTATAAAGAAAAAAAAATCCGTTGAAATACTTTCATTAGGAGATCACATCGTCGGTATTTTTCCCAACTTAGTATCTAAAGTAAGTGTTTTTGGAAGACGCATAAATGTACTTTATTCTACACTATTGCTTTATATCGCTATAAAACACCACTGGAATGGTTTTGGCCTTAATATCTGTGAGGAAGTTAATAAGGCAGGAGCCAAAGACGTTTCCATCCATACCACTATCAGTTATCACCTTCATGCTGAACATAGCACATATTATTTGCCAAGGTTTTGTATTAGATTAAATAAAGCAAGAAATAAAATTTATTTGTGGATATATGTACATATATTGAAATTATGATAACAGTCCATTAGAAAACTTGTAACTGAATAAAAATGAGATACGTGTTTGGAGAAAATTAACTACGGTATGCTCTACATAAAGAGTAAACATATTATTTAAAATAAATATCTAGCCGGTTCCCGGCAAGCATTGCAACACCACTCAGAGAAATAAAGTGTTTGTGTTTTGATTGTGTTTATTGATATGCATGTTTTATTTTGCTGTCTGTTCAACGTTTGACATTTGCTACAGATTGTCTATGGCACAAAATACGCGTCACCTACTTTAAGTTAATTGTACTATAACCTTCACGCAAGTGCAAGCATACGTTGTCAAAATGAACTGTATGGCAGATATACAAACATTGATTTTTATATATAAGACCAACTGTTAATTAATTTTTACTATGCCTATAATATAATATTCCCGAAAGTGCAAGTAAAAAGTTTGTCAAAGTTTGATTGCTATCGAATGAGCGGTGTGTCAACGCATAAAGTACAAACAAAAAAACCTTATTTTTTATATATTAGATAGTCGATTAATTAAATCCGTATCAAAGAAATACATGATATATTTTTAATTGTCGCGAAGTTGAATGAATTCAACGCTGAAAAGATTTGATAAATATTTGATTAAAATATGCAAATTGTTCTTTATATTACAGAACAGAAACGGTTTACTGCGTGCGTTCAAAGAAAAATGGTTCTTGTAATGCATTTTCAATATCGACATGCCATTTATAAGAGTATCGTGCCATTTTCTCAAAGTGCCTTTATTGGGTAATAAAAAATGCGAACACAATCCGAGAGGAGAAATAAACAAGCCATTTTATTATTTGTATGTTTGGTGATATATTTCAAGTGCACTTGTTCGAATCAATAGGAAAGAATATAAAGACGGAAGAAATAACTTAGTTAATACATATATAATATTGAAGTTTGTTTTTTTATTACTCTATGTGAAATAAATACTTTGATTTTTTAAGGAATCAGCAAAAAAAGTTTGCTTTATAAAAAAAATGGAGAGCTTAGTGTCAAAATATTGATGGATAGAAAACAAAAACAAATGTTTACAGTAATAGCGTGCCGAATATTTTTGAACATATCTTTTGTTGTTTTAACATGAGCTATTTTTATATCAGGATGTATTATCCGGTATTGATTGATTGAGTTTTAACTAACTCTGTAAAACTCTATCTTAATAAAGATAAAAAAATACTACAGGTGGAAAAGCATTATATTTGAAAAAATAAAATACACATTAATTTATCACTTTTAGGGTGTTCACTGTCAATACTTGGTGGAAAGGCATTATTTTAATAAAAAAATATTCCTTTGTACTTTCTTCCACTTTATTAATTACGTAAGGACCGGTTTCGCTCATTGCGAGCATTATCAACTGATAATAAAAATATATAAACAGTGCTATTTATACAAATTTAAATTGAAATAAAAGGTGTAAGCAACTAATAATAATGAAAAAGATTTACAAATTACATTATAATTACACAAAATTAAAATGCAAATTATAAACCCAAAATTTTTCCAAATTTTAATTGGCATCATTTGCCACTTATAATTTAGTAGTCTTTGATGATTTTTTAATTATATGTTATAGGTGTTAAGCATTTTAATTTCGTGTAATTATAATGTAATTTGTAAATCCTTTTCATTGTTAATAGTTACTCACACCTTTTATTTCAATTTAAATTTGTATAAATAGTACTGTTTATATATTAGTTCTTATCAGTTGATAATGCCCGCAATGAGTGAAACCGGTCCTGACGTAATTTATAAAGTGGAATGAAGTACAAAGGAATATTGTTTTTATTCACACATTAATTTGTACTAAATTCATTTTTTTTTTAATAAAATAAGGGCTGGTTTTACTCGCTCCCGATCTTATTAAATACAAATGGGAATAAGTAGAAATGTGTATTTTATTTTGATTATTTTACATATGGTTGAATAGCTATTTCGGCATACGCCTTCATCAGAACTATCGTTCCGTAGTTTACGTTTTTCTGGTGAGGGCGTATGCCGAAATAACTATCAACCATATGTAAAATAATATTTGTAGACCTAAAATGGTTTGATAATTTTTAATCTTATTAATATCCGATAACGTATTTTTTTATTTTGGTACATAATATAAATCGAACAGCTTTCTCAACAATTTTGATACTTCTGTATTAAATACATTTTGACACTTGCACCTCAAATAATATATAAAATTTTACCTAACTAAATTATGTAAAAAGCTCCAAAATTTATTTATTGACATATTAATAGCCGATAATGTTAGTATGTTTGTTAGTGTAATATCATTATTGTTTGTTTGTTTTCTATTATCCCCTCCTTGCTTTCCGTTTTTATTTTTATAATAACGTTAAAATAATAAAATTAAAATCATTTGTACTTTAACAGCTTCGTGAACGTAAGATTGCTTGAGGATGCCTCTGAATGAGGCGAAACACGTTTCACTGTTAGTAGCACAATACTTGGAATAATGGAAGCTATTCTTAAATTTATATATATTTTTTTTTACAATGAAAATACTATTTAAATATACTATGTAAATTCAACATTGATATGTCCCAAAGACATTTAAATAAAGTATTGGTTTTATTAAAACATGGCTCACTTCATGTACAATCAAAATTAATTTGACTTAATAATAAATCATGTACCCCTTATTCAATCGATGATTTGTTCTCGTGTTCAAATTTTGATACAATATTTTAAAATTTAATGACATGGAAAAAAACTTTTTGAAGTCTCGACAGTTCTATTTCAAATTCATGCTTGTGGATCGATTTTACAACATCAGAATTCATAAACCGCTTGTTATGACTGCCATGAGGCATTTTAAATATTCAAAATATTTTCTTTCCAAATCGAAAATCAATATTTGCTTAAAATAGAATAGCGCCAATTTACATTCAATTACAAGTAACTTCAAACAGAATACGAAAGTTAACATGTATTTCTAAATATTAAAAAGGACTTCTAGATAAATATTAAGCTTTTGAAAATTAAATGTTATTAAACTACCCTGCAAACGTAATCGTATTTTATTTAGGGATGATTAAATATGTATCGTATTTTTTACATTAATTTAAGTTTGACTAAATTAAATTCCATTTGTAGTTAAACTGTTAAAAAACTGTTTTAACCCAATATTATTATTTTGTATATATATTTTTAATCCATGTTTGCTTCCATTGTGGAGCATATGGCCTCCTAATGAAAGTATCTAAACAGAAGTTTTTCTACGAAAACTGTTTGTTCGTTCAACTTCTCTTTTTTCAAAGAGAGTAATAGGGATATAAGGATAAGGCTTGGACAAGACAAGTGGTTAACTAATCGCTCTCGCTACGTCTAGTTATTGAAGGGTAGGAAAGAATTTTTAGACATCACAAACATCCATGACTTCGAACAGAAGTCGGATACACTCCATTAGTAGGCCATATGCTCCAGATTCGGAGTAGATAAGAATTTTTAAAAAATGTAAATTATAGGAACATTACTTATTTCAGACTTTTTATCTGTAGGAAAATAAAACGTTCTATTTGATTTGCTAACACTTAGGATTATAAAAACTGCCAACATTGATAAACGAATCCTCAACTGTAATGACACCATTCAAATCTGTAGGTATTCTCATGAGTTAATCCTTTTCACCAGCAATGGCTTTAAGCTTAATGATACATTTATTTCTTATTTAAACACTATACATTCATTAACATCAGTTCAACAAATCCATGCACTTGAACGCCTGAAGATTGCAAAAGGCGAAACCCGGGTCGTTATTGACAAAACTTGTGCCAATGTACATGATTCGAACGATTCAAGTTAAATATATATAATAATAATATTTGATAAAAACGGTTTGTTAAGAGTTAAACTACAAATGGAATTGAATGAAGGCAACCTTAAATTAATACAAAAAATCCGATACATATTTAATTATCTCTTAATAAAATACGATTACGTTTGCAGGGTAGTTTAATACATAGTTTGAATGAATCAAATTTAATATTGAAATTCCACCAAGCTGTCTTTAGTCGAAATCTTAAATTAGTAATGATTAGAGACACGTATTTTGTGCATCTGTTTTTTTCAATTGCAATGTGCATTTTAATTTTGTATTTTAGCATTTTAGGGCATTCAAAATGTTCAATTTTAGCGTCAATTAGCATCTATTTTTAAAAGGAGTTTAATTTCAAATAATAAACAATTTAGATGCATTTTAATAAAATTTATATACATATAAACAATTTAAAGACAACAGGGCAATTAAAAAAATAATAGAATGATTCAAAAATGTTTTGTATAAGCACATGAATATTAAAAATTAATGACGGAAAAAATGAATATAAAAATACAATATCAATAAAAATTTATTAAAACTCAGTATGGAGCATATTGGTACAGATTATTTTTTTAAATTCGTGCGATGATCGGTAACAATTACTTTATATTTACTTAAATACTTTTTAACATATACACTATTGACGGGACACCAAATTGATTTTAGAGCGGCACAACCAAACTCCTCATATTTATTTTTTGTTGCCATCATAGTCGCAAGATATCCGGCGTGGATGCACAATGTGGTGTTGCCAACACAATAATACGGACATAACTAAGATATTGACCATAGACAAACAATTTATCTTAAAAATAAATAATTTTACATTGGTCATCTGTTCGCATATTTTACGAATTTAGCATCTATTTAGCATTTATGGCAAGATGCCCAAAATACGGGTGTCCAGTAATGATACTATATTAGTAAATAAAAAGTAGTATTCAAACACAATTTTAATTCGACAAAACTGTGCTATCTTTATTTTGCTTAGTTGAAATATAACAAAAAAGATTTATTTTAATCCGTATAAGGAATACGAAAATATTAAATTTGTTTGGAAGCTTTGTTCCATTTGCAATAAGTAAGCGATCGCCGCAACTTTAAATCCACTTTCGGCGATCATATTTCAACGAGGCGGTTTGTTATGCAATATTTTATATAAATTGCCCCGCCACGAATATTCCCACTGCACAATGTGGAGTCCATACATAATGCCACATCGTGAGCGAGCCCACATCCGGTCTAGTCGCAATTTGGGGTTGCCGGGGTACAAATAGCATACGTCAAAGTTATATGCATCACGCAAAATCTAAACATCGTCGTACACAAGTGGGTTATGCAAATCCGGATCAATATTTTCAAAATATTCGTGCGGGTCTTAAATAAGCGTTTTCGTTTCTATTTTTGGAGCATATTACAACGGAGTAGTAACTGTAGAATATTTTATAAATGAGCTACAATGGTTTGACACGTTTTCTTATATAATTCCATAAATATTTAAAAAAAAAAAGATTAATTTAATAGTTTGCGACATTAATTTTGTCGTATATTCATTTCTCATTTCGTTGTATAAAATAAATGAAATTTTAATTTTCACAAAGATAAAACTAAATACACACACTAATCAACTAAATAACATTTTTTTTCTCTATTAGTTGATAATGCTTGTCATAAGCAAAAACTTGCCTGATCTTAATAAATAAAAGTGAGAATCAGTACAAATATATGTATATATTCAATTATGTATTACCTTCCCATCAATTATTGACAGTAATCACCCTTAAAGTGGTATGACGATAGTGATATCTTATACTGATATGACGAAGTTAAATTATTAGATAAGTTGAAGTTAAATATAATAGGAATCAATCAATTTGCCTAATGTGAATATGTTTGACATGCAACTTATACTATCACAATATTTAACTATAATCGTTATCTTAAATTATATGATCAAAAATAATGGAAAACAAAAATCGATTATATTATTAAACAAAGTGTCTTCATAACGAGGTCAAAAAGTGAATTATTTTCAGTTTAGTTAAATATAAACTGATTCTATTTGAAGTGTTATTATTAGAATTTTTTATTTTTAATCAATACAAACAATGATATAAACGAGGTGTTTATAAAATATAGTCCTTCAAACAAATAATGAGTGTCCTTGAAGCTTTGGAGCTCATTAAATTATTCAGTCACTTAATTGTTTTACGCTATCTGATTGACGGTTCTATATCAAGAACCAATTAAGGATATGAATTAACCAAATCTGTTATTACTTGACGAATCGTCAATGACGATAGTTATTAGGGAAGTTAGATTTACACTGTAAGCTCTACTTGCTTAATGACTTGACCAGGGTACTTAAAAAACTATAAATATATATATACCAACTGTGGAAAGGAAAAAGAACGTAACCCACACATATCAAATTTTACAGGAGACGTTTTTTGATGATTTTAGGCTTAAAGCAAATTATGAAATATACACAACCCTGTAATGCACAGTGACTGATGAACTGGATTTTATTGACGGCTCCTAATGTAGAGCATATGGCCTCCTAAGGGAGGTTACAACAGGATTAGTGGTTGACTAATCGCTATTGCGACACTTGGCTACAAAGAGTCAGAAGGATGGGAGAAGGAAAAATAATGTGAATTGACATCACAAACAACCAGTCTTCGATCACAATTATGAATTGAATAATTCACTGTGATCTGACCGGTAATCGAACCCAGACCTGCGTGATCGGTAGAGAAAGCTCTAACCAACTGGGCCACAGCAGGTGACAAAATACTTATACAAAATACAAGACAATTATTGACTTAGTCTAATATTAATTTAATAAATTGTTCAAGAAAAACCTGTTTTTAGGTCTTTTTTACTGATTGCAATTTTTACAGGTCTTTCTTTTTTCAATCTTAAAAACTAAATTTAGATACTAATGTAGCATTTTCAGCTTCCATCCTTTTGACAGAACGTGTGTTAAGTTGTATACATTGTGATTATTAAAAAAACCTGGTTTTTGAAAAACTGAGGGTAACGTCCTTGTTCCTTTCCACAGTCGATACATAAATTATAAATATATATATTTTTTAAATCCATATTCGCTTCCAATGTATTTAAATATATAATCTCCTAATTGGGCTAACAGAATTTTATTTTTCTATACAAGAATTAGTTGTTACTCAGTTGTTTGACCTTTTTGTCAAAGAAAGTAGGTATAGATGGACAAGGCTAGGACAGAACTAGTAGTTGATCATAAATTTCGTTACGTCCCGTTAATTTTATGATTGTAAGGTATTTTTTTTTGACATCACAAATACTCTTGCATTCAAAAAGAAATTGCTAAATATATTGAAAGAATGCTGTTGACAATTGCGCAATTGACATTTCCAGCTTACATCCTTTTGATAGAACGTGTAAAAAATTGTATATATTTTGATCGTCGAAAAAAAGCTGTTTTGAATGTAAGTTACGTCTTTTTTCTTTTTCACAGTCGACATTATTGGGTTTACGTGAGAAATTATGAAAACTAAACTACTTTAAAATTAAGTTTGATAACTTTGATACAACTAATATTTTCAAAAAATATCAATCTTTAAAAACTAACATCAATCAATCACTTTTGATGAAACCCTTAAAAGACACTAATGTAATAATAAATAATCACTTAAATTGAAACTAATTTGCTTTGAATAATTTCAATTATTATTTTTACTTATTATAAGTACATATTAATTTAGATATTATAGAGTGGATGAGTAGATATATTGTGTACCTCTTCTAAGCTAGTATAATATGTTGCTGAGATAATGTATGTATGTCTAAACATAGTTCCAAAAAAACCATAAGCCGAAACAAGCTATCAACCATGTTTATATAAACGAATATTTTTAGAAATAAAAAACCTTATTATAATGGAGTTCTACCAAGTAAGTGCCAAGTAAATTAATACATATGTTCATGTTTGTGCAAATGTAAAATAACAGTATGATATTTATTACTTCATAGTTTAAGCAGCGATCAAAACTATGGGAATATCGTATTGAGTGCGAAATTTTGTTATATTTCGTGTCTTGAACAGAATAATTTGTTTATCGTAAATACGAATGTGAATCTAAGCCAAGCTTTACTAACTAACACTTAACGAAGAATGTTGTAAACGTGTAAATCTAGTGAAGTATATCATTTAGTACGAGAGGAACTCATACAAATGTTAAGTCGATTTAAAATAGTACTCTATACATAAGTCAATACGAGGGCTGTTTACTATACGTTGACAATAATTATTGGAGGGCAAATTTAATCCGTCATATAATTAGATAAATTGTTTCGAGTATGATTAATAATTTACAATAATATTTGATATGTTTCATTGACAGAATCATACTTATAATAATCGAATCACAATTAAGTATTAATTGAGAAGATAATGGAAACATGCTTTCATTTAAGATTTCGACTGAAAGTGCTTGGTGGAATTTCAAAATTTCCACAAGTTTTGTCACCAACGACCCGGGCTTCGCCTTTCGGAATCTTCAGCCGTTCAAGTGCTCGGATGAAATATGTAGACATTTCCATGGGTTAATCGTTTACGCCAGCAATGGCTTTAAGCACAGTGATACATATATTTCGTATATAAACACGATACGTTTAATTACTAAGCGTCAGTTAAAGTTCATCCGTGCACGTGAACGCCTGAAGACGCCGAAAGGCGAAACCCAGATTGTTAGAGACAAAACATGTATGAATTTACATAATTTGAACTATCGATTTATATTCGAAGGCATGGGTGTTTGTGATATCTAAAAATTCCCTCTCACTCTTTTCAATCGTTAATAACTGGGCGTAGCAAGAGTGATTATTTAACCACTAGTTCTGTTCTATCATAATCCTTTTATCCTTACTACTTTCTTTGAAAAAGAGAGTTTGAGCGACTGAGCAATATAAAGTTATTGTTGAGATACCTCCATTAAGAGGCCATATGCTCCACATTGAGAGCGGACATGGATATATAAAAAGAAGCTTTATGTTAAAAGCTGATTTTTTTCATTTGCTGTTTATTCAAAAAATTCAATCTGTTACTTACCAACTTCTACCAGAACAGTGACGATATGGTTGAAGTATTTATTTTATTTAGTCGGAATGTGACAAGTTTCGAGTTTAACATATTAGCCGGCAGTGACACTGAATCACCGTAGCGGATTTTCCCCACTAGATGTCGGGGTGGCAGCGAGCAAATATGGCGGTGGAAGAGCAATAACACTATTGTTTGGCATGTAGCATTGTTGGCATCATGATCTGGGGTGATGTGTTTCTCGTATGTTGATCCCTCCCGCGAAAACTGCACAAATCACAGTATTTTGACGTGACTTAATGTGTATCAGGGCTGGGAAATTAAACCCCCAAAAACAATATCTTAATCTGAATACAATATCTTTTTTTGTCAAGGATTGAGTATCCAATCCCGGAGTCTTTTTGTGATCTCAAGATTGTACACTCAACATGAATTGGTTGAAACCGATCCTGATATTGGTAAATTAAAGAGGAAATAAGTACAAAAGAATGTTTTGTTTTTTTAATCTAAATTAAAGTTATATATTGTTAATTTTGTAGCCACTGAATGTCACTTATTTTGATATAGAATAAAATTTGACAACTTCGTTACTCTACTTATTGTGTTACAAATTGTGGCACTTGTTTTGCATTTTTAAGAAGCATCGTCAGACATGGATGTCATAAAGGTTTGTTGGACGCAAATGTACAGCCGTGGCGAGTAGTGGAGGAAATTACATACTTTACGGATAATTTTCAAATTCAAAACAAAAACATAACATACGGTATTGACTGAATTGATATTTATGTGGTAAAACTTCATTGTACAATAATAAGATGAAAAAATTTCAACGTATTTTAGTTTTACAGATATTATCTTATAAATATCTATCAAATTTATATTAAATAATGTATTTTGTAGAACTATAATACGTTGTTTTTATTTTACCTAATTATAGTATATGGTACTATCTACAACTTTGAAACAGTTGAAAATAATGCTTGCTCGTTTTATTCATGTATCGCGAAGGATTCCATAACCACGTATAATTGCAACCACTGTTAACTGCCAACTCAACGCGAGACAATTAAATTCTAGTTAGAGCAATCAAAAGTTTTTATTAGGTAATAATTTCAGACCATAGCGGAAAACCGACTTCCATTTTCGCGAAACTTAACTCTGTCACGGCTGTCGACTTTGGTATTTCCGTTCGCGTTACGTTTCATCAATTTTTTAGATACCAGCTTTGAGTGTCTTGTATTTTTTTTTAATATTTTCAAAGTACAAATGAAAATTTATCAATTTAAATTTTTATATTGAAAATTAATTTACGTACAACGTATACAATGTAAGATATAAAAAAGAAATTAAATTGAAAATCCGAATCCATTGAAAATATATTGACTTGCTTGGCATTTCATTTCCGGATCACAGAAAAATAAACCAATGCAAATAATTGATAATAAAGTTGATACACTACACAAATTTATTTTCACAATATCAAAGTTATGGTCAATGTATATTTTATAATTTGAAACTGCAGAATCCAATTTTAAGTATTATAAGTTGACACAAGAAAAGAGAGTTATTTTATATCTGAATTATTTAAATGTCTTTTTAATGAATGTCTTTTTATGAATTTTTAAAGCTAGATAGTGATTCAAAGAAGTATATATGACACTTTTAATTTACCAAGAAATAAAAATAGCAGCCAATGAATATTATTGAAACCTTTACCAACTAGAAAAGAAGATTTTTTTTTATTTTTGAAGACTACGTTAATTTTTCTTTTTTCTTAATTTAGGCAGGATTCAAAAAAACTTTTAACAAGATATACATATTTCAAAAAGTTGATTTTATTTACAAAAATAATCAATCAAAAAAACTGTGATTGAAAATCAAAAAAGCTGTTATTAACTCTCTGGTAAATTAATTAAAATGATATTTTCAATCTTTAATTTTCCTTATATCTTCAATTGCTGGACATAAGTCATTATTGTTATATTAGGACTTTATTTACAATATAATCATAAAAATTGTCTTATTCATCGTACTAATTTTATAACTCTATTCAGAATTACATTTTTAAATCTTTTATTTATTACTGACTTGGGTGTATGTATTAAAAAAATCAGCATCATTAAAGATTTTGAAATGGACTTCGCACATTTCGATGTTTACTGTAAAGTGTACAAATAGCTTTTTATTCTATCTTCCGGTTGTAAAGTGTATAAAGACAGCAGTACTTTTAGAAATAAACTACTAGTCAAATTCGTTCTTTAAAAACTGGAGGCAGTTGAAAGAAGTCAGTTGGAAAATTTATTTGGTGGGTTTGTATTAGCCGGAAATAGAAAAATTCTCGCATGACGTTTTGATATCCGATTTCAAAAATAGAGCCACAGATTTTTTTTAAAAATGTGATATATTTGCTTGAAATATACTTCAATTCTATTTAACATAATATTCAGATAATCTTGTGTAGAAATAGGTCATGTTTTGCGGACGTTATGAATTATTATACCCACCCCGTAGCCGTGTTTTCACCGACAAATTCGAAGTCCTCGATTTGCTATACTTTTTTCCCGGAATCCAAATTTCTCAATCCCGCATTCCCGCGGCGACCCCTGAAGAAATCTCGCGGCCCCCAATATGGGAAGTACTGATTTGACAGACTTAAATATATAGATATTTGTACTTTATCCTGAATTTCGTGGCCCCCGCGAGAAATCTTACGCCCCTGTTTTTTGTTCATAAAATGTGTCACTCGATTTTAATTTGTGGTTTCACAGTTATAGCACTTAGTAAGTACTTGAAATGTTAAAATGCAATTCTTCGAAAATATGCTGGCCACACGGGATAATTTTACCTGATTTTGGGTAGGACCGTAAGGGTTAACTGTAGGAGTATTTTAGCAAGTCAAGAGAATATTATTTGGCTCTGTGTCATACCCAAACGTAGGTCGACGGCTCATTTCACCAAGACAACCCGTTTCATCCATACATACTCACTTGAGTCCTTACTGACAAGCATCAATTACATTTAACCACATGAATCTTAGATGTGAGTTAAAACAAATAGGCGATGACTTTCATAATAGTATTACATATTACATGGCTTATCTAAAAATTCAACAAAATTTTATGAATAAATTGTTTATGGTAAAATACAATTTGGTCGCTTAAAAAGACAATGAGTCCTGCTTCAAAGTAAAAAAAAATACAACATCTCAATCGAAGCATACAAATACTCAACTGTTTTTGTTCCAGGAAAACAGTTAATAATTCTAAAAAAGCTGGTCATGTTGTTTAAGGAAAAAAAATGAAAATGGAACAGTACTTTATTCATTACTAATAATTAATTGTTAAAAAAAAAAATTATACTGACAGCGAAAGTATCTTTTCAAGTAATACTTTCTCAGAAAATTAGTTTTTTACTTGGCATATTTACGTTTTGTAATAAAAAAAGGTTAACAATAATCTATACGTGTGAAAATATAATAATGAAAAATGTAAATATAAAAATGTTTTTTCAGGAGAGGAGAAAATTTGATGTGCACAGACAATTGACTTGTTAACGTTTAAAATAGAAATACGTTAATTAGTTTTTTAATGACTTGTTTGATTATAAAAAATAAAAATGGTTTGAATCTAGTTAGGCAAAAGGAATCGACTACTTTTAGTGTATAAACATATTTAACCGGTTCTCTGCCACGGACGTGTTAACACGCCATACAATTTCGTGCTCGTAGAACCGGCCATACAAAATCTGTGTGTTTAAAAGCAGTACTTGAGACGCAGTTTAAAGGCCACAACAAACGTTTTTGATAATCATAAAATGTCATGCATATGGTGACATCTCTTGTTATTATATTGTGATACTTAAATTGTAAAGAAATTGTTTTGTAATCTATAATACATCGATTTAAAAAAAAAAGCTTTTTTGTTGTGTTCAAATTTGTTGCTATCAGGGCTACGCTAACGTGGCGGTAATTTCCGTTTTTGAAACATTTTTCGATAAATGATGGCGGAAACGACCCATCGTGTAAATACACGATGGCCAATGTTTGTGATGTACTATTATTATATGTCCAAAAAGTGCATATTTATTAAGTTTTATTTTTTTAAAGAAAATCACGGTCCTCCATACACGGCCATATTAATACTGCACGGCACAGATCTGGTTAGTAAAGTTTTTAAAATGATTTATCATTTTCAATGAATTTGGCGGTAACTTTTTGGATGTTCTTTTGTTTTGGTATGTTTTGAAAGGATTTTTTCTTTATTGTCAACTTTCCTAAAAACGATGTCATAACATAACTGAAATAATGATTTATAGAAAAGCTACTTTGATAATCGCACCAGTCTATTGTAAGCAGAAAATTTTATATGGATAGTTTTGATAAAATCACTATTATTTATTTTATTTCCATACGAACGTCAATAGAACGGTACTTTGAATACGTCGATAAACCCCTAAATAATTGATTGAAGTCATATATATGTACGCGAAACATATACACGATTGACGAACGGAATATTTGTACCCCAAAATACTGAAGCACTTTAGATCATCAGCAGGAATTTTTATTTTATTTTCATATCTAATTTGCAGGGCAGGCGTGGGGAACCTGTGGCCTTTTGGCTACTCTGGCGCGGCCTTCTGGCCAATTCTGTAATTCTGTAAATGCATGTAAATTCGTAAATTCTTGACATATTCTGACCGTAAATTCCTGTTTCCGGACAAAGATTCTCTAGTCAATGTTTACTGCGGCCTTATGTTGAATTAGAAAAATAAATGCGGCCTTTAGAGAAGCAAAGATTCCCCACCCCTGGACTAGGGTCTCCAATCCCGGGATTGGTATGGTCGCGATCCCGAGATTTTGGGATTGAAAAATTTTTAGCAAATCCCAAAAAAATATAGTATTTTGGATTTGGAAGAGCTAAAAAAAGAAGATATTTTGGGGAAAAGGTATAAGGATTTGAGGATTTCAAATTCGTCGGTGTGCTAAAAAAGAAACAAGTTACGGACAAATTGCGAGGAAAAAGTATAGCATATGTATGAGCACATGGACTCCTAATGGAGTTTATCTCAACAGAAGTTTTTCTACGAGAACTGCTTGTTACTCAGTTGCTCAACCTCTCTTTTTCCAAAGAGAAAAGGAATAGAAGGATAGGGCTAGGACAGGACTAGTGGTTAGCTAATCGCTCTCGATACTCCCTGTTCATAGGATAGGATGGGTTGAAGGGGGGAATTCAAGACATCACATACATCCATGCCTTCGAACTGAAATTCACAAATCAATTTATAAAACTGTCCGTACTGGGATTCGAGGCCGTGACCTCCGTAGCCAAAGCTAACGACGTTGACCACTCGACCACATAGGCGGCAGGATACCCTAGTACTGACCCTTTATAGAAAACATTTATTAAGTTTTATAATAAATTAAAATAGTAACACTCAATTTGTCTCTTTCGAAAATGAAGCTTAGGTTGTAATTACAATAAGCTTTTAGTTGTTCATACGTTCTTGTAGCCAGGTATAGATGGGGTTGAAAGTGACAGAATAAAAGCATCGGAGGCATCCACGCCATTTCAAATTTAAATTTTCAAATTGATTTTAAAACTTACGATTAAAACTTTCTATTTGAGGATTCGAGTCCTTGGTCGCAAACCGTGCTGACGAAAGCCTTACTGCGCTAATTTTCCAGTGTTACAACAAAGTAGCTTAGAAAAGGTTGTGATATTATGAATAATGGTACCAATTGTATAATCTGTATCTTAATGCATATACTATTTTTAGAAACGTTAACTTTTTGTTATTATTGTTAATTTTATTTATAATTAGGTGAAAAAATATAAAAGTATTTTAGTTCTACGGTAATTATTTTATACGTTTATAATTGTCGCCCGCTTTGGTCTAGTTGGTAAGAGCTTGCTCTACCGATCAGGTGGGTCCGGGTTCGATTCCCGGTAAGATCAATGTCAAATTGGATTTTTTTCAATTTTAATTTGAGATCTAAGACATGGGTGTTTGTGAAGTCAATTCTCTTTGAGTTAATCTCATGTGACTTTCAAAAATTCTCGTCGACTATATCTTGTATGATCTTTCAACTTGAAAATATTTGACGCATTAGCGTAAGCTGTAATGTCAAATATTTTTCTTTTAAATAAAAAAAATAAAAATAAAAAAATAATAATTGAAAGCTTTTTAAGCTTACGCCTTAATTAAAAACATTAATTTAACTATATATTATATTATACTGGCATAGAAAAGATAAACTATATATCCTCTCTTCCACTCAAACATTTTATTTTACAATATAATGCAAATTATAGTATGATATTTAAAAAAATGACTTTAGTGTTTCTTGGAACAATAACAATTACGGAATAATTCAAAACAAATTTGTTAATTGATTTAGCAATAGTGATTGATTGGTATTTTTTTGATCATTAAATATGTCATTGAGTTGATGATTTCTATTATTTTTTAGTTGTTCTAGTGCATTAAGGTTATAGTCTTTACTGCAAAGATGTGAAAAGATGGGAGTTGAATTAAAATTATTACTATGAGAATATGATATGACTTGGTTTGAAAATTGAAAGTCTGCCGGATTGGCTCATATGAAAAAAATGAATGAATCAAACTTCTCAAATAATATAAAAAAAACATTTATAACAATAAACAAGGATTACTGAAGAAAACTTATGTCTAACAGTACAGATTAGATCTATCGAATAAAATTTCTTGTTAAACAAACTAACTCATAATGAAAAATCCCTTGAGATATATAAGAATAAAACCAGCATACAAAGTTGCAAAATAACGTTAGAATCATACTTTTTCATGTGGATGACACTTCACTTCCAATACTTGAATAATTTTTCTCCATTTTAGTAAAATTGCCAAAGTGAAATATATCATCCCTTATCGGGAAGCCATTTGCCAAAATGTGAATACTCGAACAGCGCAGTGGGGTGTTTTACATTCCCCAACAAAAATACAAGGGTTGATGATATATTTATCGACAGTTTTAAAAAAAGAATATGAAATTTTTTGTTTGTTCTTTATGAATTTGTGTTATAACAAGTGGTTTAAAATTGAAACGTATTTTTGTTTATCTATTAAACCAGTTTCTAGAAAAAGAGTATTTTTATAATTAGACAATCTGCAGACTTTATTTTTGTTGCCGCGTATTACATCTGTATTCTTTATTAAGTATTTAAAAAAGTTTAAATACATACATTTGATATTAATATGAAAAATTGATTACATAATTTATTTATGCCATTGCTTTGTTACTAGACTTGAGCCCACATTGTTTGGACAAACTGAACAAAAACAAATTTAATATGAAATAAAATCTTGAAAAAGAAGTGGTTCAAAACAGTTTTTTCTTTCAAAGCCTATAATGCTCACATGCAGCGTGCAAAATTGTATGATTTCATTTAAAATTTACGACTTAAAACAATTTAGTTTTTACATAAAAATAATCTCGGCTTGTTTTATTATCAGTTATAAATTGATGAATAATACTCGTCAATTAGTTTTAAATACAACTGACAAACTAGTAATGAATTCAAAATGAAGTATTAATCTATAATATAATACAGTCCATATACATGTCCGTTTGTGTATCATAAAAATTTCTCCAAAACGGTGAAAAGTAGAGACGTGAAATGTGCACTTGTCAATCTGACTGCCATTTTCAGACCAACTTTTAATATGCACCTTTCAACTTTTAACATTTTTAATAAATTGATGGATTGTATTTTGCATGTGCAACAAAGTTTCAAGTTAACTGTTCAACTTTCAAATTTCAACAGTGTTATTATTCGGTGGAATCTAGTTTGTGTGTTGTGTGTGCTACATGGGATGCAGTCTACAGTAATATTTTTAACTCTCAATGAGTTAGAATTTGTCCTGGAAAATTCCATGTTTATTAAATAAACACAGACAACATAAATTCTAACTTAAAAAAAATACAAAAAAATCATGTCACGAAGAGCTTCTTAATAAAAATCTTTATTGATAGTGAAAGCAAACATTATTACGACTGTACATAAGTAGGTTATTTATAATTTATTGGCCCTAAATGTATATATTGAAATAAATATATTTATTTGGGCCATTAATACCGAAAATGCAAAATAGCAAAAGAAGACATTTAAAACAGGCAGTAAAATGATCTCGACCCATATAACATTAACCGTGACACATATTCGGTGAAGGATGTTGAAGATATATTAAACATTTAAAAAAGAAAGAAAAAATATTTGACGGAATAATAAATGTCACTATAAAAAAAAAAACTTTGTCCGAGTGTTACTTTGAGAAAATAAAATCTAATTAAAACACAAGAAGTATAATATAATGAATTATAAAAATTAAAAAAAATACTATTTATTAGTTTTTATCACTATTTTATTTTATTAAAAATAATTATGTGGACGAACTTTATGTAAGCATACAAAATTCTTCAAAATTTTGTTTTTTAATAAGTTTGAGAATGATGTTGAGTAGATAACTTTTGGTGTTCACTGTCAATACTTGGTGGAAAGGCATTATGTTATATGAAAAAAATACATTTTTACTAATCCCACTTTTATTTAAAAATATCGTGACTGGTTTCGCTCGTGAAGAGCATTATCAACTGTTAAGATAATACAATTTTACAGTGTTATTGATACAAATCAAAATTAAATAAAAAAAGGTGTAATAAACAATTGGTATTGATTTTTTTATAATACAATACAACTTTAATGCAAAAGCCGCTTGACAGTACCCTTATCAAGTTAATGACTATGTAATTACATATATAGTTAGGGTTTGAAAAAATGGGTCTTAAAGAAAATTTCAATCGTTGTATAGTTGATATTTGGCTAAGTTAACTAATAAGTTTGCTGACCACCGCTGTGAGAGATAATTCGAAACAAGTATGTATTTATATCTTTTGAATAGAAGTCATTGAATTGATTGAAAAATCAATGAAAGCTTATTTAAGTGTCGAGATACGAGTTTTCCAATAACAAAATTCAATAACATTGACCACTTGGGTTTGGCGAAATACATATAAAGTATCAACATGTTATTTTTATATCCATTTTAATTTACTACGCCGCGTGTGATACTTGACAAGCAAGATTTCGTCCCTTGAAAACTGTACTAGGACTTCTAAAATAATAGGTGTTTTATTTTTGCTAGATCGATACATTTTCTGTGAAAAATATAAGTGCAATAGAAGGATTTCTGTTTTAAAAAGAAAAATCTTTTTTAGTTTTAAATAAACCACTGTAAGATATTTTAAAATAAAACGCCATATTGCATGGTATCTTAATACTTTTTTTTTCTTATATTTATAACCCACTACAGTTGTCAGACGTCCATTTGATTGAACCCAGTTGCGTGGTCAGGTATTTGAATACTTGTTCGAAAACTAGTGTGCATGGATTTTTAGATCAATTAATGGATGTGTATAAATGAGTATCTTAGAATCATAATTCAGATTTTACATATTTATGCCGAGTAAAAAATAAAACTTTTTCAAAATGAAAAACAAAATTCTTTTAAATTATAAAAAATACAGATCGCCAATTGGTTCATCATTCATTTTAATATGTGAGCTCGACACCAATGGTGATATTTGGCAGGGGTTTTAAAATTGTTAAAGTATTTTTTAGGAATTGGAAAGCACTGTTTTAGCACACATCTATTTTTTTATAGACGTATTAATGTATTTTAATTCATTTGGCATACCTAACTCAAAAAAGTCGAAAATTCTAAATGTGAATTTTGATTTCAAGCACTACAAATATACAAGGATATTTGCAATCTTATTATTTTTCTCACCCCAAAAAACAGAGCGAAAAACTGACAATAAATCATTTAGTAAACTGTTACTTAAAATCAGTTATTATTAAAAAAACTGCGGTAAAAATGCTTAACTATAAGTAAATTTCCTTAACATTAGAATTGAATATGAAATTTACCAGTAAACTGAATACATATTTGGGGTAAGTGTCAGGTTCAACCCTTAAGCTAGTGCCAATAAACCATAATTTGTGATGCGTAGCCGAGACTGACTGCGAATAGTGTATGTTGCCAACTTCACAGTCAAGCACCCTTTTTAGACAATCATGCCTGAAGCATAGATGCTTGCCGTTTACATTTCAAGTGGTTTACGGTTCGACAGCCAGCGTGCAAACCGTCCAATCGTAACGAAACAAACCAGATCCTGACCGGGGGCATTGAATGAGAGTGCATAAAGATTTATATAGCCAATATGGAACCAATACAACATTAATCCAGCAGCGAGTGCTATATTCTGCACAATTGCGATCATATTGTAATTTTGGACACTTGTATCTGTGTTATATTTTTACCATGAGTTGAACTGAAATAATTTTTCTATAACGGTTTTACTATATATTAATTGATTTAGCATTGGCAATGTTTACAATAGCTGGTTTTAATCACAGTACGGACATATTTTATATGAAGATGTATTTTTCAATATATGAATTTCTGTTCGAAGGCATGAATGTATGTGCTGTCTCCAATCTTCCCCTCCTGATTTTACTAATTCTATCTTAACCCTATCCTTCTATCCCTACTATTTTTTGAAAAGGAAGGTCGAGCAACTAAGTGGCAATCAGTTCTCGTGAAAACTTTTTTGTTGTGATAAACTTCATTAGGAGTCCATATGCTCTAAATTGGGAACGGACACGGTTAAAAAATCAAAAGCAAAGCATTTAGTTCCACAAGACTTTTGTAAAACTACATAGTATGTTATTGTTTGATAAATTAAACTTTAAAATATTTGACGCATTGTCAAATAACAGTAAAGCCTTCAAAAAAATCTTCAAAAGCTTTATTTGTTAAGCTTTTAAAATAATAAAGCACAATTTGTTATATAGATTCCGTAATTTCATTATTTTTTCAGCATCAATTTTGTTTATAAATTTTAACTAAGTCAAATATCACAGTTTAACCAGGTCTTATATAAGTACCATTCAAATCTGCAAGCATTCCCATGGGCTAATCCATTACGCTAGCAATAGGTTTAAGCTCAGTGATACATTTATTTCTTAAATAAAAACGATAAATTTATTTACTAAGCGTTAGTTCATCCATACACTTGAAAGCCTGAAGATGTAGAAGGGCGAAACCCGGGTAGCTAGTGACAAAACTTGTGTGAATGTATATAACTTGAACGATTTATTGTTATAAAATTCCAAAGTAACTACGATAGATTGTCTATAAGTGACTTTTTTTTTCAATATTTTGTGATAATATATTTCAAAAACCAAAAATCAAGTCAGTTTTTTATTGTTACTACTAACCAATTTGCGGTGTTTGCTGTCAACACTTGGTAAAAAGGCATTATATTTAAATATAAGAACACTTATTTATACTAATGACATTTTTATTTTATTTTATCAGGACCGAGTTTACTCATGACAACCATTATCAACAGATAAGAACACATGTAACATAAATACAATGCTATTTATATCGTTCTCACTCAGAATTTCATGATGTCTGACTCTAATTTAGTCAATAAACAGCATTGTTAAGAACTTTTACATTTTTTACAAATTAGATTCAGAATTTTATCATTAAGGATTGTGGAATATGGAACACATACAAAGATGGCTTTATTTAAAAGTTTGATTCAACTGAAAATTAAATGCAAAATATACTCCATTTCTCTTCCATAAATTAATAAAATATGTGGACAACAGAACGAACTCTTCAGGTTAAGATGTTTTATAAGGTATTTTAATCGTGTTATAATATTGAGCAGTTTGTATCAAAATTACAGTTTATATAATCGAATCACGCTTTCCAGTATCAAAACACAGATATCGTCTATCGATAGCTGTTCAAAATAGTCACTCTCATATAGTGTAAGTAAGTATAATATGTAAGTAGCGAGTGTCGGAAACAAAACGTCGGGTACATTGATACCATATCGATCGAAAACAAACACATTAAAGTTTCCCACTATGCACTCGATTCGAGCAGAACGACGAAGATTTTCACGTATTCATTTAAATGTCGTTGCAGCTAACCGGCAAAGCTATGCTATTGAAACTTGAACGAATGTTATATCTCGTAGCAGAGTTTTGTTGTTACATTTTGATGTTATCTAGAATAGTTTTAAAAACATCGTAGAGGTGCTACGATGTGTAAAAATATGTGAGTCTGGAGATGAAACAAACGTGTCGAGTTAAAAATGATTTCATGGTCAGTAAAATTGGTGCCAACTTTAATTATATACAAAGGATTAAGTACTATAAATTTCTTTGATATTTTTCAAATAAAATTGACGCTAAGCTCCGTGTAAGATTTTCTTTTAAGCATTTTAAGATTGTGTAACAATAAATTATCGTGATTTTCAATTGAATTGATAAATTCATAAAATGAATTCAGTTATTTATTTTTATTAAGAGAATTTTTGTAATTCTTTTGTAATATTTTACTGTATAAGCACTATCACAATTTTTTTTAAATATATGTTCTATTTGCATAAAGAATGTACATATTAAAAATAATAAAAGGTTTTTAGTACTTTTTCCACTTAAAATTTATTTGATCAGGACCGGTTTCGCTCCTCACGAGCATTATCAACTGATTCAAATCAATTTTAAGTGGAAAAAGTACTAAAAATCTTTTATCATTTTTATTATAATGCCATTCCACCAAGTATTGACAGTGAACACCTTAAAAGTGAAGAATGTTTATGTTAGAAATTATGTAATATGCAGAAATTTTTGGCTTTGGCTTAAATCTGTAGCAGAAATTTAATTGATATTTTGACCACATCGATTAATATTTAAATTTTATTTTACAATCGATAATGAATTATCTGATATATAATATTAATAATACTCAGTTTTTGCAGACTTTCATTTTTTTAAACACAGTTATACATTAATTTACAACTGAGGATATTATTTGCAATCCAGTCTCATTTGAAATTGGTAAAACTTGAACCATACATGTAATTTAGTAGATAAAAATAAGTTTTGAAATTATTTTTAGAAACCCGTCTGAAACATGGCTCGATAACATACAAAATATCATTCCAAAATAATGTGAAACTAAAAATACTTTTGAAACATGCATTGTTTTTTAAAATAAAATTCATGTTCCATTTTTTAGTCATTTCGGAACGAACCTTGTTTGAAAATAATCAACGCGTCTTGCTTATTTTTTTCCTAAAATATCACTTGGCTCACTTGATCTTTAATGGGCCCAATTTCACCAATGCTCAATCTCAGTAAATAATGTTGCTCATGAAAGAAACCGGTCCTTAGTAGGAATTTGCACAAATATATACTACATTTTTTGAAATGTACATATGAAGTAACATTGCTCGAAATGTAATATTAATTGCGATTAAAAATGTTATAAGCAACTGAATTTACTGAAAAGAAAATTCACGATTCAGTTGATTGGATTAAGCTTTTAACATATTTTACCAGGAAGTGACGTGAGATCTTTCGTAATAAGTTTAGTCCTGTTATCGCAATGTCGAGAGATTTTCAAACCTTACAACACTTTGGTATTTTCAAACGCTGCCTGAATACTAGTGAGTAACTAATGAATATGCAGCTTTCATAAGAAACCAAATCGTCACGAAAGCTATTTGTACGCTGAAAGGAATCGCATGAAAGCTTTCTGTGCTTTGGCAGCTTTGCGCTTTTTTGAAACGCAAATATTTGAAGCGTATATACTACCGAGAAGAATTATAAGGGATTCTGAGTTGATATTATACGAAAAAACATTCATCGCCTTCGCTTCGTAACTGTGGATTAAGATTTCTTCAACAGTTTTTAAAAAGATTCATTTGATAACTCCTGTAACTGAGCAGGTTGTCGTTGAATATTACAATAATCATACTAGGTATTCCAAGTAAAATATTTATTTGAAACTTCTTGTTTTTTTATTTTATTCAGTTAAAAAGAAACTAATACTGATGGATAGCAAAAATACTCTTGTTATTACAATCGATCTCCCGGAAAAAAGAATCCTATGTCGAATGTAATTGAAACATAAAAAAGTGAAAACTTTCACTTAATTATTATCTTGGTGAATTAGTCAATGCGGACTGTCTAGGACACACAGCTGTACACGATAAAAACTAAATGCCAATTGTTCAACGCTTGCATTCTACCAGTTCTGGTTTACGTTAGCAACTCATGACACTTGACGAAGACTCAAAAAAACCGTATACTGAGCTTCAAAAACAGATTGAAGATTAGGGAACGTACAAGACAGTTCTCTGACACATCAGTGGTTATGGAAAGACGTTAGAACTGGCTGGGTCACGTGCTGCGGATGCCTCTGGAAAGCATTAATCCTAGGATGGAATTAAGGATGTACTCGTCGGAACTGAGGGATGCTGGCATGTCGTGAAAGGAACCCAAGCAATTGGTGGGAGACAGAGAAAGGTGTGGTGACCATATGATTTACATAGAGAGCGTTAATGGTCAGAGAAAGAGAAGAGTGAATTTAAAATAGAACAACAAAATGCAAGAATGTGTTTTCAGAAAAGACAATCAAAACGTTAATTAAAGAATTACATACTGGAACATCTGAGACCAGCTTTGAAATTATCAAACTTCAAGTTCAAGCGTTTTTCACTTGCAGATTGTATCTATTAATTTATGTAATTCAATTTAAAAAAACCATTCTTACTTGTAATAAAAAGTCGAATACCATGTTTGTATGTTGATATTCAATTATTACCAAAATCAGATCCAAATCAACATTGTTTTATGCAAAAAAATGCCGAGGAATCATTTCATTGATGCAAAATAACATAAGTTTCATTAAAATAACTAGATAATAAGTCTTTTATAAATTCAGCTTCCACCTTTGTAATCATTACGAAATAGAACTGAAATTTCCATGAAAGAAATTAATTTTTGTGCCCTTGTTAAAATCACTCTATCCATATTTTAAAACTTTTTGCTAAGGTGACAATGTTTTAGAAAATTTCACTTGGCGTTAGTTTTTCGGCTTTATTGTAGCAAGCATTAATATCGAACCAGTGAACCAGTTTTTAAGTATATTTGAATTCTTAAAAATCACTTCACAAACCAACTGTGGGGAATTTATTTATTCTACCGTATGTTTTAAATCTAAAGGTTAGCAATTCACTTTTAATATCATTGAAACAAAATCAATTCAAAATAAGTTAAACATAGCGAATTGACATGAATAAAATAATATTATTCAAGTGTAACAACAAATTTATAACCTTGACATTTTTTAGATTACTTAAAGTCTTGTATTTACTAATGATGATGATGGTGAAAAGTAGTGAAATAACGATTTAAAAAGTATGTACTAAACTTTTCTGTGACATTCTTAATAGGTTCCCAGAATTTATGAATTTAGTGCCATTTTAATAATGTTGCCAGTCATCAAAACTTAATTACGTTAAAACAATGCAATTTCACCTCATAACGGCCACACAATGGAATAAAAAAAAAAATAGCACCAAGTCGCCGTTGAGTGAAGAATTGTTTTCGATTAGGGTAAAAATGAAAAATTGCGGTTAATTTGAAAATTGAGTTCTAAATAAACATTTCGGGTAAAAAATGTCAAGATTAATTTAAAGAGCTTACTTTCATAAAAAACTATTTTTTAAAATAAACGCTTAAAAATATTTAAACATAGCAAAGGTAGACAAAGCGATCTTTCCCATGCAAACCATGTTTTGTAGAATTTAAAGGAATTAATGTGATTATTTGACAGTATTTGAACACACAAACATTTTTTTTTTTAAATAATTTACTACCCACGAGTTCATACGTGAAATACCTCAAAAGTTTCACAGTGAATTAGGAAAACATTATAATCCAACGATCTCTTATCTTTACAACTATGACGAGACAATGCATGAGAATCGTTTTTCACCGAGAGCAGATTTTTTCGATAATCACGATGTATACAACTTAACACACATTCTATCAAAAGGATGGAAGCTGAAAATGCCGAATAAGTATCTAAATTAAGCATTTAATTAAGTTTGAAAAAAGAAAGGCTTGTGAAAATTACAACCAGGAAAAATGAACTAAAAAAAAGATTTTCTTGAACAACTTATTAACTTCATATAAGGCTATGTAAATAAAAAAAACCAGTTTATCGGTCGCCGTGCACTTCTAGGTTGTGTATATTTCATTATTTGCTTTTATCCTAAAGTCATCAAAAAAACGTTTTTTGTGTCTCCTGTAAAATTTGATATGTGTGGGTTACGTCATTTTTCCTTTACACAGTCGAATTATGTTCACAGCGAAGATTAAAGTCAAACGCATTTGAATATTAAAGAACGAAGTTATTTTCATATAGATGCTTAAAAAGTTGAAAAGCTATTTCAGTTTTCTATAAAAGACAAACGTCGCCAGATCATAGACAATTTGAAATTCAAAAATAGAACCGAAGTCGTTTTCAATTTTACCGCCACATTTAATGTCGCCGTAAATTATCGAATTTATCAAAAAAAAAAAAAATACGAAAAATATCCGCAGATCAATATCTCAATGGAAAATGTATTGAGTGTAGTGTGCGGTAAACGTATTTTTTTCCCGATTGTCGTTGTAAATGTTCGGGCGTGGGTGGGCGACGAGCGTTTTGCGGCAATAAACAGTTTTTTTTATTTTATTTTTTCGGTAGGGTGGCGTCAATGCGAAAAAACTGCCATAAAAATGTACCTTAGGAGATTCAAGAGAAACCGACTCCTAATATATTGCAAAAAGCATCTTTCCGGTGACGCATATCAATGCCGATATCTTGGAATTTAGAAGCTTAAATTTATAGTATATGACGTGTATTTAGCAATTCAGTAAAACAAGTAATTATTACTTCAGCTTTAACACAACTTAAAACTTTAATAACTTTAATCGCTATAGGCATAGCTAAACCCAGTTATTAAAGGATCAGAAGGATGGGAGGAGAGGAAATTATGTGAATTGACATCACAGATACCCAGTCTTCGATCACAACTTTGAATTGAATAATTCTCAAATTCACTGTGATTTTACCGCAAATCGAACCCAAACATGTGTGATCGGTAGAGCAAGCTCTAATCAACTGGGCCACAGCAGGCGAAACATTTTATACCCTTTTCAAAATCAGGAGAAACTATTCCGCTCCGTTTTTTTTTCTTCATTTAAGAGCTTTAACTGTAAAATGAATCAATCAAAATAATTGAAACTTTTTATGATTGTATAAAAAGCTGTATTAATTCAGTTTTATACGATATTTTGCCAACGTATTCTTTTATTAAGAGGCTTGTGCCAATGTTTGTAATGTATCAAGTCTTTGTTTTGCAATTAACGCACACCTTGCAAGTCCTTTTAAGTTAAATTATTTATTGTTTCAGGTATTGATTTATAGTGATTTATACAAAGTTTCAATTAGAAATAGACTCTGTGACTTCACCATTATATTGTCTTCAGAAGAGAAATGGGAAGTTCAGATCCGTTATGATAAAATTATTTTTTGGTTGATAAAATTAGTCACTATTTTTTCTGTTTGAAAATGATTTGATTTTTATCTATAACAGCTAAGGATTTATAATGCTATTGAAATTGAAATATTTGAACCCGTAAAAGATCAAGGAAACGAGTTTAAGTTATTATGGCGATTGCAAGTGCAATGCGTCTCTCGGATGTGAGACGTTTAATGGTCTGTACAACACTATGATTGAAGTGATGGAAATGGGTTAAAATGGAGAAAATATTTGGCCTGTATAGTCTAGCAGTAAGGATTATGTTTAGCAAAATATTAATACTTTTGATTTAAAACATTAGAAGGAAACTTTTTTAAGCCTTTTTTATCGAAATTTCCACAGGTTCTTCTATTTTTAAACATTAAAGCTAAATTTAGATACTAAATTGGCATTTTCAGCTTACATATTTTTGATAGAATGTGTATCAAGTTGTATACATTGTTATTATCAAAAAAAGTTGTTGTTAAAAATTGTGGGCTACGTCTTTTCTCCTTTCCACAATCGATATATAAATACAAATCAAATTAAATATCGAACAAATAATCGATACGTCATTTTATCGCAAAAGTTGAGTATAGATAGATAAAATAAACTAGTTAAACTATATCAAAACTAAATATCATTAAATTTTCAATTAAAATAAGCCATCCAAAAATGACAGGAATATTAACATTTTTTTTAATTTGAGTATTAAAAACAGATTTGCATGTAAATACTTCGATTGAAGTTGAATCGTTTTTAAAGTTTTATTTTTGTGTTATATAAATAAGCCTGTACCATTTTGTATTTCATCGGTCGATAATTTTCGTCACAAGCGAAACCGCTCGTTATCTTAATACATTATGTAAATTTGGTTAAAAAGGGTTTATTTTTTAAAATAAAACTGTCACGTATCAATATTTGAGTATAACATTATACAACTTTTTTAACGCAAATCTTTGTAAATATTCATTATAAACAGTCGATTTTGGTTACACATAAATTGATAAACAAAAACCAAGATATGTTATTGAATTGTGGCTTTCGTAATCACTTATGTTTATAGAATATTTTGAGAAAAACTCTGCTAGCAGATCATTATTGATATAACATATTTATATAGAATAAATGCAAAAATATGACATATTCATCTGAAATTCAGCAAGATGTATGTTACAGTTACCCAGTTGATATTTGCGAGTCAGCAATAAACGCAAAGCATAAACGACTCTTCTTCAAATATATTAAAACGAATAAAGCTATTTCAATTTCGTAGAAGCATATTTGATCTTTAAGGGGTAAACACTAGTATTAAATATAATTTGTCATAGCCACAGCAAGACATCTTTTGATATGTTTTTTATGTATTTTTTTTCTAGATCTACATATTTACTGTCTGGATTATAAATAAATATTTATTATTATATGGATTTGACGAGAGCTTTGCTGGAATTCATTTATTTGTATTTATTTATTTAACATTGCATAAGATTGACAGATTATTTAAGACTTTTACGATGAAGAAAAAACAATACAATATTATATTAAAAGCAGTAGAAAGGGAGTCAACTGAGTAAGCTCCGACAAACTCTACTTTAATACATAAAAAAAAGCAATCGTCGGAACTCACCCACGTACACGTGGAATATGTTGACATCCGAAGCAATATTGGTAAAAACTGTTAAAGCTCTCCCCAGTGGCATCCCCATTGGCAGGCTGGTTCTACACATTGGGAGAACAAATAATTCACATCCACGATTTTTAAAAAAAATAATCAGGAACATCTCTAATTTTTTTTAAATTGACAACAAGTTATTTTGTTGAGAATGAAAATAAATTAACAGGTTTTATTTTTTTTGTGTTACTAACCAAATAAGATGACCGACTTGCGTGACGCGGCAAGACATGAAAGCTGATGTCATATTATTTATGATAAGAGCGCCTTGGGCAACATTCGCTGCCGACTTCGTGTTCCGTGAAAGCCTTCCAAAATTCAAGTGATGGGAGGCTTGCTACATGGTTCAGAATAACAATGAACAGCTCGCGGGTTGTGCGTTTGTCTCTTTACAGCCTTTTATTTGATATTAAAAATTTATACCGAGAATTTTGAACAACTATATCGCATCGCTTTGGTCTGTAATACTAAATGAACGATCTTTATACATATTTTAATGATTTCCAATTACATATTATATTTTGACAAAATTTAAATTAAATACTTGGGGCGGAAATTAGAAAATAAAAATACTAACAATTTTAAGCCAGATATGATTAAAGATACAACATAATACCTTAATAACTACAGCTATAGAATAAAGTATTTTTTGAATAACTATTGATAAATATTATCAATTAAAACACATTTCTTTATATTATACTAGCAAGTACCGACCTGGCATGCGTTGCAATGCCAGTCAAAGAAAAAAAGTGTTATTTTTTTTATTGAAGTATTTTTGGATACACAATATAGCATTGCATATAATTGCATAAGAGTGATAAAAAACCTCACTGCTCCCCAGAACACCGATACTCGATATGTTATAAAGCGAGCCCCATTGTGAACGTATTGGCAGCCCACCACTAGCTTTATTAATTCAAAAACCTTTGCGGGCGTCTGCACAACGACTCATGAAAGTTTTATCGCAATCGGATAAACAGGACGCATATACAGATATAGGAACGCATACGGGACAAATCAACAAACAAACATTCATATTTATATAAACATAGATTGTTCACTCATAAAACCTGTGTGGATATAATCCATTATGAAGTAAAATTAAACAAAAACAGTTTTACTTTAAATATGTATTCATAAATCATAGCTCATGACTAATCTTAATAATCAAGAAAAGCAACGGAGTATCTCGTGTATATATTTCAAATATATCCATTACAAAGGCAACACTCAAAAAAGCGCACACAAAGTGCCCACTTAGTAATTCGAAAAACAATAATTAAGCCCCGAAACATTTCATCCCATCCCGTAACGTGGAGTTCGATCGCTGTATTTGCATTGCGTCAGTTTCGGAGGCTCCGGGGGTCTACGGAGGCTCGCGGGGCGGCCGACGCTACTCGCACAAGTGGGCGGACGGTCTCCCTAGGCGCCGCGGCGTCCAGACTCGACGCTCGGGCCACCCTGAGGTCTCACCCTAGGGTGCGACACCCAAACAGCCCCGCTCCACTTATAAAACTTTATTTTGTCCGCTTTCGATGATGCTCTTTGATATCTAAAGTGTTTGTTAACTGATATAAATTATTCTTTTAACATGGAAATGCGTCATAAACAGGTTTGTATATGACGGTTTCTGTACCCGGAAATCAATAAATATCTTTCTTGCTACCTTTGGACGAAAGATTCAAAATAGATTCTATTTTTATACAAAAATAAAACATAGTTTGCTGCACAAGCTTCACAATTAAAAAAATACAATCAGTTTAGTTGATAGCATTTACATTTTTTCCAGATTCTGGCAATGAGCGAAATTGTGGAATTTATACAGAATACTTATTATAGATGTTATTTAAAACTAATTTACCACTTCAAATGGATAGATTCACCAGTGGTGGGCAACCTACTACATTCGATTGCTTAAATCGAAAACGTGGTATACATTTGTAAAAGCAATACACACAACGCATTTCTTCAATGAATGAAATATTTTCTTATGGTAAATTATGTGGGAAAACTTGGCTATGAATACAGAATGAAATTTTTGGCTAGTTTTAATGACGACTGTATATGAGATAAACATTATTTGTACACTTATTTTTTAGCTATACAATAAGAAATACATTGCATTGTTTTATTTTATGCTAGTAGAAGTAAGTGGATAAAAAACGGCTCATGAATGTTATAAAAATGATTGATTTATGTAGCAATTGTCTTGAATGGCGTAATTTTGTTTCTATATCAGTGATTCAACGTATTATATAATATGTATTGAAAAAAATGTTTTTTTTTAATGCATTCACAAAGTTCTATATCAGACTTCATGGGTGTAAAAAGTAACTTGAAATTCACTTAGCATTTACTTGGTAGAACTACAATTGGGTAAAAATTACGTTAAGGTAAAAATACCAACGTATTTAGTTCTATAGTTTTTGTACTGTAGAACTAAATACGTTGCTATTTTTACCCTATGACTTGAATTTTTTTCTATGAACAAATGAATAACAAAATTACCTTTTTTATGCGGAGCATACGACTTCCTAATGGAAATTAACACATTTTTTTTACAAGAACTGTTGGTTAGTCGGTCACTAAACCTCTATTTTATCAAATATAATAGAAGGGATAGAACCATATGGTTAAGAAAGGACAACTGGTTAACCAATTGGATTGGAATGGGGTGAGAGAATTTTTAGACAGCACAAACATCCATGCCTTCGATTGAAAAATGCTGTTCTAACTGGGGATTGAGCCCGTGATATCCAGCACGGAAGCCAACAACGCTAACCGTTTTGCCACAGGACCCGCACTACTTTCGTTTATCACTAGATTATTTATATCCACAAAAAAGTAATATCCACTGATCTCATTTTAAGAACGGAATGTTATCAGAACGGTAAGCAAACCAATAGTCTTTTCGTAGTCTTGCCCAACTTTCAATGTCTGCAGAAAGAGAAATTAGGTGACGTCAATAAGTTGTTCTCGTATAATAACCTTTGTCAATATATGATACTTTAGAATTCTGTATTATCGATTTTATATACAAGTGAGCATGATTAGAAATAAAAAATAGGCAAAAATCACCCTAAAGCCTTCGACACTGCTGGGTTACAAGGATAAAATTTGCGTGTATGTAATACTTTGGAGGGTTACTGAATTAGTTGTTTTTAAATACATGCTGAGAAGATTTACAAAAATGTATGAAATTGATCACAAACTTATTTGCAGAAAGTAAAACATACCCGAATTGTAAAGTACCAAGTTTGGATTAATATAACCAATTTCTAAATGTTTCTAGAAGGATAGTATGGTCGTCACACTATCAATATTTATGAATGAAAGAAAAGAAAATGGTGTGAGTTGACCAAACGCCTACGCAAAATAGTTCAAAGAAAAGCAATCAGAGGCGTACAAAGTTTTATCATTTGAATAAATTTATTAATTTTACATTTAAATAAAACTTTTGATTGTTTTCAAGCAGTAATCTACAAACGACAGTTTATATAATAAATATTTATGATTACGATTACGTTTTTATAATCATCATAAAAATGAGTATTCAGTTTTTAAATATCGCTCCTGTGTTCAATGTGTGTCAATTTTTGGAGAAAATTTTAAATATTTACTGAAAATGCCCAACATTAAAATTTGTCAAATGATGAGTTAAGCCAGCCTTAATAATGTGATTAATTTTTGATTAGTGAAAAAATTACTTAACTGACCAATATTAATATTTTTATCGAAACAATACGTGTGAAGTACGCCTGCGGGTAAAGTGTTGAAAATACCTGTCCTTAACGATTATATTTATTGCAAGGCAAAAAGCAAAGCTAAGTAAAATTCAGTGATGAAAATGAAATGCATTCATTTTTCTAGACTATTGCGTATAAAACAATATTTAGAGTTTATAATGAACAAAGATTTAAAAAAATTCTCTTGTGAAATACTTAGAAGTCTTAAAAGAGTAAGTGGTTGCAAAAAAAGAGTTCAAATAAAATTGCCAGTCGTTTATAAAACATTGCTTAATAATAGTCTACATTTTTGGTCAGATAACTGTGCTAAGAAAAATAGGAATACATATTTAGTTATACCGAAGGTACTAGATAATATGGCAACAAATCATTGTCGGATATAACCAAAAATAATCTAGCTTAAATACGATGGTATGAATCTTTAAATCCAAATTTATCAGAATACATTTTTTTGTATTATTAATTATTAATTATGCATATTGTTCAAATATAATTTTAAATAAAGTAACTTATTATATTTTTAATTGAAATACATTTTCGAATGATGCATAATTAATTGTACGACAAAAAAACGAGCACGCGGTTGCCAAAAGTTATCTCCCGCAAAAGGGTTGTTTATAAATTAAATAAACTTTATTCGTCGCATCGGTTGGCCGTATTGGTACGCCACAGAAAAAAAATATATTTGTCATCCCTGTCTTATGTTTTCGCTTTGTTGCCCATCTCACTTCATTTTCAATGCAAGAGTAAACTTTTAGCCAAAAGCTGCCAACGAGTGTTTTAGAAAAAGCTCAATAATCTCGGATGAGTAATGGAAAATCAATGTTGTTGAGGCTAGATTGTTTTATTTTAATATATTTATACCATAAATCACTAGCTATCAAGAGTGTACATCTAGGATGATAGTAGAAAAGAATAAATTTTCATGGCAACATGCGGGAAATGAGAAATTAAGATCGTTAAAAATATGGAAATGAGTTGTATATTCTTTAGTAAAAATATAAAACAAATACAAATAAAATCCGAAGTTACGTCAAGTGTTATCTATGAATCAAAAGCAATTAATTACATTCTTCAATACTGTCATTGTAATCGTAAAATTGTAAAGTCAGAAGTGATTGCTTTTAGTAAATTTTGTGTTGACGATTTGTGAACGAAACACAATTAAGCATAGAATTTCTAAATGTCTCACAAAATAATACATTTTAAACAGAGTACCTACGCATTAAAAATAAGTTAAAAGGTCAAATATATATATATATATATTGAAAATAAGTTAGAAATAATTTCATTAGTTTTGTTGAGTGGTGGATAACTCTGATTTTTTAATGGCTTACATTAATCACGCATATGTTTTAAATATTTTTTTGCTAACACTTTGATACTTTCCAAATTACCGAGCGTCACAATTTGTTTGTGCCCCTCTGTTTGTCTTCCAAATAGGTTATCAGCTGCACAGTTAATAGGATAAAAAAAGGATATTTAAGTATAACTTATTTGTATTCTTTTTTTGTATATGGAGACGGTACACACTTAAATACACATATGTATCTGATCTGTTGAATAAAACTTACAAATACATTATGAAATTTATTATTAGTCAAACATTTAAAGTCAGGTTTGACAAAAATCAACACTAACCTTAGACTGAAAATATGTTTATCAAACATATGTAGATCAGTACAAGTTTCTAAAATGTTTCACATTTTTTACACTTGAAACGGAAGACTTAAATACTGTGATTTTTCTGGATAAATACCGTTAAAAAATCACCTGTAGGGGTCGATAGTTGGCGTAGAAAGGATGAGAATTAAACTGATGCAAATATTTGTCGGTCAAGACTTACCCTGAACTTAAGAACTTAAAAAAAATCTTTTTATTCATTCAGTTCAAGTTCATCCGTGCACTTGAACGCCTGTAGATGCCGAAAGGCGAAACCCGACTCGATAGTGGCAAAACTTGTGTGAATGTACATAATTTTAACGATTTAAATTTATCTTTTTATTCTTCTTTTGCCATTTAACTCATAAAGACATAATGTAAAAACGTATATATATACGTATATATTTTTATACTTAAATTTTTGTGAAATAAACTCAAATAGTCAAATTAAAAACAGTAATTTAAGCAATTGACTAAACTTATTTGTAATTAATATAATATAAATAACAATAATTGTTATGTTACTGAAAAATCTACAGGAAATATTTGTATTTAAATTTCAAACAACTGCAATAGTCGTAACCATGATAATATTAATATAAAGTATACGTCAACTAGATATTTTTCAAGAAAATAGAGTAATTTTGATATTACAATACAACGATATACTTGTTTTGTTTGTGCTGAACAAAATTATCTGCACATAATTTAAATAAAATTATCAAGTACACTCGTTTAAAAGTTTTATTCTTTAGAAACACACAGTGACAACGGCAACCTAAAAAATTAAAGCTGTAAAATCTAATATCTTCAATCTTTGTTATTTGTAATAATGATGATATATTATTTTAAGCTCATTAAATATTTTATTAGCCGCCTGTGTGGTCGAGTGGTCAACATCGTTGGCTACTGCTACGGAGGGCACGAGTTCGAATCCCAGTACGGGCAGTTTTATAAATTGATTTTTCAATTGATTTATGAATTTATGTTCAAAGGCATGGATGTATGTGATGTCTTGAATTTTCCCTCTCACCCATCCTATCCTATGTATCGAGAGCGATTAGCTAACCATTAGTCCTGTCCTAGCCCTTTACTTCTATTCCTGCTCTCTTTGAAAAAAGAGAGGTTGAGCAACTGAGTAACAAGCAGTTCTCGTAGAAACATTTCTGTTGAGATAAACTCCATTAGGAGTCTATATGCTCCATATTGGGAGCAGACATGGTAAAAAAAATATATATATTATAGTAACTGAATCTACAATATTTTCTATAAAAATGTATTCTCTGTAGTTAAGTTAAGGTAACAAATTAAATGGTCAGAATTGAAATCAATTTTTAGTCAGAATAAAAATATTATACGGTCATAATGTGTAATAACCATTTTGCTTAGGTTAGGTTATTTTTAAAATTTAATTAAAATGATTTACACTGACCGTTATATAATGATCATTCAATTTAAATTCTGACCGGAAAATACTAGCTTTTTGTTAAGGGAGTTGTTTGTATTTTCATGAAATTTAAATTTTAGAGGTCAACGATTTAGGTCTTCGAGCTTAAATATTTTTTAAGCTCAATAACCAGTCGATTAGAAAACCTTTATCCATTCGAGGTCACGATATTTCAGCGAAGATAACAAGAAAAAGAAATATTTATTATATTGAGTTGAAACACAGTCAAAACAAGAAAATACTTCACGCAGACAGTATAAAATGTGTCCTCTGCATTTGTGTGTGAGAGAATATCTAAATAAAGCTATTTTTCACATCCACTGTCCCGTTCCACTGTTTGTCAATAATTTTCTATATTCGGATAGAAGTCCCAAATAAAGTTTTCCCGCATCAGCAGATGAGTCAGACGCTAAAAATATCCGCTAGATGGCATTGTGTGACGGATAAATCACAATGCCGGCAAATGGGAGCTTTATATATATTACGAAAACTTTTCTGTATAATATATTATGCGCACTATCCTTAGATTATTAAGTATATCTTTAGACTTTTGGTTATTCTCTTCTACGCATGAACCGGTAAATAAAAAGTATTTGGACAAATTCACTCTCTCTCAAAATGACCAAGAATAACTTATTGAGAGATATTTCACAGTTTCTGTAAAGCTTTCATTTCGAATTGCTATTTTTCTAGTGTTCTTTTTACTACATTGCTAGTCTTATTATTCACATGGATGTTTATTGAAATGTTCTCGACTTACTAGGCTTTGTATACATGTCAAATTTATTAATCAAGGTTTGGGGAATTGTTCATTTTTTTCATAAATGTTTTCTCTAAAATACGCGTCTATGAATAATTAAATTCAACTACAATTTGTTCAACGCGTCGTATATGTGTTGATTTATGGAAATAAACCATACTATTTATGAAAATTCATAAATATAAATTATGTTTATGAGTTTTAAAACCTCTTTGGATATTGAAAGTGAGGTGGTTCAATTTTTCGAGGAAACCAGACAAAATATCGTCCAGTTACAACAGCTGTTTTGGAACTGGGTGGCTCACGTGTCGCATGAAAAGTCAATCAAAAAATGTGTAGATTCGAGCCCGAGTGAATACAATAAACGCTTGGAAGTGTTGACACTATACTACCAGCAATCATAATCGTTCAAATAATGATTTATATGTTTTAAATAAACATTTTTCAAACGTGATAATCTTTGTAAATTCATTTTCAGTTTTGACTTATCTTACTGCAGAGACAATCATGAGCCAGATTTTGAAACTTCAGTTGAATAAAGAAATTAATTAAATAAAATGTAAGATTAAACCAAAATGATATTTTAACATATGAGGGGAGTATTACAACTAATAATCTCAATTATTGATCTTTTTGAGATAAGTATGCCAAAAAAATACTAAATATAATGTATTACATACTTCTTCTTCTTCTTTGGCCATGTTCGCTCCCTATGTGGAGCATATGGCCGCCACGCGGCACCTCCATGTTTCCCTGTCTCCCGCCAATTGCCTTGCTTCCTCCCATGACATGCCAGCATCCCTCAGTTCCGCCGCGTACATCCTATGGATAGTACCCGACGGACGTCCGGGACGCCGGAATCCCACCGGTCGAAAGAAAAGGCAGGCAGGATTGAGGCTTTCCAGAGGCATCCGCAGCACGTGACCCAGCCAGTTCCAACGTCTCTCCATAACCACTGACGTGACAGGACGCTGTCTTGTACGCTCCCTTATCTCTGAATTCCTCACAAAATCAAACCACCTAACCCCCATTATCCGACGCAAGCATCTGTTCTCGAAGCTCAGTATACGGTTTTTCTGAGTCTTCGTCAGGTGCCATGATTCGCAACCGTAAAGCAGTACCGGCAGAATGCAAGCGTTGAATAAGTGGCATTTGGTTTTAATCGAGTACAGCTGTGTGTCCCAGACAGTTCGCATTGAGTTGATTACATACATCAAAAAATATTTAGGTATTAAAATTTACTTTGAACACTGTTAAAACTTTGGCTTAAGATCCCTATTGGTGCCTAAGCTCACATTTAAAATGAATAATAAGACAATGAAAAAAAGAATCAATCGGCGATTAGTATTTTTTATGGTGTAATATAATAAATTTTTCATTTTAAAAAAGTGTTACTTTTCACTTACGATAAATATTCATGGTTACAAAAAACTGTACTCCTTCAGTTTTTTTTTGCAATTTTTAGAGTTTATGAGTAATGATATTAAGACTCTTATATATAGTAAAATACTGTTATTCGACTGTCCGAAAATAATTACTTAGATTAAATTTAATATCTTTATTGGCACCACCAATAAAAAAATCTTTTAGCTTAACGACAAGTGCTTTATGAGTACAGTTTGGATATATTCAAGTCTAAATAAATTCACTTAGTTTAATTGTTATAGTTTTGAAAGCATGTTGAAAGTAATAAAAATTATCAACGAAATAAGCTCTTTAATCATTTGACATTTCGAAAAAAATGATTGTAATTTGTGCTGTAAATGATTCAATTAAAGTAATTGATAATTTTACACGGAATAAATTGGAACTTACTGAAAAAAATATCAATGTTTTTAATTGTAAAACTAAACAATTATATTTTCAAAGAATGCAAAACAGAACGTCGGTACATAGTAATGACGATGCTGTTTACCCAAAAAAGCTATAAGCCACAAATACTTATGATAATTTCGAGCTAACACTTTAAGTCACAACTTTAGCTTTATTACACAATTGTCCATTACACCTATTTATTTCATTTTGTTTTGTATAAATAACACTGTAAATATTTTATTTCTTATCAGTCGATAACGCTTGTCATAAGCAAAACAGTCCTGATATTGCTAAATAAAAGTAGTTACAAAAGAGTATTGTGTTTTTTTATTATACTGCTTTACCATCAAGTATTGACAGTGAACACATTAAAAGTGAGTTATCAACCAAATTTTTGATTTGTTGATTTGTCATTTACTTGGTAGAACTCTATTATAATAGGGTAAAAAATCAATGTATTTTAATTCTACACGACGATGGCGAAAGCCGAAATAGTTATCAACGCATACAATATAAAAACACTGTAGAACTAAAATATGTACGTTGATATGTTTACCCTATTATCAACCAACTCGTAATATATTCCTTGCAGAACCAAATAACATGATATTTTAAATTTTCTCACCCTTGAAATAGAAAAATTCTGGTGGTCAGCTTTTAGAGTTTACGTGAATATTTTTTTGAATAGAGAACATCAACAATTTTTATGAAAGAGCTTGAATTTTGGGTTATTTTAAAGTATCCAATAAAAATATGTATTCTTAAGTAGCATGTTTGAAATCTGAAGTCTTAGTGTTTTTCATGTTAACTATTTTTTTAGTAAAATATTCCAAACGACAACAATGCTGTGTTCTAAATATTTATATTATTGTTTATTACGCATCATTCGAGAGATTCGTTTGGCTTCGATGAAACCATTTGCTTTGAACCAAAATAGATTGGGTCAGTAATTTCAAGGTTATTATTGCATCTAATATCTGCCAGTGAGCTATCAACCGACTCGTAATATATCCCTTGTAGAACCAAATAATTCGATATTTTAAATTTATTAAATTTTCTCACCCTTGAAATAAAAAAAAATCTGGTGGTCAGCTTTTAGAGTTCACGTGAATATTTTTTTGAATCGAGGGCATCAACCATTTTTCATTTAAAACAAAAATAACAACAACAAAAACACTCGTTGAAATGAGCTTTGTGAAAAAGGCTTTTGTCAAAACTATATATAGAATTTTAAAACGAATAAATTCTGATTTCGATGATAAAAGCAGAAAAACAGTAGTTGTACACGAAGTGCCATGACGTCAGAACTAATAAGTGTTGCATGTATCAAAATTTCCCCGCGAAGGTCGCTTAAAAGTCGAGTTCCCGTCACGTTTGAAGATAATTTCTACACCAATTTACTTTCCGCTCTAATTTATTTATCGATGCTTCTTATACCAATGATGCAAACAGTAGAATTCAGTTAAACAAAGACAATAAAAGAGTCACCGCAATAACCTGATTCATAATACGATAATTTTAAATGTCGGCTGAAGACGCATGAAATTTGAGTTATGAAAGATGTCCAATAAAAATATTTATTTTTAAGTAGCGTGTTGGGATTTTGAAGTCTCACAGTCACCCAAGACAACAATATTGTATTTTAAATATTAACTTTACTTTTTATTACACATCGTTTGAGAGATTCGTTTGACTTTATCGAAGAAACCATTTGCTATGAACAAAAATATACATTTGGTCAGTAATTTAAAGGTTATTATTGCATCTAGTATCTGTCACACTTATGTACGTACAACCTTCATATATTATTTTTAATAAACGGACGGTTTCGATTTTTTTTTATTGTTTTCAAATGTTTTCAAAATATATTTCTTCTGAATGTAAATGTCTCTGATTGATTTATTACAATGTACCGGGAAACGAGACTGACAAAAAGCATCGATTTCCCGGGTAATGTCTAAAAATTCCTTTCCACCTTTCCAATCCTTCAACAACTGGGCGTAGCGAGAGCCATTAGTTAACAAATAGTCCTGTCTTAGTTTTATCTTTCTATCCCTACTACTCTCTTTAGAAAAAGAGAAGTTGAGGGACTGAGTTAAAAACAGCTCTCATAGAAAAATTTCTGTTGAGACACCCCTATAAGAATGCCATATTCTCCACATTGGGAGCGGACATGAATAAAAAATACGTTAAATTAGAATATTGTGATTCACAATGAGTTCGTCAAATTTGCTGAGCAAAGATTTTGTATTCGACGAAACGTTTAGACTTTTTAGAGAGAAGAAACTGAATTTGTTTCTAAGGGGGATTTAAAAAAAACGATTTTTCGTGCAATGAAAACAGATTTTCTACTGATATATCAGATCACAAGCTGAAGATTTTTTTAACTCTTTGATTTTGCATCCATAGATTGATGTTTTTTTTTTAAAGATTTCTACCTTTGTTTAAACCCTCTCATCAAAACATCTGTTTTTAATACCTGATTTATATAAACAAAATTTTATCGTTAATAATTAAGCTATTTAAAAACATGAACCAACTGAAAAAAAGTGCTAAGAAGTTTTACTTCCGTTATTTTATTTCAATTTTCTTCTTTATCGCTAATTTTAAGTGTCTTTAAAATAGCTCAAAGCCATTTAGATAGAAATCACATTAAATAACAATTACTTACGTATTTTCTTTATGTTTTATCAACACAAAACAGTTTCCTACTTTTTTTCGCTGTGACTTAACTTCCAAAAATAGTTTCAACTACGAATATAAATTTTGACGTGTTGTTAAGCATAATTACATCAAATTCACAGCTACGGCTTTTACAGAACAAGATATAAATAGAGCAGAAAATACTAAGCAACAATTCAAATCATTTGTAATTAGCTATTCAAGATGGCTACGATATGATTTCGTTTTAATTTGCGTATTAACAGTAATTACGGTTTTTTTTTGTATTTGGTTTATTTTGTTATATAATATTATAAAATTTATAATACGGAAAATTGAATCGACCGGTTTCGACTATAGCTAGTATTTTCAACCGAATCAGTTGTTCACAAACTGTTGTCATTATACAATATATAGATTTTAAGAAAAATGTCTTTCCACCAAGAATTGCCAGTTTCCACATTAAACTGATTCGGTATATTTAAGGTGCTTTTAAAGCGATCACTGTCAATATTAGGTAAAAAAGCGTTATATTAAAAAAAAATCATTTGTACTAATATTAAGTTTATATTATATGATCAGGACCGGTTTCGTTCATGACGATCATTATCATTAATATATATATACATTAATACAGTGCTATTTATACAAAATAAATTAAAATTATCAGATTGTAGCAAACAATTGAATATAGAAATATGAAAGAATTTTTAGAAAAAAATAAAAAATATGAATAAGTGTATCTTTATCTGTAAAAGTATAATAAATAGAAAAGAGTTTTTTTTATAAACATAGACAGTGGACACAATTAAAGTGTAACACCTATATTTAAAAAAAATAAGCCATAAACCAAATACTAAAATGCTCTTAAGCTCGTAGTTTAAGCTCGATAGTAATTAGGGCTTTTAACCCGTGTTGGATTATGAATGTACATTTTTTTATAATAAAGACTTTTAGTATTTAAGTTTCTAGTCGGTCTGAATTGAATTATTTGTGTTTATTTATTTAAAAAAGAGAGATCTTCAAAATATCGCCCAACTAAAAGACTTACATGCACCGTTCACCACCACTCCATGCCAGTTACAACACATGATATAATATTATCTTTTAACTAAGAAAGTATTTTTTTTCTTAATTTTTTGCGATACTTTTTTCGAAACTGATAAATTTAATTTAAAACAAACAATACAAAAGTTTCATACTTATATTTATGTTATAAAAATAAAACAATCTTGTTTGTAACACTTTTATTAGTCTTAGTTCTTATATCTATAAATATTCCTGTACTGATATGAATTTCCAGCAAGTATTGATAGTGAACACATTAAAGTTATATTATTTATGTAAACATTTTAAAGGAATTCGACAGCCATCATAATATTATTTATTCGATAGTTAGATCAATATTATTTAGCTAAAGAAGAAAATTGTTTCCAATTTGAATATGGTATAAAGACAATTTAGCTCATAGCATTGTTTTTCTATTTTCAAATCAAAACATCATTATGAAACTTTTTATACATGTAAACATCTGTCCTATTTTCATAATGTGTTTACCATAGAGAATATTTTTTTGTTTTATTTTTATTGCTGTTATAAAATTTAAGCAGCCTTATGTAGCATTCATAACACTAATAAAAACTAAGTATTAAAACAGCAGAGCCATCAAATGCGAAAGTTATATTGATCTCCTGACATATTCTGTCTTGGGATGATAGAATCTGCAAAACTTTTATTTGGGGAAACGTTAAATTTAATTATTCCGTAACTTCTGCCTATAAAGTAACATTATTACAAGATTTCGCTATAATCTCAGACAGTTATATAAATCTAATAAATGAACTTGTTTACCAAAGTGTACAATTAAATTAAGCAAAAGAAGTATTTATTTTTTCATTCTTAATTGTCTTCGTTCAAAGAATAGAATTATAATAACGATGACCTTTTTAACTTGAGATAGGAAGGTGATTGACGGATCTTAAATGTAAAATTTAAACCGTTTGATTCGGGTTCATTTGAGTGCTTAAATTCCTGAAAATTCTCAAAGGCCGAACCTAGTTCTTAAGTGAAAAAACTTAAAGATGTGCACACAATTTACGCGATTCAATTTTTTAAATTTTTTACTGAATTTATTCATTTTAGAAAACAAACAAGAATTTAATGACTGATCAAATAAAAAAAATCTCTACTACATGACACAAATGAAAGTTTTACACTATTTGCAGTTTTTTTAGTCAATAAATTTGATTTTTCTTCTAAAAAAATATTACAACGTAAATGGCTCTCTACAATTAACTTTTTAATGTATTTTTATGTACAAATGCTTTTTTTTTATTAAACTTGGTAAAAAAATGAACTCAAATAATATTCCTCCACTGTAAAATTTTTTGTAGCCAAAAAAACGTTAGAAAAGCTAGCTATCAATTAAAATATTATTTTCTCAGTCGTTTCAAAAAAATATTATGACTGTTAACATCGAAGACGTTTTTATTGATACAAAAGTTTTACGCTTTTGAAAAATTGAAAGCTCGGTACTTTAAAGTTTTCAGTTTACTGCGTTGCTTTTCAAACAAACGCATCGGTTTTCTCCTGAAAATGCATCTTAAGTCGTTTCCTAGAAGCCTTCCAAGTCTAAGTTATAGATTCTTTATAGCGAACGGTCGTTTCGAACATACAGTTTACCCCGTATCCCGCAAGCTTTAAGCACAGTGCGTCGTTGGTAGGAGAGAGAGCGGTATAATTTTATGTTTCACGCGAAAGATCTATTTCGGCACAATAAAATTCTGTGAAAAGTTCGATGATAAAAAGTGAAAAATAATCGTATTGCTTTATTGAGAAGTGCTTTTATGATTCAGTTCGCGGCCGTGTCGTTGAAGCTCACAATGGTTTTATGCCAGCGAATGTAAAAATATTTAAACAAATAATGGGTTATTACTTCACAACGCGTTGCTTTTATATGGCATTAAGTTTCTTTATTTCGAGCGAGATGCAGTTTTATTGAATTGTTTTTATTTGAAGAAAGAATTGTGATAAGGTCATAGAACTTTTCGAAGTAAAATTGAAAGCTTTACTGAAAAAAATATGTTCAAAATCATTCTCTTTCAAAAAAAACGTTGAGCATTATTAAAAACTTACATTGTTTTTTGAATATTTTAATATTACATTGAAGATAAGCTGGGGAGGAGAGGTCAATTCAAGACATCACATACATCCATACCTTTGAACAGAAATATATAGAACGATTAAAAAATCAATCTTTAAAAACTGTCCGTTCTGGGATTTGAACCCGTGACCTCGGTATTCTAAGCCAACGACGTTTATACTCGATCACGCATCACTCTTTTTTACCAATGCGTCCAAACTTTAGTCAGCCATATGCCAAAACTACCAACTTCTAAATATCTGTAGCACTATGGAAATAAACCATCTACATAGTTCTCAGGAAATACGAGGAACTAAATAAATTTAATGATCGTTTTTAAGCAAAACAGTAAACACCACACTACCTTCAACAATATTTCAAAAACAACCCCTTAACCTTAAATAGGGCATATTGTTCCTTTTCACATGTAACAAACAAAAGGACGCACTTCTGCAAAATCGTAAGCCTTAATGATTATACATCAAGAGCTTTCATTTGGGGTTCAAAAGGTTTCGGCAATTACGGAAATAAATACGTTTTAAAAGGATATTTGGTTCTCTCTATATGTTTATCGACAGCTTAAAAACAGATATTCTCAGAAAAAGACAAAAAAGAAAACACATAGAATCATCAGTCACTGTAATAGTTTAGTTTAAACATAAACACGATGAAAGAATAACAAATAGAAACATTTTTATTTATAAAGGAATAGTCAAATATTTGTTGACAGATATCAGATAAAAAATCCCAATCATAAACTTTTCTTATCTTGTAATTAAAAATAGCAACAGAAGTCATGGAACGTCTACTATTTATTATATCATAAAATTCATTTATATTTTCATTTTGTATTTTTTTTCTGCGCATATTAAAAGTGAACTTCATTTTTAAAAATAAATAATAATACACTCTTTCGTACTTATTCTACAATCATTTATTACGATCAGGGCTGGTTTCACTCATCACGAGAATTTAATTTCAACTGATAAGATAATACATATTGATACAGAGCTACAAATGTATTGTAATTGTCAAGTTTTTACTTAAATTTTAAGCATTTCGACTGAAAGTGCTTGGTGGAATTTCAATATTAAATTTGAATCGTTCAAATTATGTACATTCACACAGATTTTGTCAAGGTTCTTCTAGTCTTCTTCATAGCTAATGTTTTTAAAAAAACATATTCCCTTATTATCGTTGCAGACAAAAGGGTGTGATCACTACAGGGATAAGAACTTCGCGGGAGCTCCATATGCATTATTTTGCAAATCACATTCTATATGCTTCTCCCCATACCATATCCGTACATGTACATACACATGCGCATACATACTTACACACATATAGTACACAAAAAGTCAACCAAAGAGTAATTTTCGTGATACTAAATTCGTTCTTAAATTATTAATTTTAGACGAAACATAAGATCCATGGTGTGTCGTTGAGCAGGACTTCTCTTGGTCTAAAACGATTCTCAGGCGTTGTCTTGTCATAGTTGTGAAGATTAGAGACCTTTGAGTTATAATGTTTTCATACCTCGCTATGAATATGATATTTTACGAACGAACTCGCGGATGGTAGGTATTTTCAAGTCGCTATTAAGCAGCGAGTTACGCACGGACCACGGGGCGTTACATATCTGTCTCAGTGTTTTATTTTGATAACGCGTTCTAGAACTTAAAGTTCGAAGAATTTAATATTAGAACAAAAATTAGTTTGCTAATGCAATATAAAGTTTTGCTTTACCGCTGTGTTGTCGGAAAATTTGCATTTTAATGAATAAATTATAAAAATGCAGTATCTGCCTACGGTTTTATGCATATTAAACAAGTCCGTGCTGTATAAGCCTTACTGGCCATGCACTACCGAAATAAGCGTTCAAACATGGCTTTACATAATAAAATAATAACAAACCACAATAATTTATATGTCAACTGATATTAACCGCGGTACAGTTGGCATTTGAAGCTTGAAAATACCATTGCAATTATTCATAGCATTATACGGTAGTAGTTGAAAAAAGTTTTGGTATTAAACTGAATCTATTGAACATGATAGACCTCGGGAATCTATAAACGTTCAGCGTTTTCTCTTTTCTAGTTTATCGGTTGTTCTATGCGTTGTGACTAGGGCTTTCAATTAACCGGACTTAAACACTAATCGGTTTTCGGTTTTTTTCTGACAAATAAGCCGGTTAACCGGTTTAAACCGAAATATCATATATTTTGATTAGGTAGGTTTGCCAAAAAAATCGTAGAAATTTTTCAATATTTGGCATAACAGCTAATACTCCAATTTCAAACAAAAACACGATATTTATCTTAATGGGACTCTAGTTACCAACCTGTTTGCTATGGCAAAGTAGCAATTACTATAACATGTGAAAAAATATTTTATGATAAAAAAATAGAGCTTGATTATAAAACTCACCAAAAGAATGATGTTTAAATGCATTCAATTATTAAAAAATATCAACTGGATAAGACAAGAAATCCAACGTTTAGAAAACAATAGAGTAGAATACCAAAATATTCACTTGTATTAATAAATAATTACGAAAAAATGTTAAATTATTTAAAAGAGTCATTTTTGTTCACAACATGGACAACTTTGATACAGAAGTGGATTATTTTACAATATATATATATATGTATATGTTCATGTTTGTTGTATTTTGTGAATTGTTTCCTATATAACGCAGTAAATTCATTATAAAACATTTTTCTTTTTGTAAAAAACAATGAAAAATAAGAAAAGAGTATTTTTGATAGAACCCGGTTAACCGAGTGAAATAAACCGGTTTTCGGGTTTTTTCAAAACACGCGATAAACCGGTTAACCGGTTTGGAAGCCCTAGTTGTGACCCTTAATCTTTTACACGTACTCGTTTATTTAGCATACGCCAAGATTTTTATTCCGATTTAATTTTTACGGTAAGTTTTTTACTAGATGCAGACGAAATAAAGCACACTTTTGTCATTCGTGAGTTAAAAATAAAATCTTGTAATTTAGAAAGTTATGTGAGTGTTCTTTTTTCTTACCGTTAAAGATTAACTGCGATTATCTGCTTGAGCGTATATTATATTTTATTTTTAATTATAATCTTATATACAAATGTATCAAGAAATTACTTCACAAAGTCATAGTTTTGAAATATTTTTTTGGTGTACTAACAAAGAGCTTATTTGCTAAGCTCTTTATTTGTGTTATTCGTTCATATTTTATTTAACCATGTATTAACCTACTGTGAAGCATATGGACTCCTAATGGAATTTATCTCAATATAAATGTTTTTACCAGAAATGCTTGCTACTCAGTTGCTCAACCTCGTTATTGTTTTCAGAGTAGGAATAAAATCATAGAAGTAGGACAAGACTAGTGGTCAGCTAATCGAGTGGAAGGGAATTCAAGATATTTTTTACATCACGAATACAATCAAAAGATTTGAATGGTCTATCTAGTGAAACCGATATTGAGAAATGAGTTTATGAGTTTATATAAAAGATACATAACACATTTATAAACGTAAAAATACCTTCATCCGCACCTGTTTTTAATTTATAATGTAATATTAAGTTTTTCCAATTAAAATTTTTGTATACAAAATAATTCGCTGAATCAATTCCGAGAAAAAATCGTAAAATAAAAAAATACTTCAGTTAAAAATAAAATAAATATGAAAAAATAAGCATGTAAAGTTTCCGCTTCAGTTGGATACAGAATAAAAGCTCACGTCAAAACTAATTTGCAAATTAGATCAATTAATATGTAAAATGGATTGCCTGCGTAGTTTGTGACTTCTAATAAATGAGTTCTAACGAATTCGCTTATAGTTATTACGATTACCTGGAATTGGACTTAGTATATATATGTTTATGCTACATCAACGACGGATAATATAATGGATATTGGACATAACTAATGTAAGATATATGAGCTCTAAAAAAGTTTTACTGTATTCGTTATATTAGAAAATGATATGGAAATTTTGACGTTATCTATATAAAAAATTGTTATGTAAATAGTTCAATGTGTTTCATAATAAAGATGAAACAATTTGATTTTTTTTAGTTTTTATTAAAAGCTGGTCTCGTTTCATTCTCATTTTATTTTCTTTCTACGTTAGTTGTAACTTTTTAAAATAAGATTAAAATAATTAAATCATTTTATTTATATTATACACATGAGCCATAAGCAAGCATTGTTTTTTTTTATATATATATATTTACGTTTAATTTTAGTCCATGGGTACTTGGTTCAGTGGTCAACGTCGTTGTTTTTGCTAGCTGTGTAATTTATTTTTTAATTGATTAATGGAATAATAGATTTCTGTCAGGTCTTATGGCGCAGTGGTTAGCGTTGTGGGCTTCCGTGCCGGATTCCACGGGTTCCCTAGTTGAAACGTACAATTTATTTATACGGAATATTTTCCATTTATAAATTAATGAAAAAGAACATGAATTAGTTCACATTCAATATTGGCAGTACTGTGTGGTATTTGTTTGTTAAATCAATTATGGATTGTCTGATTTATCTTTTACATATCAAATAACCAGTATTATTGATATTTATTTAACTGAAATTTAGACAACAGAATACGTTCTTTTTGAACCACATATATGAAATTTGAATCGTTCAAATAATGTACATTCACACAGATTTTGTCACTAACGATCCGGGTTTCGCCTTTCGGCATCATCAGGCGTTTAAGTGCACGCAAGTTTCCTAAATTATGCACATATATGAATTGAAGTCAGGTTTGGTAACGCTTATTTAAGGAGCATCAACATTTGATCAATATATTTAACTAATTTTTAGTACCAACCAAAATAAGAACATTAAATTTTTTACATTAAATAAAAAGCTTTGTTTAAGTGATAAATACCGTATTTGTCTCGAACTGTAGCAGCTTTTTTCCTGTAAGAAAATGCTTGTAAATGTCGCAGGAATAGATTGGACCTGTTAAAAAGGACGTGAGATTAGACGTGACCCGACACTGATTAGGAAGACGCGACACATTACACGGTCGCCAAATAAGATTAATTTTCCCTTCCTCTTTATGTACCTTGTATTGGTCACATGTGTATTTATTTTATCAAAATACCTCCCGTACCTTATTGTATTATTATACTCGAGAAAATCAGCTTATTTAAAATAATTACGGGAATATTTTCGCTTTGAAATTATTTTTTGATGTGTGATATCGTTCACATTCAAAAATATATCGACTGTGGAAAGGAAAAAGGAGTAACCCACAGTTTTTTTTCGATAGTCACAATGTATCAAACTTGATACACGTTCAATAAAAAGGATGCAAACTGCAAATGCTGAATTAGTATCTAAATTTAGCTTTTATGTTTGAAAAATATGACCTTGTAAAAAAATAAAACAAAGAAAAAAAGACTGAAAGAAAGGTTTTTCCTAGACAACTTCTTTAATTAATATAAGATAATGTCAATTTAACACCAGTTTAGAAGCCTCCGTGCACTTCAAGGTAGTGTATAATTCATAATTAGCATATGTCCCAAAATCATCGAAACACTTTTTTAGCGCCTCCTGTAAAATTTGATATATGTGGGTTACGTCCTTTTTCCTTCCACAGTCGATATATAGTTCAGGTATACAAATAATAGTCTTGCCTTTACACATGTAATTTAAGCTTATATTATCTGAATAATTAAATATATATAATAGGGTAAAAATATCAACGTATTCCAGTTCTACAGTTTTTTTTATATTTTATGCGTTGATAGCTATTTCGGATTTCGCCATCGTCAGAACTATGCTTAAACTTAAATTTGCTCAGCTATATATACTGGCTAAGAAGAGATACACAATGCATCATATTATTTAATCTAACATACTAATTCAAATTATAATTACAATATTGCACTTATTAAATGTGATTTTAGTGTTTCAAAGAACGATAAGCAGTCTGGGGTTTTTAAAACATTAATTAGGATAATTTAAACTGTTTATTAACTATGGCTTTAGTGTTTCGAAAAACAATAAGCAATATGGGATTTTTCAAGATAAATTAGGAAAAAATATATTGGTATACGTAGATATTCTCACCCTATTAAAATGGAGTTCTACCAAGTAAATGCCAAATCAATAAATAAATAAAATATTTAATTCAAATAATTGACACACTTGCTGTTACGAATACGATTTGTCGTACGGAATTAAGAGTTTTATCAAATTTAGTTATAAACAAATGTCACTTATAATGAAATATCATATATTGTTAAATGTAAAAAACATACCATATTGTTGTGCTATTCATTATGATCTAAATCCATTCACGGCATCTTTTTGAAAAAACTTAGTTTTATCATAAATATCACACGAAGTTACAAAAAAAATGTTTTTAAGTCAAAGAAAAAATATTTAACGCTTTGTATGTGTGTATATTTAAACGTATCTGAGTGGAAAAGCTCTATTTAAGTTTTGGGAGAAATATTTTATTATATATCGTAGCCACTTTATTGAAATACCGTATTAGCCTGAATAAATCCCGGTTTCAAATATGACGTGACCTATATACCGGAGTAGGCTTTGTATTGTAAGGAATTGTAATGCAAAATAAAAGATATTCAAAAAATATGTTTGAAAACTAATACAATCGAAAAAGAAATGCAGAAAACGACAAACTCGAAAAGGCAACTGCCATCACTTTACAAAAACGCGACAGATAAGATATTTTTAAAAATATAAAACTACGACACGTTTTAAGAATAATTAAAAAAAATACAATAATAAGATATTAAGCTTTTATTAATAAAAACACAATATTCCTTTATACTTTATTGTACTTTATTTAGAAGATCAAGTCAAGACCAGTTTTGCTCATTGCGAGCATTGTCAACTGATAAGAAATATAGTTTAACAGTGCTGAAATATATATTGAAATGAAAAGGTTGTAAACAACAATTGACATTGAAGAGTTTACAAATTACGGTAAAATTGATTCTATAATTACACCAAATTTAAATGCTTAACACCTCTAACATATAATCAAAAAATCATCAAAGATTTATAAATTTTGAATATTGAGAGTGAACACCCTAAAAGTGTACCAAGCTTTTAATGCGTTTACTGTCAATATTTGATGAAAAAGCATTTTATTAAAAAAATGAAACTTTTTTTCTCAACATTTATTTAAAACGATCAAAACCGGCTTCGTTTATAAGAAGCATTTGGAAATATTCATCACGAGAAAAATTGGTCCTGGAAAATTGACTTAATGTGGAATCAGTATAATTCAATTCAGTTCAATGTCGGTTGTAGTTTACATCTTTTCATTTAAATTTGTTTTAGTATAAATAGCATTTTAAAATTATATTTCTTATCAGCTGTCAATGCTCGCCATGAGCGAAACTGGTGCTGACCTTTATAAATAAAGTGGAAATAAAAAAACAAAGTTATATTGTGTTTTTTCTTAACCAATCAATTTAAATTTGTGTTAAGAAGGTACTATCTTTCGAACCAAATGCAAATATTTTGAATTAAAAACGTCATGTTATTTTTGGACTAATACTGTAATTAAGTGATACTTTGGTGGTAAAGTAAATAGACGATCAGTATATTAATAATGAGTAATATTATATGAAATATAAATCACCCCAAACTGTGTACCATGTCACACTTCGTAAGTAAGCCAGAAAACGCTTTATTAAGGCTTTTATGACAATTAACCTTCTTATGTAGACACTTGAGGCTCTGTCAAAAGGTCTTTTGACGCACACATTATTATTATATGGCGAACAAAGAAGAATAGTGAATCCTTTTTCCACGACACAATGGTTATAATACGGGCGAAAATTCTGGCCCCGCCCGCCTATTGGATATGAGTTGACATTCTCTCCGCCCGTGGGGTGGTGTCGATAGTAAACTTTTATTCACGGCTATTAAATATGAATCAACATCTTATTTTCTGAATATTGCTCTGCGATCGAATATATTAATATTCAATGGAAAAACTGAAGATTTCGAGAGACAGTAAAATAGGAACGAAACAATAAAATGTGAAATAAAATCAGTCAGACTCGACTGTTAAGACTTCCTTAGAAGAAATGTAATTTCTTATATTTCATATGTAACTAACTGATTCCCGGCAAGCGTTGCAATGCCACTCAAAGAAAGAAAGTGTTTCAATTGTGTGTATTTAAGTGCATGTTTTTTTCTGTCTGTCGCTTGACGTTTGCTGCAAATTGTCTATGCAACGATACACGCGCCATCTACTGTAAGTTAATTGTACTACAACCTTCGCGCAAGTACGAGCATACGTTGTAAAAATGATTTGTATGGCAGACATACAAACATTGATTTTTATATATAAGACCTAATTAAGTTAATTTTACTATGCCTATAACTTTCCCGTAAGTGCAAGCAAAAAGTTTGTCAAAGTTTTATTGTAATCGGGTGAGCAGTGAGACAACGCATAAAATACGAACAAACAAACACTCATTTTTATATATTAGATTATAGTGTTTTTGGTCATATGACGGAAAGATGAGCATTGCAGTAATTTAATTATACAACGAAAATTGATTTTTCAACTAAAAATATAACTGCAAGAATTAATGGATTTTTTCGCTGCTTTAATTCTTTCTCATTCATCCTCTTTTTAATAGTGTAAACACAGGAATAAAAATAGGCTTTATAATGGTTTATTTAGAAAATATGTACTGATATTTACCCTCTATGAATAGTGGTCAATGGGCTTACTCGCAGTCAGCTTTTGCTTATTTATATAGCAAAGAAAATTGCCAATTAAATATGCGATGGAAAAAATTAAAAATATTTTTTTTTCCAGAAGTGTTTATGACAGGGAAAGTTTAAGGGGCTTATTGGTTTATTAATAAAGTTTATATATAATATAAAATAATTTGGATTATTCCACGTATTCCACAAAGTTAACGCCAAATCTATCGAAAGTATTAGTGTATATATTTTTATCCAAAAACACTTAGTACTCTAAAAAAGCACCTAGGCATTACAGGCATAAAACATGATTTTTATACAGTTTATAAAAAAACAGCATTTAGAATACACAATCAACTATAGAATACTACTTAATATTATTATGATGAAACTTGATTTTTTTATTGTGAAAATTGTATTATAAAACGTTCGAAAATCAATGGCCACCAAAAATCCATCTTGCTCTGTTCGAATTAAGATTATAATAGCTTAGCACGTGCAGACAAGACATCTATCAAAATAATATGAAAATTAAATATGTATTTAACTATTAAGTATAAGAATAAAAGATACAATCTATTTCTGTTTTGCGAAAATGTCAAAACAAAAGTTTGTACTTTTTGTAGTCATCTATCTATCTATTCATTTGAGGGCTAAGACGCATGTTTTTCCATATTTGAAATATCTTATAACGATGGCGTTTTAAATGAAACTGGTTAACGTTAGTTTTTACTAACGATATGTACGTAAATAAAAAGTGCATCTTATAATAGAGAAAATACAGTTTATTATTTATATTTAGTCACCACCATGAGATGTAATTAAAATTCTGAGCCATCGACAAATAAAACAATTATCGATATTATTAGCTCTATCAAATGAAATATCCGCTTCTTTGAAATATTTTTAATTTAATAATTATCACTGTATCACGACCTTGCAAAGAAGCGATCGTCCTTTGATTATGAGAACAAACTTTTTAATTTGAATCCATATAAACCATATTAAATTATAATTTTATTATATTTCCGCTGTGTCTTTCCTCCTACGCAAAACGGAACGATATTTCAAAGAATTGATTGATTAGTGGGTAGATGAAAATCGTTTGAAATATTCGCGGAGCGGCTTTGCTTCATCCACTTTATAAATCAAATAATACATCTGAAAGGAATGTAAAATTTGACGTCGATGCTAAAAGCACAATAAAATTGGTGATATATCATAATGTATTTGTCAGCTTCTGTTATTATGGTAATACTTTACCGTATTACAATCATGTGAGTCTGGTTTCAAAACCCACCAAGAACCGTACTCAATTTTATTTGATTTTGATTCTGAACATCTTGAAAAGATCAACTGTGAGGTTTTCAACATATGTAAATGCTAGTAGTGCTTTTTTTTCCTCGTACCGATCGCGAGTGATAACAATTAACAACATTATGTCGTGTTTTGTAGTTTTTTGTTGGTAGTTGTGTCGCCTTTGTGGTCGAGTGGTCAACTTTGTTGGCTTCGGTTACGAAGGTCACAGGTTCAAATCCCAGTGCGGACAGTTTTATAAATTGATTTTTCGATCGATTTATGAATTTTTGTTCGTTGGCATGGATGTATGTGATGTCTTCAATACCCCACTCCCACACATCCTATCCTACGAACGGGCGTATCGAAAGCGATTAGCTTACCACTAGTCCTGTCCTATCCCTATCCTTCTATCCCTACTCTATTTGGAAAAAAAGAGAGGTTGAGCAACTAAGTAACAAGCAGTTCTCGTAGAAACACTTCTGTTGAGATAAACTCCATTAGGAGTCCATATGCTCCACATTGGGAGCGGACATGGTTTTAAAAAAAAGTTGTGATAATGACTTTGTTTTTAATCTTGTATTTTATATATATAAAAAAATATATTGGATTATTGAAAGATTAAAAGACGAATAAAAGTTTAAAAAATGCTCTGTATATGCGCATTTTAAAATTTCAATATGAGATAGTTGGAATGTTTTTTTAAAGATGAATCATCTTAAATTAAGTCGTTAACTTTAAAAACGAAATAAAATTTGACAATTGTTTATTCTAAATAAACAACATTAAAACAAACAAACAAACAAACAAACAAACAAAGAATCTATAATATTTACTAAAAGTATCACTGATAAGAAATTCCGAATAATTTCCGTTAACTTTAAGCAATACGTTGACTTTATTTCATCGCTCAGGCAGTGTAGGAGCTGATACTTTTCTTAATTGGTAACTTTATACTTGAAATGCGATCTCTTGACTGTTTAAAGAATTAAAACAAACCTTCTTAGCTTGGGTAACTTCATTCAATAAATAGAGGCGGATAATATCTTGGCATAATACAAAGTGCTGTACAGTTCATGTTACGGAAGTATAAAATTTATTGAGTGGTTCTGAGAAATGTATACTCTATCTTTATAAACTCAATAATAAATCAAAAGGATCATCATAGTTGTAACTGTTATATACAAAGAAAACTACAGATCCAACATGTAGCAGTTTTTTAAAGATATTATTATCACTTAACTTCAGAAAGACAATCAGGAACAAGGAAAAATGGTGCACCCAAATACGGACGTTCATAAACTATTTTCCAGAAAAAATTAAAAATAAATAGAGCCCAATTGAACAATCTTCCGATTTTAAATAAACGAATACATATGCCGGGCTCTCCACTTTTGTCACCTATATAAATATAATCATAAAACCTTTTCCAACAAACAAAAATAAATATAATTCTTAAAACTACTCAGCATTCCCATGGGCTAATCCTTTTCGCCAGTAATGACTTTAAACTCAATGATACATTTACTAAGCGTCAGTTCAATTTCATCCGTACACTTAAACGCCTAAAGATGCCGAAAGGCAAAACCCGTGTCGTTAGTAAAAAAAATTGTGTGAATGTACATAATTTGAACGATTTTTAAACATTATTTGGAAATTATTAAAAGTTGTACTAATTCTATATTTATTTAATATGATATAGAGCGGTTTTGATTATGGCAAGCATTTTCAACTAATCAAAAAGATTTTGATACATTGATATTTATACTGAACAAAATAAAACTATTAAGAGTGTAACTAAAAATTTGTAAGATATATTTTTGTTTTAATGTCGTGATTATAATTTTAGTTGTAGTATAATCGAATGTGTCTTCCTATCAGATGAATATATTTTTTGAATTATAAAAGTAAAATAGTTCAACCCAGCATGTAAAAATTGCTGCAAATAACTACAAAAAAAATAATGATAAATTTAAAAATAAAAACCATTTATCAAATTTAACTTTATATTAAAAACAAACTTTCATAAATTAATCGCTTATTTAAACATTAATAAAATAATCTGTTTAATATTAAACGGAAATCATTATAGAGTTACGAGTCATGCTCTCGTAAATTACATTCTTGAAAGAAGTCCATTTTAATGAAAGCACGCTTCAAAATCATCCCTCGCGTTGACTCAGTTTACGAATGCATAGGATTTTCCACCAAAACAAAGTTAATTACCAACCCTTCCTTTGCCGCTATCAAGGCTTTAAGTCCTAGCCCCGCGGCAGCCATAATATTTTATATCAAAGTAAATGAATTTCTAAAAATAAATCTCAGTTAAGCAAATGGAAGACTCCTTGAAATACTTTTGACAAGTGCTGGAACAATCTGCGATAGTATATTATCATTAATTTGAAAGAAAATAATTTACCAAATAAAAAGACTTTTCATTTTGTTTGTTACTTTTAAGCCTCGAGTTTAATAATCTATCAAAACTTAATGAATTTATTGGGCATTAAGCTGTTTGAAAAATGGATAACTTTATTTTCAATTAGAATTTTATTAACGTGGGCTTTTGAATTGAGCATCGCTAATCGACGTTTTATTTATGGACGATCATTGCGGATTTGTATTTGATTGATTTGTTCCGGTTATATATTTATTATAAGTAAATACATTGCTTATCACTTAGTTTTCACTTTAAATGCATAAGAATATATGGATAACTTAATTATCTTTCCTTTCAGACATCTAACATTTATTAGCAAAATCACATCAGTTTTACTTGAATTGAAGTTTACTTCAAGGTATTTGAACAAGAAAATACCTAGTATTACAGGAGCTATAAATAAACTAAGCAATATTATTTTGAATTAATAAGTTATCAACAATATGAAATTCTTTCCTCTTAAATAGTTATTAGTTTATATATACATATATTATTATTTTAAACTAATTCTTTTGCTGATTTAAAACATATCTAATTATAACTTTTAGGGTGTTCACTGTCAATACTTGGTGCAAAAGCATTATATTAAAATAACACAGTTTTCCTTTGTGCTTAATTTTCACTTTTATTTGTGAATGTCAGGACCGGTTTCGCTCATGGCAAGCATTGTCATATGATAAGAAATAAAATTGAAATGAAAAGGTGTAATAAACAATTGACATTAAAAAGAATTTACAAACCACAGTAGAAATTATCAATAAGTGCTTCTAAAATTACACAAATTAAAATGCTTAACATACATGTTAGATTAAAGTGAAAATGAAGTACAAAGGAAAATAGTGTTTTTTTTCTAAATATCTAATTATGTCGAATCATTTCATGACAACATTTTTATGGCGGACAAGATTCATGAGTTTTTCGATACAGAAGTGGTAGTAAGTTTCGTAACGTTTCCATTTTTTCTCTATCGTTAGCTCTGCTTATTGTTATTTCATTACAATCGACCTTTGATAAAATATTTAACAGTTAGGTTAAAAATAGTCTAATTAATTTATTGTATACATATTACGTTATCAACAGCTGTAAGCTGTTCATCCGGAGTGAAAATCTCTACAATAAACGAAATTTTACTACAAACAAGAGTATTAAAATGAAATTAAATTTTTAAAAATGTGAAAACTAGAACTTTTATGTTTTTAATTATGTTAAATCGGTATCAATTTAACAAATCGAATAGAATGAACAAAAGAATTAGGGTATTTTGTGAGCTATGACGATTTTTGTATGCACTTGCGCACAATCTTTTGTTATGCGAAAAAAAAACAATTTTGATATTCTTATTTATATTTTCAATTGTTAGACGCCTAAGGGAATTGAAAATAATAATTGTATAAGCAGGCCTTTCAACTTGCGGCCCGAGCCTTAAATATATCGCTTAGAAATAAACATATATCGCTTTTTCAATTAGCATACGAATTTTAATGTAAAGGCTTGGGCGTCGGTAATGTTCTCAACCCTTTTTCTACTACTTATTTCATAAAGTTTGGGGCGTAGAGTGATTAGTTTTTAATCACAATTAGACATAACTCTACCTCTGTCCGTTTTTTATAACCACTTCAAAAAAGGAGGTTGAGCGATTAAAGGAACGATGAGTGAGCTTAGGGTCAGAGCTTATTGCCGTTGGCACGCTATTACACGAAAGCTTGTACTGTTTTATTGACACGAATAATGGCCAGACACATCTTAGAAGCTTTTGTTGTTTCTCTATTTAAAACAAAAAAAACAATTTTTAATTATTTCATAAGAATTACCAGAAATGTAAAATTGTAATTTTAAGACCCCTAATATACAAAATTCTTGAGTTTAATTATTTATTAAGTTTTAAGTAAAGACTAGAAAAATCGTCATCGCCACATTTATGAGAGCTATTTAGATTTTTTTCTTCAACTTATTTGTTATTTATTAATGGGAACAAATTAAATGGTCAAAATTTAAATCAATTTTTGGTCAGAATAAAAATATGAACGTTCAGAATAAAAATATTATACGGTCAGAATATTTTATAATCATTTTGGTTAAGTTAGGTTTTTTTTAATTTCATTTAAATTGTGACTGTATTTACACTGATCGATATATTATGACCATTTAATATAAAATCTGACCGGAAAAATACGAGCTTTTTTAAATTTTGTAAAAAATTCTATTTACTAATTTTAATAATGAATATTATAAAAAATCTTTTGAACTCATTTTATTTTGAAAATTTTGTATTTTTTTAGATTATAATTGGATATTTGTAAGTGATCATTAAAATTTGAATAATTGATAATAAAGTGTCAGTCATTTATCATTATTTATTATTTTGATGCATCGTTTTTTTTTGAAAACTCTCTCTCGATCTAAGCTTTCATCAGTTGATAATACTGGCTATGGGTAAAACTTGTACTGATATTTAATACAAAATGTATTAGTGGTATATGCAAGAAGCGTTATGTTAATTAAATGTAATACATTTTGAACTTGAAGAATTGACAGTGAATACGTAGTAACGTAATTATTTGAGTAAAAAAATATTGTAATATGTATATTATATATACTTTTTTATTTTAGGCAGATATTGATATGATGTTTTTAAGGTTAGACATACATTTGTTATTGTTATTGTAAAAACCCAAAACCGCCATTACAAGAATAACAATATCATTGTGAAAATACTTAATGTAAATTCATAAATAGCTTAAAAGAAAATATATTGACTTTTCATAGCTTTCTTTAAATAAATAAAAAAGGAATGTTTACCCAATTTTGCGCCCGCTTTTTTTAGTTGACTAACTTGGGGCTCTTTTCCTTTATATTGAAATATCCTCCCGATTGTGAAGTGTATATACAATACATTATGTGAGTATTTATAATACGTATTGAGTAAACACTGTACAAAAAAAAACATATCAGTTTATGTAAATCCAAGGTGTTTTGTGGATTTTTATATGGAAATAGATGTCGCTAAAAGAAAAGAAAAATAATTTCTGATAAATTTATTATAGAAATAAAATAAAGGTAATATAGTTTTGTGTATTTTTTTACACTATACAAGATTTTATGCTACATTTATGTTTTATATTTAGATGAAAAAATGTTTTGTTTTAGCATTTTTCTCTACTGAAGATGTCATATTTATATATATTTTGTGTATTAAATATGGATGACTGTTTATTTTTGGTGAAATAACATTACGTATAAAGAATAACGAAAAAGGTATGCAATGTAAACCCACGTGGACAAGAAAATATTTAATTTATTCATTCTAGTTTAAGATAAAGTAAACTTGTTTTTTATACGTAAGACCAATAATTTTTCTACAAAATTTATACTTATAAATGTTCAAAGGTTTTTTTTATATATATATTAAATCTATGTCCGCTCTTATTTTGTATCATATGGTCTCCTAATGAAGATATTTCAACCTTAGTTTTTTCTACAGCAACTGTTTGTTTTTTCCCAGTTTTTCAATCTTTCTTTTTCAATAAGATTAGTAGTAACATTATTTTTTTGGTTACCACATTTATGGAGCTTTAAGTACAAGGACGCGTCAGCGTTAATGTTTTTCTAGTCTCCTTCGTAACTATTTAAAAAAAAAAAGTATTCTCTTACCATCGTTGCAGACGGCAGGGCGTGATCGCTACAGAGATAAGAAGTTCACGGGAACTTCATATGCATTATTTTAAAGCTAAGACAGAATTAGTGGTTAAATAATCACTTTTGCTACGCCCCGTTATTTTAGTATCAGAAGAGAAGGTTTTTAGACACCACCAACACCCATACCTTTGAACGCAAATCAATAAATTTGTTGAAAAAATACTGTTCGTACTGGGACGCGAGCCCGTGAGATCTGATCTGCCATGGAAGTCAACGACGCTGACCGCTGCACCACAGATCTGAATATTTAATTATTGCATATAAAAAAATAATTTTAATGTGAAAACCCACTTCCAATTACCTTTTAAATATGATTGATTCTTATGACCACATGTACGTAATTGAATGTGGCTATGCGTTTTACAAATTTATTCAGTGATAATGCTGTCACATTTTCACCAAATTTTGAAGTGTCGGCAAAAACAAATGTCTGCTAGTAAAAAATAATTAATTATTTGTCATAAATAATAAACTAGTCGATTTTTTGTCGTTTTTTGCAAATCGAAATCGCATTCCAGGTTGTTGGGCTCCCTAACAATTTATAAGTATGTAATTTTACTTTAATACACGTTATAAATATAAAAATGGATTTTTTTTCCGGCATGGAACGCATTATTGTATTTTACATTGTTTTATATGGGAAAAAATGTTTCGATTAACGAGTGTTTCACATAACGAGTAAGATTATGGAAGGAATTAAACTCGTTGAGAGGTTCCACTGTATTTGTAATAAATCATTCATATGAATTACATATGGAAAAATCAAATATGCTGTGAAAAAGTATCAGTTTGTTTTTCCCGACGAAAATGATTTTATAAACATTTTCGGTAAATATAGTGACGCTATAAATTCTTTTATTTTTGTAAATTTGTCCATAACGCGTAAAAGTTATTACGCTTAAATATTATTATAAAGATAGGAGATATCACCGCGTATATTTTGTTATTTTACGGATGATTACTTTGATACGTGAGCAAAAATCCATTTCAGTGAAATAATCACCCATGTAATCGATTCGTCATAAATGTGTAATCTCTAAATTGCTTTTTATATCCCTTCCCTTCTTTTACCTGAGACCGAGATTTATTTCTCACAGGGCTCGAAATGTACCGCGAAGCACCGGAATAATTTTATAAATGGTACCAATTTTTTTCTTAATGTTTAATTTTAATATTTACAAAAATGGCATTAAAACTTTTGCACATGCGACAAATGTTTTTAAAATGAAAATCATACTAAATAAACTCCATGAAAACGTTATAAGTCGGCATGTTAAGAGACACCATAAACACCATTATTCAAAATCTCAACATGTATTTGAAGTATAAACTTATTTTGGTTCTGAGCTTTCTGGTATTTTTTTTTTAATTTTTTTAAAAAAATATTTGACATTACAGCTTACGCTAATGCGTCAAATATTTTAAATTCTCATCGAGTATATCTCATATGAAAGATCATATGAGATATACTCGATGAGAATTTTTGAAAGTCACATGAGATTAACTCAAGAAGAATTGACTTCACAAACACCCATGTCTTAGATCTCAAATTAAAATTGAAAAAATCCAATTTGACATTGACCTTACCGGAATCGAACCCGGACCCACCTGATCGGTAGAGCAAACTCTTACCAACTAGACCAAAGCGGGCGACAAAACATTTCATCTCAAACCCACTTTATCACTAAGAGAAGACTCATTTCAACTATAACTTAAAGGGCGACAACCGGCATTCTTTTCATTACATTAATAATGATTTTAAATACAAAAGCAATGTCGTGGATTTTTAAAATAAATTATTAATTAAGTATTTCGCTTAGATCTTCTTTCACTTTGATACTCACGGAGTTTATAATCTTGATCGTCAATATATTATTAGTTTTCAATATTCCGCAGTTTTTTTTGCAATGGTTTCTGTATTGTCTTTTATCAAATCGCTTAGTATATATGATATTTGATAAAAACAAAAAATACATGACCAACGGATAAATCGCGTTTGACCGTATAATTTTGAAATAATTTAGTGTCAATCGCGGCCGTATTCCTAATTATCTTCAGAAGTTAAACACCCTGAATCTCCATTATCACAACACGTCATAGGTATATGTACCCTGTTAAACTAGCACACACTTTCTATATATTTGTAATCTTAAATTTATTAATTCAAAAGAAGTGAAAGTGAATTATATATTTAATTTAATAATCAAAAAATGTGCTTTAATAAAGTAACTCACAACTAAATTTATGTTGACTGCAACAAAAAACTAGTATTCCAACCTTGATGCAAATACGAATATTATTTCCAAATCCTATTACTGACGGTTAACACGTTGTTTAAGTGTGTATGTATAAAATATTAATTTTCAGTTAGTAGTGCACTGGACCTCACAATTTATCACCGAACACGGTGCGTTTAATCCCAAGTTACATACATTTAAAATCAAACTTAACCCACACTGCCCTTGTGGTGACAGTAATCAAGATTCAGAGCATATTCTCTGGAATTGTTCAATTATGTCCGTAGAAAGAGGTATATTGTTTTCATTATGTAGAAATAACTATGATGATCCTATCGGGCACCCAGATCTAGCTTTGTCTCTACAAAATTTCTGTCACTTCAAAAAAATTGCTACTTATTTTGGGGAAAAGGTATACCTTCCCTGCCCCTCACCATTCAATTCTTAATCACATCTGTTTAAAAATTAAAAGTTATTTTATTAGTGCCATTAACTATCATTCTTGCTTAATATTATTTAATTATTTTTTTACTTTTATTTATACCAATTCTATGTATTTAATTAACCTTTATTAATAACTATATATTTTTAATTATTATTTATTGTTGGCTATCAAATTGTATCTAAAAATATGGATCTTAACTGTATCATTGAGGAGATATTATCTTCGGTGTGATGCAGAAAGGAAAAACAAGTTTATCGAATGATAAAAAAAAAGTAGTGCACCGGTTCGTAAAATTCACCACTTCGGGCGCTGATTCAGAGCAGTTTCTCTCTTGAAAGCTGATTTTTCGACCGAGCATTTTGGTCACAATAAAGATTTATTGGATCTCACGAATTTTATCGCGTGCGTATTTTTCGTTGTCCTCTTTTCAAATAAATCTCACATAGAACGCTTATTTTTTTCTACTGAAAATTGAATATTGTTTTTTTTTCAGAGTGCTTTGAGCGGAATTGAATTGTTTAATGTGCTTAAATTACTGCAAGAATACCTTCAACGTCCAATCGTACTAAGAAAATTATTAAAATCGACTTTTTTAATACTAATTTAACAATTTTGAAAGGGTAAGAAAAGGTTCATTGTTTTTTTTATTATTACTTTGCTTATGAGAAAACACGGCGTCATTTCTACACCTTTTTTTAATGCTGGAAGAGTAAGTATGTTGTGGCAACAAAATAAAAAGTAGAAAAAAAACTGTTAGATAGAAAAACCCTATTTTAACGCCTTTTCTTTTAAAAAAACCCACCCAACTAATGTTTCATCTGTTTTGCCAAGGTTCAAAATCTTTTATAATTATCGGCATATGAAATTCGTTGCAATATAGAAATAAGGTTTACAACCAATGGATCATTTTTTATTTTCATAACCCACAATGAATTCAGAATATAGTCAGTTATTAATATCAATGATTGGCCTTAAATAACAAAGGTTATGAAAAGTTTTTAAATAAAGCTAAGTTTGCCTGAATCAAATTTTAACTAATTGTCTTTACATGATGTTTCGAAATCGGTTTTATATTGTCTTCCATGAAGTGGGTGAAGATAAATAATTTCCAGCACTTAAACCTTCCCCAATATGTGTTAAATTCGACGGTGTAGAGGCAAAAAGACGTAACACACACATAACACAATTTAAAGGAGACACAATAATCATAATTTAATGATTTTAGGCCAAAGTCAAATAACTTAATAAACACAATCTTGAAATGCACAAAGGCTAATAAACCAGTGTTTGGTTGACTAAATTTAGTATCAATGTAACAAATTGTTAAAAAAAACCTTTTTTACGTTTTTTTCTCGGTCGCAACTTTCCCCAGCCTTTCTTTTATCAAACCCGAAATCTAAGTAAAGATAGTAATTCGACATTTTTAGATTTCATCTTTTTGATAGAGCGTGTGTTAAATTTGTATACATTGTAAATATCTAAAAAAAACTGTGGGCTACAGTTGATATTATTCATAGAAAAGTAGGAAACTAAAATGTTTAAGAATCTGAAATGCTCTGGAAATCAGCAATATTATATTATATACATATGTATATTGTCAATAAATTTTCAAACTTTTTCTCGATGCTAAGATCCATGGTCCTTTGTTGTCAAATTGTTCCCAAAAGGTGAAATTGTTGAGAACTTTACAATATAATTAATTATCCCAATACAACATAAAGTCTCGTTTTTAATTTGAACTTACTAATAATAATGATTGAAGATATAAAAGTGATGTATTTTAAGACTAAGAATCTGAATACACACATAATACTCAAGATATTACCGACGAAAAGTCTGTAGAAAAATCATCTCACCGTGTAATAAGCTCCGTTAAAATTTTCGATTATTCAGAACTTTGATTACTAACATTAACACCTAAGCCAATTATTTTGAATTCGCTTCAACTACATATGGCTAAAAGTAGTTTAACTTCGTTAAGAATAATAGCGAAGTAAAAGTTTCAATTTGCTTTTATAGACCATAACAACTGCTTAGTAGAAAATTTTAAACTCACATTAAAAAGCTTTCTAGTTTGTGACGATATACTGCGTATATGTTTGTTCATTCGATTGCTATCTTAGTGTGGAATTTGTTGGGGTTGATTAATTTTTGTTTACTCCAGCAAAAGTTCACTGCATACTTAATTTAATATAAACTTTTATATTTTCTCTCATAAGCTTTGTATAAAACTGCAAAAATTGGATTTTTTAAATATTAAACTTTAATACAGATTCATACATACATATACATATACTGTATACGACTCAAAATAAAATAAAATAAAATGTGATGTTAACAAAAAATTCAAATTTAATATTATTTAACATCAAATAACACAAATTTATTAACAACATATGAAAAGAAATAAAAACATTCCAAATATAACTTACCGTGCTTGTGAAGTGATAGTCGATGGAAATGAAATATTTTGATTTCTCTATCGATCTTTGGTTATTGACAATTTTCTGAACATATGTATTATTTTAAAAAAGAAACGTTGCAATGAGTAAAAAATCTCAAAAAAGGGTTTCAAATTACTTTACATAATGTTTTTAATATATATTTTAACAATCAATATGTATTTTATATAATCTTATCTGTTTCGTATTTGTCAAATGTATGGTAGCATTATCTTAAATAGCGAGATTTTTTCCTTTTTGTTTTACAATGATAAATTAAATATACTACGTAATTAAAGATTCCGACTGAAGGTGTTAGGTGGAATTTCAATATAAAATTTGAACGATTCAAATGTAATTTAATATATATTATTAAATATTTATTCATAATTCGTAAGTATGCTGGCAGAAGACGATAAGTCAAATAACATTGTTTTGAGATAATCATGAAATTTTAGCAGCCCTATATATTATCACGATATCTATAACATTCCAAACTCTTTATGAAATTTGGTAATGATTAACAAATTCAATCCAAATATTCAAAAAGATTATGTTATTTTTTATTTTTATTTGCCAATGCTTTGAATGGAATCTATATAATGTTAAAATATTTAAAAATACAGAGAATATGAATAGGTTTTTGTTTTCTGAAGATACAGCGAGTAAAATCTATCTATTCACTTGTTTTATTTATTTAGTCATTGAATTAATGTTGCACAAGGTTGACAAATTATAAATTTCAAACTTTTTACAATGAAGAAAAAAAATATAGTACAATTTAATATTAAAAGCAGTAGAAAAAAATTGTAAGAAAGTCAACCGAGTAAGCTCCGACAAACTCACCTTTATTTAATAGATAAAAAATAGTATTCATCGAAACTCACCCACATCTACGTCTATCTATCTGCATTCATACCTCTTGAGGTATGAATGTCTTCTACCAGTATTCCGCCGATTGTAATACGCTTTTTCATCGAAATTTAAAGAAGTAATTACGAATTTAAGCTAACAAACATGACAACTAAAAATTGACTCATTATATTTTAATATGCACCTTAACATTTTAAAATGTTGTAAAAACATTTAAAATTAATTTACCAAAGCAAAAAATATTATTATATAGCGGTATGAATATATCTAAGTTAATACGTTTAAAAATATAATAAATGAAGCCTCTAACTGACGATATCCTTTGTAAGTTCACAAAAGCCTTTGTAAGTATTATTATCAGGACTATTTTCGTAGATTGCTTCATCTCAGTGGCACACATCCGCTATTCGTGATGCCTTATCTATGTAACAGGCCGTATTAAGTAATTTGGAGCGTATAAATAATTTATTAGACTGCCTCCATTTGAATTAGCTTTTGAACGCGTTGACAGATATTTGCGAATCAAAACAGAGGTGTTACTCTATTCAATGTTGAAATGTTTATCTTATTATATTTGTCATACATTTATCAATAAAACACCATTTCAACATTGAAATCGTAGGGTGTATTTCGTATTATATTTATTTAACAATGCTATTTATACAAAAATGAATGAAAAGTTGTAAACAACAATTGGCATTGAAAAGAAAATAAATTACCCTTTTTTGATTTTTTACATCTGTATAAATATATTTTTTTAAGCTGTAAATCTTCGTAATGAGCTAAGCTAATAATATTGTAGAACAAGTACGAAATAGTCTTTTATTATTTTTTAGTATAATTGTGTGGCTATAATGCAAAACGTACTATTTCCAAAACTCAAACTTTTCAGTAGAGTCAAATACTATAATGAATAACACAAACAAAATAACATTTGCATAAAAATATGATTACCAATTTAAAAACGACAGTCTTGTGGACATTTAATATCAAAACTAATAAGATCAGGCGATTCCTTATGCTTGAATTACCCTATCTGCATACCTAACTCAATATCGCTCATTTTGGACATAGTACGTTTTGCATTATAACCCCACAATTCTTTTCCACCAAGTATAATGCGTTTAAAAATCAATAATCTGATTTTCATTATAATATTTTATGAATAAATATTTTTTTTATCGACAAATAAAAAGGTGCGATTAAAATTATGTGTATCAAACACTGTTCTTTATATTTATATTTCAACTGAAAGACAAACTTACTTCTAACAACAACCGTACAATTAAAAGAGCCATCAACCATAGATTTTGCATGAGCTTTTATCCAGTGTGTCAGACATCAAGTTAGTAACTTTTTTTAATCCATACATTGTATCAAATTAAGGTAATCAATGCATATTCCTTCAATGAAAAAATGTATTTAAATTAAATTAAAAATATATATATTAATACAACATATTCATAGTTCAAAACAGCTTCATTCATCAACTGTTCTCTTTTATATTTATTTATTTAATTATTGCTTAAAAATCAAGAGTACATGACATGACATAACAGCTGACGCCAATTCGCCATGCACTTGACAAATATAATTAACATATAAACAGTACATAATATCAATCGCCACTTATATTTATTGATGATTTTTAATTGTATGTTATATATATTAAGCATTTTAATTGTGTAATTATAATGTAATTTGTAAATCCTTTTCATTGTTAGTAGTTGCCGACACCTTTTTATTTCAATTTAACTTGTATAAATTAAATATAGCACTGTTTAATTTATTTTTCTTATCAGTTGATAATGCTCGCGAGGAGTGAAACCGGTCCTGATCAAATATTTTTTTTAGTGGAACATCTTTTATTATTTTTATTTATAATATATCAAAATCAATATACAAAATCAAAAAATAAAAAAGTGTAGCCTAACAAGTATTGTTACTGAAAATGTCTTTTAACACGTAAGAAAGGGTACCAGAAAATTGTGATTTATTATAAAATAAAAAGCTATAGTAAGCTTGTTATAACATATAGTGCGACTTTTTAAAACCGGACTGATAAGGTAAACTTTTGACGATTCTTTATCAGCTTAAATTAGAATTGCGTACAACGCTGGTTGCAGTTTATAATTTTCACCACATGCAACTGACTAACTAAATTAACTGTTTTGTTTTGTTTGTGCTTGCTGGTTTTAAATTACCCCGAGGGGATCGTTTATATCAAACTACCCCTTTGATGTCGAATTAAAAGGAAGTATTTATATTTTGTTTTGTTAGTTTTTTCTTAATTACAAACCAAACGAAGCTTTACAAAAAACCACAAATTGCATATATGTTTAGTTAGTGGTTAAAGTTCTTTGTACCTGTTAAATGTTAATCGACGAAATTTAGTACATACGGAGAAAATCGAACACCAAAACAAAAATGTGCTTTTTTTATTTAGAAATTACTTAGCTTATTAAAATTTACGCGTAAATTTAACTGTGTAACTCATGCTAACAATATATTGATTTTATTTATATATGTAAAAATATGATAAATTAATACTGCAAAAAAACTTTCAATAAGAGAAAATAATTAAACGTAGTATTGGTAAAAGCTCATTTGCTAACAATCTTCTTCTTCTTCTTGACATTACAGTTCAGCAACCTCATCTACTTTACATGAACTTTCAACTCTTACAGTGAAGTCATGGTCTTCCAACACTTTGTCTTAGTAGTAAATATGAGATATTTTGTTGGTTTTAACAAATCTGGCAATGTCTGACTCCCCAGAGAGATAATTAAGAACTATTTCAATATAGTTGGACTCGGATGTAATGAGAAAACATTCATTGACATTTTAGTTTATGGTTTTCTCAATACATTTATTTGCTTTTATAACGACCTACTTCTAGGGCATACCGAGTAAAAATATCGTCAAAATGTTCTCAAAACTGTTAATTTGTCGATCATTCAAAAACATAATGTTCTGACCGAAGCAATAAAATCGATCGGGCAGTTAACTAGACCGATGCCACCGTGATAGGACTACGTTTATGACACTAGTTAAGTGTCTAAATACCTAATTGGTATTTTTGCCGACAACATTGAAAACGTATCCACGCATATGGTTGAAATTGCATGTAAAACTCCTATTTTTGTTTGAATTGCGACTTTTTGTGTTTTGTGACCGCTCCATATATTTCATATTACCGTGTGATGGGTATGTTTGTATGCATTTAAAAAAATATATTCTGTAATATAATAAGCAATTTTATTCGATTTTATTTTCTTCGTAATATCGAAGTTTGACTGTATATAAAATTACAGCAAGCCATACATTTATTCATATGTATGTTTGTATTCTAGTATACAATACGACTTAATAAAATTGCTACAATTGTGATCCTACAAGATAATAAGATATTCCACGAAGGCAAGACGTATTACTTATATGTAAATAATCCAATTCTATGAAGTAAATCTTGTTTATTGTATACGCTGAGACAAATTTTGTTTTACAATGGAAATATACGTATAACATAAACTTCAGGTACAAGATCACTTATCTCAAAAAAAAAAAACATGCTTAAGGCTCCGTAAGATAATAAAAACGGTTTATTTTGTGATATATGTATGCAACACGCCTATAAAAGTCAGCTCTTGTGAAAGCGAAAGCATTCTTTGAATACTAACTTAAATTCTTAAAGCGTCGGCACATAGGTTGAGAGGGAGTTTATCATTTTTACACATTCATCATTTTTCAGTCCTTATAAAATTTGTATATTTTATTACGCTTGAAAATTGCTTTGGATGAATAAAAGCTGCAATTGAAATTCTAATGAAGATAACAGAAACAGACAAGTCATACTAGTGACCTTATAAAAATCAACATAATTCAAGATAAATAATATTTTTTTAAAAAAGCCAATGCTTAAAATTTCTATGGAAAACTGTTTGATCTTATTTGATCAAATCTAATATAATTTATGTTGTTTTTAAAGGTCAAATTGGTATTAAAATATGTAAAAAAGTTCATTATGAAATGTTAATTTGTTTCTTTTGTGAAATTTACATTTGGTATTTGTTATATATTTTCAATAAATGTCAATTTTGATTTGCAAAGTTTGCTCACGGAGCCGTTTATGATTGGTAATATAAAACTATATTGGTTTCGCGTAGCAGTGGTAAACGTCATTGGTTTGCGTGATGGATTTCACGGGTTCAAGTCCCATTACAAACAGCATTAATTATTATTCAATCGATTTTTTGATTTCTGTTCGAAGGTATTTGTGATGTTTAAAAATTACCCCCCACCCTTTCAATACTAAAATAATGGGGCGTATCAAGAACGACTATTTACAACATAACCTACCAGTCCTGTATTAGCCCCACTTTCTTTGATTGATCTGAGATTGAACAATCAGCAGTTGATGGAGAAAAATAATATGTTGAGATAACTCCATTAGGAATATATTTGCTGCATATTAAAAACAGACATAAATTAAAAAAATGTATGAAATTACGGAACTCTGACAAACAAGACGAATTGTTTTTTTTGTTACTTTAATTGTGACTTAATCAAAAAAAATAGTAGATTATTTTAAACAAAAAACAAAGCACGGTTTCTCAACCGGAGGCCACAGCATGTTCCAAGGGGGTCACAGGAAACAATAATTTTAGGGGAGCCACAACACAGCTTTTTGGAGGCCACAGACAAATCAACATATATACTTCCAGGATTTTAAAATCGGGTAGCGCGAAAAAAAATGAAATTATTAAAAGCACTATTATATATTTTTTTATTGAATTGGCATATACTTGGTAGAACTCCATTACAATAAGGTAAAAAAATATCAATGTATTTAGTTCTACATTTCTACAGAGAAAGTTGTAGAACCTAAATACATTGATTTTTTGACGTTATTGTTATATTTTTTCATTATATTATAAAGGTCTCAAAAACCGTATGTTTCCTTTAAATTCACGAAAAATCATCTTCATTATTTCTAACAACGAGTCATACATTAAACCCTCAAGCGATGACATCCCTGATTATATATACAGACACTGAAACCTTAAATTTTAAGAGGGAAAGAAAGTTTTCAATATGATTATCACTGAAGATGAGTTTTCAACATTTTATTGCAGTTGTAATCAAAAGCTACTATTAAAATAGTTTTCTTTGGGACTTTTATCATTTTTTGTGTTTTACGATACTTTTATTAAACAATATTGTTAATAAAAAGTAAATTATAACATGTAAATTTAAAACGAATTTATAACTATATTATAAAAATGTTTGTTTGGGCTTTAACATTTTAGGACATACATTCAGCTAAAGGGCATTCAAAATAGTCTTCAGTGTTTTCTTTGAATAATCATGTTAAAAATACAAAACTACATTCTGACTACTGAAATGTGAATTACAACCTTACCAATTTTTCATTGAAATATTTTTTCTTATAAAAGATAATAAAATACAGGAGTTTTAAAAATATATGATAATCGAGGAGTAAACATTCAAAAAGTGATTTGTCACACAAATATAGAGCTTGGGAAATGATGATTTGACTGTTGGAGAAATCACGGTTTGTTTGACTGTGTCAACTTAATGATTTATTTTTTATAGAAAAAACCTTTTTTGAACAGTAATTGTGATTTCCATTCAAAGATTTTTATAGAACTGATATTAAACGGCATTTTTCAAAATTTATGACAAATCACTTTATGAATGTTTGCTCGTCAATTAGTTAAATCTTTAATAAAAAAAATATAAAACATAAATAGTCGGCATATTGTAAACAATGAATGATAAATCAATGTTACTGTTTGAAATAATAGTATGGTACAAGACTATTGATCACATAAATATGAAATGTAAATATGGAAAAATTATTTATTTTAAAAAATATAAATACATTGCTAATTGTTGAAAGATTTCCACTATTTTCAGATTTGAAGCGGGTAAATTGCGTAAACTAATTTGCATATCAAACTAATATGACGTGTATGTAAGAATCTAAAAAAATAAAAACGGGTTGTGGTATAAAGGAATATTTTTTTTCGTCATAGAAAAGCCAGTAAATATTTAAATATGTCACATAGGTATAACATGTCCTGTCAATCATGATTGTAATATTTACTAAGGTATAAAATTTTAATTATGATTTAAATGGAGTAATTACTTTTGAATAACGTCATTGCATTAAATGATATCAGCAAAAGGGGTAAATTTTGTTTTAAGTTATTTTTACGATTACTGGAAAACTATTAATATTTATAATATTTTTTGTTTATAATCGTTCTTGTTTAAACAATAATCCTAGGATTAATGTCAAATTATTTTTCTAGCATTTTATTAAAAACTAACTACATTGCTTTCGTCCCGTAGGCGCTTAAGCTAGCACTAGATTACGAAGTATAATATATATTATATGTATCATAAGGTAAAATTAAAAAAAAATAGTCCCAAAAGAATTATAGTTTGTCAGACTTCTCGCTTTAGTCAAAACTAGTGTAACTAAAATATTTATCAATAAATTAATGTTATTCTTGTGGAATTAAACATTTGTTTGTTCTGATTTTATTTTAATATAGTTCTATGAGAAAATGAAAATTTAATCAATGTTAGTATAGTATTACGTTGACGTTACTACCGGGGCTGTGGAATTGGAGTAGTAATTATATATTTTTTTGTTTAAAATTGAAATAATAAAAAAATATTATCAGTATTTTCTACGAACTCCACATTTATTCAATATGTTCAAGACCGGTTTTGCTCATCACGAGCACTTTCAACTGAAGAATCAAGTTCATTTTCAATTACTTCAACTGAATGAAATGTTCTTGATTAGTTAAGCCGGTCATGACTATAATAAATTAATGGGGAATTAGAATAAAAGGTTGTTTTATTTTTTTAATATAACAACACCTTTCTAACAAGTATTGACAGTGAAAATCTTGAAAATAATATGCAAAAGATTATATATATAATATAATATAAGAAGATAAAAAATAAAAAAACAAAAACTTCATATGAAATTTGTAATACTTAAAAATTTAATTTGGAGTCAGATTATTTTTTGTGCCCAGGTTATTTCAGATGCGTTTTTGCATTTCAACTGTGTTTTCAAAAATTCTTTTACAGGATTCCAAAGACATCGTTCGACAGAGATAAAAAAGAATATTTTTGTTGCAAACTCTTTATCTGTTCACTTCTTTGAAAACAAATAAATTGTGCAAGTTTCAGTGCTGTGATAGTCTTGCCCGCTAAGTTATGTTTCTCTATATATTTATAACGTTAGCTAGTAATAGGCGGTATCTACCCCCGCAGAACACATTAAGAGTGAGTACAATTTTACTAAATCTATGTGACGTACAGAGTTACAGAGCAGGAGGGATTCATAAGTCTCGACTTTTTCACGTCTCGGGACACGAGACATAAAATTATCAGGTCGTTGGGAATGCTCGAGCTCCAAAATCATTGTGCAGCAACTCAAAAATCGTGCAAATTATTGTTTTTTTACTTAACGTATTGTAATATATGATAATATTGTATTTTAAATATTTATATTGCTTTTATTACACACATTTGAGGGGTTCGTTTGATTTTGCCGATGAATCCATTTTATTAAAAAAATATTACACTTAGTCAGTAATGTTATGGTTATTAAAGCAAACTGTCGGGTCCTATAGCGCAGTGGTTAACGTTGTGAGCTTCCGTGCCAGAACTCACGGGCTTGAGTCTTAGTATGAACAGCACTTTTTCGATCAATTTATCGATTTCTGTTTCTAAAGCATGGGTGCTTGTGATGTCCTTCTCACCATTCCTGATCCTTCAAAAACTGGGCGTAGCAAAAGCAATTAGTTGACAACTTTCCTGTCCTTACCTTATCCGTCTATCTCTACTACTTTCTTTAAAAAAGAGATGTAGAACAACTGAATAACAAAGAGTGCTCATAGAAAAACTTCTGTCAATATATCTCTAATAGGGGCAATATGCTCCATATTGGGAGCGGACATGGATAAAAAATAGCAAACCAGTATCTGTCACACGTACATAAAATAGTCATATTTTATATTATCAAATAAATGACGGATTTTCAAAAACTATAATATTTTTTATTGCCACTCGAGATGTACAAAGGTGAATAAATAAATAAAATCTTTTTTATGCATTTTTTATTGAAAACATCTTGAAAAAAACGTCTTAGGTTTCTTAATTCAAATGTTTCGTGAACTGAGGACTGACAAAAAGCGTCGATTTCCCGGGAATTTATTATTCTAGGGTTGTCTCGAAGCAAAATCCTCACTGAGCAGGGATATATGATATTATTCTTTTCGGAATTTTATTTCACATGCGTACGGATTTTCGTCTATTTTAGGCAATAATACCGTTACGCCATTTGAGAAAATATTATTTTTTCAGTATATTAAGCGATGTGCTACTTGAATAATCTTAACTAAAAAAATAAATAATCTTATCCACTTGTCACACGCAAACTTTACTATCAAAAGTGTTGGAATAATAAAAATTACTCATTTCGTGTTTTTTTTATTTATACGTATAATTATTTGCCGGCTGAGTGGTTGAGTGAAAAGCGTCGATAGGTAAGAGCATGGAAGTAACAGGCTCAAATCCCATTACAGCCAATTTTTATAGATTAATTTTTCAATTAATTTTTGGATTTATGTTGGAAGGCATGGATATATGTAATGTTTTGAATTCCCTTCTCCTACCCATCTTCAACAATTGATTTTTATTAATTTCTTCAACCTTTCCTTTTTTAAATACAGTACGAATAGAAAGATAAGGCTAGGAAAGGATTAGTGGTCAACTAATCGCTCATGCAACGTCGTATTTTTAGGAAAGGATGGGTAGGAGGAGGACTGCATGGTCGAATGGTCAACGTCACCGGCTTCAAACACGGAGGTCAAAGATTTAAATCTCAGTACGGACAGTTTTTATAAAATTGGTTTTTTAATCGATTTATGGATTTCTGTTCAAATAATACATGGATGTATGTAAGTCTGTAAACACTCAATTCAAGCACTGAATTTAATGAAAAAGTATTTTTTGTACAAATGATTCAATTGAAAATAATAGTTCTCAGCAGTTGGGTTCTTAAAACTATTGTTTTTCTAAGTCAACAATAATGATAACTTTTTTTACATTTCTTCTACAAAAAATATTAAGCTCAAAATTATCAGAGTATTGTTATGAACCATGACAAAAAATCAAACGTTTAGAAGTATTCATCGATCATCGTAACGCTATATATGAGTTTTAATATTTTAAATTATATTTTTGAATCAGTTTACATTTTATATTACTTTTAATTACTGTAAAGATATTTTTAATTAAAGATTAAAAAAACACAGTTTTTCATTTTTTTTAATCTATGTCCGCTGTGAACGTGGAACATATGGCTTCCAGATGACGGTATCTCAACATTTATTTCTACTAGAACTGTTTATTAATCAGTCACTCAACCTCTCTTTTTCCAAAAAAAGTAGTAGGGGTATAAGAATAAGGCTAGGACAGGACTAGTGTTTAACTTATCGCTCTCGTTTACGTCCAGTTATTGAAGGATCGGAAAGGTAGGAGAGAATTTTAAGACATCACAAACAACCATGCCTTCGAACAAAAATCGAACGAAAAATTCTGTTCGTTCTGGGACTCGAACCCGTGAGATCCGGTAAGATAGTTTTTTAATGCTCCCGCTTTATTAAATAAAAATTTCTATTAAAAGCTGTTTAGATTTCTCATTTTGTATTATATAAAATGTACTTGTGGGTGTTGTTAATATTTTATTCATATTGCATATGCTATAAAATTTTATGAATAAAACTAACCTTATTCGTACAGTGAAAAATAATGAATATTTTCGAAGCATAAAAAAATGGACAATATTCACTAGCAAAACTATATCTCAAATAGATGCTCTTATATTAATAAACACAGAGACCACGCAGAAATAAATAAAAAAAACCCCACCGCACGATAGTTTAAAGAGATATGACTTTGGAAAAAAGTATACACAAACATTTATGTCGGAAAAACAAAACTATAACTCAACAAAATCAACAGTGTTTGTTTGGTGGGAGGGTCAAAAAAGACACACAAAGTATGAGCGAGAGGGAATGAAATGAAGAGGTTTAACTGGACCCAAGAATAAGGTGACCAAGCTCATTTTTTTAATAACAACAAGACATTAAGAAAAACCATACTTTTTTACAATTTCCATATATATTTTTATAGGCTCGTATTTTAATCAGAATTTATATTAAGTGGTCATGATTTATCGGTCAGAATAAGTAGTCATTATTTAAATGAAATTTAAAAAAAATTAACCTAACCTAACCTAACCTAACCAAAATTGTTATAAAATATTCTAAATTAAAAAATATTCTCAAATATTCTGACCGTTCATATTTTTATTCTGACCATTTAATTTGTTTCCATTCTTATATATGAAAATATATGCATACACATATATATATATATTTCCATATGCGCATTCATACATATACACACACAGTACATAAGTCAATCAAAGAAAGTCATTTTCATGATGGTAAGTTCGTTCTTAAATAGTTTATTAATTTTAAATGAAACATAAAATCTATGGTGGGTCGTCGAGCAGAACTGCTATCGGTCGAAAACGATTCTCAGGCATTGTCTCGTCATAGTTGTGAAGATAAGAGATTGTTGGGTTATAATGTTTTCCTACATCGCTGTGAAACTTTTGAGATATTTCACGAACAACCTCGCGGATGCTAGGTATTTTCAAGTAAAATTACGCACGTACCACGGGGTAAATGTTGAATATATAGAATATCAATTGAAATACAGTTTTATTGTTTTAGATTTAGCAAATGTTTATTATAATATTGTATTGTGAATAATTGTGCTGCTATTTTAATGTGATATTTAAAGTATAGTATTTTTCTACAAATTGCAAACATGTTACATAAACAATACCTAATGTTTGTATCCTGATAAAAAATAAATATTATTGTATAATAAATTATATGTATCTCACTTTTTGAAAAGGTTTGAGAAACGTGGTCACCACTCGGTGGGATGAAAGAAAAGATAGGTTGTGGAAAGGTGTGATGGCGGAGGAGAGCAAAAAGGGAGGTGGAAGGCTTCACATTGGTTTGGGGAGGGTTTCTCGAATTTAACGCGGTACCCAGATCACGATCAATTCTATTTTTGGACTTCGGGGTGTTTACCCGGCAAAGTCGGCGCTATCTTCTGCCCAAGGAGGTGGGAACGCATTTTACAAATCTGTTCTAAACTGTGATAAAAACAAATCGCAGATTTTGCTTTACTTATTTATGAAACATAAATTATTTTGAAATAAGGTGTTTTAAGTGAAAATATATATTTTAATCCAAATAGACAAAAATAAGGTGTCAAAGCCGAATGTTTAGCGCTTTTAGGCATACTTCCAACTTGGTAGTACAGTCAAGGGCTTTTCTTTTTTTTTTAAAATGTATGGCTCTTGGTCTAAATGCGTGAATTCCATCTATGATATTTCAACCATTCATACCCAGACATTGTTCTGTATTGAAACTATAATGTCGACTGTGGAAAGGAAAAAGAACTTAGCCTACAAAACAAATTTTACAGGAGACAAAAAGAAACGTTTTCGGGCCAATGGTAAATTATGCAATACATATACACAAAGTTTTAATGCACGGAGACTGATAAACTGGTTTTGAGTTGACTTTATCTGATATAAAATAATTTTCAGCCTTTTTTATTGATTGCAATTTCCACATGCCCTTCTTTTTTAAACTTAAAAGCTAAATTTCGATACTTATTTGTCATTTTCAGCTGACGTCCTTTTGAATCTGTATTAAGTTGTATAGATTGTAATTATCGGAAAAAAAACTTTTTTGAAAAAAACAGTGGGTTACATCCTTTTCCCTTTCCACAGACGATGTTGATAGTGTGCTATACGCAACTTTTCTTTTTCATATATTTTGTAAATTGATGTTAACATAAATAAATTTATGCTTAGTTACGTAAAACTAATGTTACAATTTTTAATGATATTAATGTACAACGAAATTATTAGACTTGTAAGGTTTATGACAAATTATGACAAATGTAGTTCCTTTTTAAAAAAGATCTTCAGACAGAACACTGCAATTTTAAATAACATTCATAAATTTGACAATAAAATCAATAAATCGATTTAATAAATGCTGTTCGTACTGGGAATCGAGCCCGTGAGATTCTTCATGGAAGTCAATTACGTTGACCGCTGCACAACAAACCCGACTTAAATTATTGCGAATAGATAGTTTAATTGCATTTAATATATTCAACAAAAAATAAAAATCAATTTAAATTTGATGTTTGTTTTTTACTGTAAAAATGTTGCCGATCTTTAAGGAATTCTCGAATATCTGATTCCAGGAAAAAGCTATTATCGCAGAAGCAAAAAAAGGATTTGCGTTGATACATCTTCACATCGCAACAAATTTGTTATTCATGCGGGCTTAAGTAAGTCGAATCGATCTGACACCCCTGGATTGAATTTTTAAATTTTGTTCGAGGATTTTTTTCGTAAATGTCTTTACGAGATTCGTTTGAAAAATATATTATAGCTTGGCTGAATTCGAATGAAATATCACAGAATGTTATAACATTGATATATTAACTTAAAGGTAAATAATATTTTTAAGGCTTCTATCTTAAGAAAACTCCAATGTAAACATATAAATAATTAATTACATTTTAATGATCAAAACGAATTTCACTTCACTATACAACGTTGAGACTTTTAAGTAAAGTTATTTATGAAATACAAGTCTCACAGAAAGGTTATATTATTTAAATACAAATTTCTCCTCTGCCTAATTTGTTTTTAAATAAATATTATAAATTTACTTTTTTAAACAAAAAATAAATAAATATCAAATGCTGTTCTATTGAATAATATTCTATTTTTTTGTTTTAAAAAGTTACTATATCCGGATGGGATATATATTTTTTCAATACAAACATTATGTTTCATGGTATTCGAAATCGATCTTTATAAATATTAGCTTAGAAAAAATTAAACTTATTTAACTTGACTCAATATATGTAATTTTCAATGGCTTAGAATTAATTTAATGAACTTTCAGTTATCACTTTTAGGGTGTTCACTGTCAATACTTGGTGGAAAGGCATTATATTAGAAAAAACACAATATTCCTTTGTACTTCATTCCACTTTATTTAATATGTCAGGACCGGTTTCGCTCATTACGAGCATCGTCAACTGATGTCCGTCAACTGATGATCGTCAACTTTCAGTTAGATTATTTTCACTTACAGCGTAGCTCCTCATAAAACTCTGTTTGGCCACAATATTTTACTTTTGAATTATAATAAAATATTATATACACGGATGGCTGTAATAACAATCCATTATTATATTTAATATGTATTTTGCTATACTTTCAACATAATCAAGAATAAAGATCACTTGTACCAGTGAAAACCATCCAATACACAAACGCAATTATTTTTAACCCATTTTCAATAAATTTTGTCCGCTTTTAATTGGTGAAAGATTATCTACGAGAATGAACTGTTACTGATTGAGAACTGATAGAAGAATAGAAATATAATTAGAGTTGTGGGTAGCTGATTGTTATTCCTACGAATTGTTTTAGGAATCGCATTGTTATCATTAATACAACACACAAGTTTGAGCTTTCGAACAAATTTGCACACATCATTAAAAAAAAAGGTTCATGTAGTTTTCCGTTCTGGGATTAAGACCTGTAAACAACGTAAAAGATTTCAATGCCGTTTACTAAAAAGCCTACATTTTTTTGATGAATAATTTAAGACAAAATAATTATATTTGTTATTTAGGACCGTGCTGTATCCAAGGTGAGAGATAATTTTTGTTTGCAATGAAATAATCAAATAATTCTTCTGTATTTTCCAACGAAACACCTCAAACTTTCCTGTCAATAAGACCATAAAAATAACTACCCTAAGAATGCTCGAAAATATCGCCTAATGCGAAAGAATTTCGATAATATTTCTAAAAATAGAAACGAAAAGTGTCTTTTCGGTACAAAAGATGGCGTTCATCACGCGATGCCGCGTCATAGTTACATGTTTGACCAAAAGAAATATTATATCATGAATTATCCTCCCCTTCCACGACTCTTAAAAAGCTCACGGAATTCATTTTAATCAAAAGCTCCAGCCAAACTTTATTCGAGACACACATACAATCTTTCACTTACGATAAAAGCTTTGTCTCGTTACATGATTAAAGAAGATAAATTATTTAGGTGACTTAATAACAAAGCTTAAATAAAAAATGTTCTATTTGTGTTATTGTGGTTTCTTTTTAGTCCTGTCTATTTTAAATGTGCTGAAATTAAATAATATTATAATATCGACTGTGGAAAGGAAAAAGGACGTAACCTTCAGTTTTTCAAAAAAGCTTTTTTCGCTAATCACAATGTATACAACTCGACATACGTTCTATCAAAAAGATCGATGCTGAAAATGCCGAATTAGTATCTAAATTTAGCTTTTATGTTATGGAGCTGGTCAAAATGCAAATATTGTTTGGTTTAGTAGTATTTCTGTGAAAATATTCAATACAAAGTGTTAATCAAAATATGACTTAGATTAATTTAATACTTAATTGAAAATCTTCCTTGTTCATATAACTTTTATATAAGTGTAAATCACGCTCGGGAAAAAAACAAACTTAACCATTAGAGTGCTGAGGAGCGCGATGGCGTTCTTTAAAATTTGCGTCAAAAGTGCGGACAGCGTCATCGCGTCGCTTGCGATTACCCAGATTAAATATCTTGACATGCGTTAATAATTGTAGTTTTTGAAGAAAATTATCGGAAATATATTTGAAAGAATGAAAGAAAGTTATATCATTTATAAATGAAATTCTACCAATAAGAAAATGACACGTTTGCAATTTACTTCGTCAATGTGTACATATGTATATATAAGATTATTTTTTATAAAAACGTACGTCTTACGCAAGATATCATTTTTTCTATATATGATTGGTAGACATTTGTATAATGTAATAAATAGTGTCAGAAAAGTGTTAAATAATCAGTGACATTTTTTAATTCAAAGTTAGTTTTTACTTCTTAGAAAAAGTTATATTCAGTTCTGGACTTTTTATTAATTTCGTCGTAAAAATGTCTTACAGAATATATTTTTTTATTGAAAACATTTAAATATCTATTTGTATGTGAATTTTTAAAAAAAATCTGTCAAAAACTGAGTTGAACTGTTTAGGAAACAAGTGAAAACATATTTTTTTAAATGTATGTCCTGGGTTTTTACCGTCCATCCCATGGCGAGTGGTAAGTGTTATATCAGTTCGTCGGAGCTTACTCAGTTGACTTCCTTGCCATTTTTTCTACTGATTTTAATATTAAATTTTACTATTTTTTTTTCTTCATTGTAAAAGTTTTTAATTTATGGTTTGTCAACCTTGTGCAATGTTAAATAAATAAATAAATCATGTTTTATTTCTTGGGCCAGCAACATATTGTTAGTATTTTTTTTTAGCACAGTAGGGAAAGTAAGTGTCAAAGAAACTTTTTTTTTGGTATGATTTTCATAAATAATATTTATTTATACGAAAAATAATCATCTTGTTTTTATACCAAGGACTATTTTTTTTACCATTCAAGCTCATTTACTTGTAATGAGAATATTCTTTTTCTGCGTTTAAGTAAAAGTCGAGTATTTTTTAAAGAAATTTCGTTTTAATTAACATAGTGCTCGTTTATAGATATTTGTATTTTTATCGTATGAATTATGATTAACACTTCATGTTGTTAATGTCTCGGATGTCTTGTTTAAGCACCTGAGATGAACGAATTGAACGTGCCAAAAATACTGACACACAGGAAGCCGGCAAGTAAAGGACGTGCCTGCGTACAGCGTGCGCAAAGAATGGATAATCTTTTCAGTTTTGATACTATTTATAGCACAGGAACGGATAGATGCTGCCTAGAATAGATCAAAACTGTAACGGAGATTGAAGGGTGATTATATCCTCAGGGTTGTAAAGACAGGAAGCAGATAAGGAAGCCTAGTCTGAATCTGGAAAATATACTTAGATTGTGTAAAAATAAGAACATTACAGACTGCCTTTGATTAAAGAAATTATTTTACACATTTTAAACAAATTGACATTTTGAATTATTTATAATTTTAACAATAGGTTAAGGGAGCGATTCCCAAACTTTTTTCCGCGACCCGGTTATTTTAATATTTCTCCTTCGTGTCCCACTAAATTTGTTTTGGCTTATCTATACTAATGGCCTATGTGTAAAATAAAACAGTTTATTTATATCCATAAAGTCTTTATAAGTTATAAAACAAAATAGCTTATGAGAGGTGTGCTGCTGTTTCTTGTTAACTAAAAGCTCCAGGTTTGGAGAAAAGTATGATAGCTTTATTCTTGGATACGGTTCGACTTCCAATCGGCTTCTATATTTATTTTTTAAGAAAACCAATGTTGAAATTATTACGAAATTGTATAGTAAATATACAGATTTATTTTAGGAAATTGGCGACTTGGCATTTGGGAAACGCTGGGTTATCTGTAGTTTTTAAAATTTTCTTTTCAACTAATCATTTATCAAATTTGAATCGTTCAAATTATGTACATTTATACAAGTTTTGTCACGAACCAAACTATAATCTTTTATTAAATAAATAAGATTCGATGAGTCCTTTTTTTAAATCGATTTGGGCGAGCTTTAGCGTCAAGGTTCTTTCGTCTGTGATAATATTTTTTATTTTCTTTCTTTTCCATGGTTGATGATGAAAGGGTGTGATCGCTGCAGAGGTGAGTAGTCCACAGTGACGTCAGTTTATGTAGATTAATTTGTTTGAGAAAAACCTTTTTATAAGTCCTTTTCCTTGGTCGCAATTTTCAATGTCTTCTTTCAAACTAAAAAGTCAATTTAGATACCATTTTTCCATATGCAACTAACAACCTTTTGATACAACGTGTATTACATGATAATTGAAAGCTATTTTGAAAAAAGTTGTGAGTTACGTCATTTTGTTTTTCTACTGTATAAATGCATAGATTTTTTTATTCTCACACCACACTTATCTCAAATTATTATTACTTACTCCGTCCTAAAACCAGGAAAGATTACAACTGAATTTTGTATAAAATTATATTAAAAAAATCTATTCCTGTCTACGACTGCTACAAAATATGCCACAATTTATTTGTTTATTAAAAATCTACTTCAAACTAAACTTCACTTGTAGGACTTATTTTAATATTTAAATGTATGGTAGTGAATCGGAAAGTATCAAAATTGTAAGAAAGAATTTTTATATCATATGGAATCCCAGAATCTTGCGATCAATATTAAGATGATTCCGGGATTGGATGATTGAATCCGATTCCAATATTTTTTTCCTTTCTTCTCCAAAAACAGAGATTCAGTGACTGAATCACATGCAGTACATTGAAATGTTTCAGTAGTAATCATATACTTCATAGTGTAACGGACATGGCTAAAAACTAATAATACAATTTAAATCTATTTTAAACTTCATTGTTAACATGTATTTGTCCTCGTAACTTTACCGAGTAGTAAAATTAATAAATAATCGATTCCAGTGTCTCGTTAAAATAGAAGATAATTAATAATTGAAGAAAATTAGTTAAATTAAGCCAGAATATTATTATTATATATGTGGCACGCTATGTGCAGTAGCGCACTGTTAATTTAAACAAAATAATCTAACTGATCTAAGTTATGAGAACTTTTACTAGATGTCATTTTTTTATCTTGTCTATAGATCAATCATTGATTTCAATAAAAACTATAATTTGGATATATAAGGCATGGTTGATTTTAGTGTAATTTTTCCTCGATTTAATTATACAAAACTCAGTTATATTGTCTTAATATTGAATTTATAATGCTATTTGAGGGTATTACTTGCAAACACGACTTATTTAAAAATGGTTAAAAATGAAACATGAATTTCATTTTGAAAAACAATGTACATTTTTAGTCTTACATTACTTTAGAATAATATTTTGGATGTTGTCAAGCCATGTTTGAGACTGATTTCTAAAAATAATTATTTTTATCTACTAAATTACATTCATGATTCATAATAGGGTGAAAATATCAACGTATTTTAGTTCTAAAGTTTTTTTTATATATATTATGCGTTGATAGCTATTTCGGCTTTTGCCATCGTCAGAACTATTTCTGAAGCAGTTCTGACGATGGGGAAAGCCGAAATAGCTATCAACGCATTAAATATAAAAAAACTGTAGAAATAAGATACGTTGATATTTTTAGCTTATTATAATGGAGTTCTATCAAGTAAATGCCAAATCAATAAATAAAATTCATTGCTCATGTTTCAATAACTTTTTTAAATGTTTTAATAAGCCGAGTTTGCAAGTAATACCCTCAATTGTAGCATTAATTGTTGTAATTTGTTACCTATTTTGACTCGTAATTGCATTGTGGAAGGCATTATCTCAATAATGCGACTAAAGTTTTACTACAACGACAAAAACCCTCTGATGGGAGAGCTTAAAAATGAAATAAGCCCAAAAAATCAATTGTGTGGAATTTTAAAATATATCTTACCATGTCGAAATGTAAAATTTCCCATTTATTTCATTGCTGAGCTATTGCAAATCAAAGTTACAAATACATGTGTTACCTTGAATACAATAAAGTTTTTAAAGTGATTTTCAAAATATGATTCAACATTATTGCTAAAAGTTAGATACTAAAATCATTCAGCTCTTCAGCCTAACCCGAGTAGAAAGAAATTAAATTAGACCCCTACTATTATTTAAAATTTAATGCTTACAGCCTTGCCTCAATAGTTTATACACGCCACTGGCCTCTGGGGTATCACTCGATAATATCTTTTTGTGTCAATGACAGTCGATGGTGAACTCTGCTCTACGTTTTAATATCATAATAATCATTAGGTATATATCACACGAGGTAACTATAATTGAAAGTGATATTGATTTTTTTTAATAGGTTTTATTTTCAACAAATTTCAGCCGAAAAACACAGGTAACTAATAAAATAAATAATTTTATAGTGTTTTTGGTGATAGCTTAAATAAATTTCTTTAAAACTGAACAAAATTTATTTTAAAATCATCACACAGCAATAATTGCGAGCGGTAGTGAATGTTGAATATAATACATTTTTTTTAGAATAGGAACGATTAATAATAATTAAAGAGTGATTAAAAGAAATAACTCACCAATTTGGGGTACGTCGTACTGTCGATTTCCTCGGACGCTTCTCAGCATCAGCTGACTGGCGAGTCCTGCCGGTAATTGAGGAGCTCCACCCCGCTTACTCCACCCGCCGACTCCAGCACCAGACAACACCCCGGCTCTTCGCAACTTCCCTATCCCTCCACCTTTACCTCCCCAATGCTCTCCGCTCCTATTCCAAGGGTAGTCTCTCGCTACTGATTCCCCTAGACTCTTCTTCCAAGGGAATTCATTAGAACTTGCATCATTGTCAGGTCTCTTATCGATCGAGCTTCGCACATCAGTCCGGGATTTGTTTTTATCACCGTTTTTGATGTTGCTCTTTTTTGTATATCGCTTTTTGGTTGAAAGCTCGTCTAAGTTGGAAACGTCGTCATCCGGATTCGGAGGTCCGAACAGCGTCTGCAAGCCAACGTCTGGAAGCCTATCGACAGAATAGCCCGCTTCATGCGAAGGCATCTCGTCAACATGGAAAGAAAAGTGCGCGTATTTGTCATCCCGAAAATGGGAGAATGGCGGCTGTGCTGGGACGGGGTCTAAGGCTAGCGGAGAGCCTTCGTAGAGTAGCCAGCGATCCGCTCCGGGTCTTCTGTGAGCGTCTCTCGCCAAGTGACCGCCGGACTCTGCCACGCAAGGGTAAGCCAGAGTTAAAAACAGCCCCGCCACCCACGCGGACTGCATTTCTAATCTACCACACATGTCTATAAAAAATGTCACAAAACTTTCTTAAAAATTTTCAAATGTTATTTTTCACTTCGAATACGTCTCTGTGTGCTTTTTTCAATTGGGAGGTATGGGATGATTTATTTTCACCTGGTTAATCGTCATTGAATAAAAAACGTGCTTAGTACCATGTTTGTTACATTGCCTTTTTGAGTGAGCATTAAGTACCGTTGAATGCGACCATTTTGAAGCTTGATAGATCGAATTTCACAAGCTTTAAGCTCACACTATCCAGTTCCAGAGAGTTACGTCTCAGCTACGTTAAAAATATTTAAGTGCTGATTACAGCTCCCAGAAGAATTCCCACAGTGTTAATGATGCGCATTTATGCTTTGTCGCTTAGCGGTTTTTCAAGTGCTTAATTTAGTGGAATGCTTACGAAGCGAACTTCATTTTGCCAGAATACTAAGTAGGCGGTATTTTTAATCACCTAAGATGTTGTGTTTATACTCAGCTTTGCTTTTTAGCAGCTTTTAAGTTTGTATATAAAATTCCGTTTCAAAAAATATGCTTCAATTTCCTTTTGGTAATTTCAGTACTTATTTCATACTTTTCTTTGTTACTCTTCCAAAATTAAGTCCATTTTTCTGTATCCAAGAACTGTAACAAAAATAAAAATTGGTTAAGACGAGAAAATAATAAGATAAATAAAAACAAACAACGCTATGATGCAATAGTCCTTTTGTATGTACTATAATATATTTCAACCCACAACCAACTCTTAAAATAATCGATTCAAGAAGAGAACAGTTAAAAAAAGATTTCAATAAGTGACGTATTTATTTTGTTGAATCATTTGGGATTCTCCATGAGCGAGTCTCAGCCCGGTTATATAATACTTCCTTACAGCGATTTTTGGACATTCGCCCAAACTTCAACAAGTAGATAAATGCTGACGTCTGCCCACTACAAGTCCATACGCACGAGAAAAGATTCTGCCTGTGGTCAGCTCCGGAAATTATCAGTCCCTAGCTAAGCCTAACTTATATTCTTTCCATGAACTTAGATGCCCTCCAAGAATTGCAATACTGAATAAATATTTCATAACAGGATTTTTATTATCGCGAATAGTATTTAGAGTACATATATTGTCTCCAAATACAAGAGAAATGCAATTGAAAATAAATGTAATAAAATAAACATAACTGGAAAGAAAAATACTTTATATAAATATATATATAAATTCTAAATAATTAAAAATTATCTATAATTTAAGTATAATATTATTTTAAAATGCGTTCATGTATTACAATGAAGATTTAAAAAAAAAAAAAATGCATTTAATTTAATTTAATTCAACTTTTGCTAATCACTTAATGTCAGAAAAGCATGTATTCAATCAGGAACAAGGGATAACAATGTTGCACCCAAATACGGACGCTCATAAACTCTTTTCAGGAAATTTTAGAAATAAACAGAGCGCAATTGAACAGTCTTCCGATTTTAAGCGATCAACTGCACATGCCGGGCTCGCCCCTCTTATACCTTATGTAAATATAATCATAAAATCTTTCCGACAAACAAAAATAAATATAATTCTTAAAACTATTCACCATTCAAATCTGTGGGCATTCCCACGGGCTAATCTTTTTCGCCAGCAATGGATTTAAACTCAATGATACATTTATTTCTTATATAAACACGAAACCTTCATTTACTAAGCGTCAGTTTATATTCATCCGTGCACTTGAACGTCCGAAGATGCCAAAAGGCGAAACCCGAGTCGTTAGTGACAAAATCTGTGTGAATGTACATAATCTGAACGATTTAAATATATATATATATATATATATATTTAATATAATCATGATACTTATATGAATATATAAATAATATTCCCCAAACTTTAAAGTTCAATAATAATACAGATTGGTTTCTCAAACATAATCTTTTAATTTGAAGATTTCCTACATGAAATGAGTTGATTGTGATTTTCATTTAAAAAAAATGGTTCGTACATTAATGGTGAAATTCATTATCATTTTTAATAGCCCAAAAATAAATTAGTGGTAAAAAAAAAGATTAAAATTTCAAATGAAAATTATTCGGAACACGATTTTTTTTTTATCCCGGCTACAAGATAGAATCCGAGTTTGTTTTTGGAACCCCTCCTGCCAAATTACAATTGAAGGCTGTTTTGGAAAAAGCCGCCCACTTCGAGCTCGCCTTATTGTTCTTTCTAGTTATTTCTGGACTTTGTCTTTTCAACTCTCTGCACGATTTCGGTCGATCATAGAGTTAAGTGTAGTTCACGTGTAAGTAAACTAAGTTAACTCTGTTATACGAGTCGTTTATGGGGTGCATGTGTAAGAAAATTGGCGAACAAAATAAAAGAATATCCAAAGACTTTCGGCTGTAATGAAATCCAAGTAAAAATATTCTATTATGTCAGACAAACTTAAATATCCCAGTCTGTTGAAAACTACCTTTTTATAATCATTTTATATTTATATCACAACGTATCGCAATATAAAATAAAAAAGCGGTTTTTTCTTGGTTTTGGGTACCTTTCATAATATAAACTCTCGCGGCTCGGAGACTAGAAAAATACTTCTCTGCCGATGGGGGTCGTTTAGGGACCCCAGTGGTTTCCTCATTACTGGCCTTATTTCAAAAAAAATACTCTAAGGGCTTTAAAATATCTCTCTGCATCATTCCTCATACATTTTTTTATAAAAATCCGTGGTTTTTTAATAAATAATCATATTTTAAGTTGCGCGTAAAAAATACGTCATTTCAGTGCAAATATGTATTTGCAACTGATGCGTTCACGCGTAGTTATCTTACGAACAATCGCTGATAAGCGGGCGCTTATCTCACTATCGCATCGCGTTATCGTGTATTTATATGAACTACAAAACGTCCAAAAAACTATGATATAAGAATACCTTAATTATAAACATTGTATCACCCATATTAAACTGGATATTTAAGAATATGTGGGTATTGGGGTCGCATTTTTTGAGCTTAGAACCGGAAAAGTTAAAGTAATTCAAACAAAGTAATTCGAAAATACCGTTTTAGATTTAATTCATACTGAATTTTAATCTAGGATAAAAAACAAGAAAACAAATACAACACACTCTTGTGTAGCCGGATTTTGCTTTTCGACATCTTCAAACATTCAAGTGATCGGATGTGATGAATCAAACTGACAAAATAAAACTTGTGAAAAGTAAAATGGAATACCATACATAATAATATAATATTATGAATGAATAAAATGTAATGGTAGAGGTACATTTTCATCCTAGGTTTTATAAATAAATGATTGTGAATATTTTTATGAAATTCATTTTATAAAACCAATGTAATTTTTAAATTAAGTTTACATTACATGATTCAACATGTACTTTAAAACGTAATTAATTATTCATTGTCGAAAACTGGCTGAGTTGATATGCTAGTTTAAAAAGTTAAAATATTATCCTACTTTGTACTTAGGGGTGGAATAAATAGTTTATTAATCTATTTAGCATTTATTTTTAATTTTACATGCAGTGATACATATGCAATACTTCAATTTTAATAAATTTCAATTCTCAGTTAAGTAAGCTTTAAAAATAAATAATTTCTCATCGAATCATCGTTTCGTTAGAATATAAGAGAGAACTTTCCACGAAAAGTGCACTACTATGAAACTCTCCATTAATAATTGTAATGCTTTGAATTAAAAAGATGGCATTTTTTAAAATTTTAAATACAGAAAAGGCCTTTTTCTTTGATGACACAATAAGAAGACAATGTAGTCCAAAATAATTAACTACACAGCATCGGTGAATAAAATATTCGAAATAAATTCAGTTTGTTTTGCGATTTTTGTCAGTTTTAAACCTGAAAAACGTCTTTGGTACTTTGACATAAAATGATTAAGTACTCAGTGATACCGTTTGTAACTAACTTTCAAAATGAATATTTTTCAAGACAAACATCCGGGCCTCTGTTGATTAAGGGAAGAGAAAATAATGAGCTTTAAAGCTTGTTACCTACTATGAACATGTTTCTATTCTAATTACCCATAGTAGGCATTAAAATTCTATCGCAACTTTCTCAATAAGTATAGTATTTGCGACGGTATAACTAACACTTAATAAATTTTTATTTTTAATTTATAGTATTTTTTTTACGAAAAAATAAAAATAGTCACTTAAAATGCAATATTAAAAATTATTTGCGTTCTATTTGTGATATATCATACAAGATATTTCGTATTTGTCTCTCTATCAATAGCAAGACCTGTATGGTGCTTTTGGGTAAAGTAACAACTCATAGTTGTATTGTCGTCAATTAAATCAATCGTTTTTATACAGGCCTCTCGTGGATATAGTATTATTTTAGAATACACTTTAATCTTAAATTTTATATAAGTAACTAGCCGGTTCCCGGCAAGCGTTGCAATGTCACTCAAAGAAAGAAAAAAAGTGTTTGTGCTTTAATTGTGTTTATTATTTTACTGTGTAACTAAAAAAATTTGGAAAACTTAAGTATCTGCTAAAATTTCTGTTGGTGACATTTATTGTTCTTCTGTTCAGTTGTATTTTGTTAAAAGCTTTGAAACTCAGACCGACAGAATGATTTATTATTAAGTCCTTATTTGAATTGATACTTTAAAATGTGAGCGAAAAATTAGAATTTTCCAAAACGATTTCATTTCTAACCCTATCAGCATAGTGGTTAACCCTTTCAAAGCGTCTGTCTTACACTCACATGTCAAAAGAGTTGCGTATAAATGAGAGCGAAGGAGGGAAGGACGGGAAGATGGTGCGTAGTTACCCATTCTACCCTCAATTTACAGCGTTGGCTGGCCCACTAAAGAAAACTCCGTGACTCGCTTCCAAATACGGATGACGTATTGAAACATTCAGTACCGGATAGCTACAGAATCCTTTTGTTATCTGTACCCATTTTGGAGTCAAGCATTTCAATATACGACGTTTAACGACAATTATAAGACAGACATATAGTCTTCCTTTTTTGAGAAAGTAAAGACATAATGGCAATGTTAAGAAGAGGCTGGTAATTATTAAGCAATTGCTCTTTTTAACTACAACGATACACTGCCTGAGAATCGTTTTAGCAGTTCTGCTCGACGACCCACCATAGACCTTCCAAAAATTATAAACTTTTTAAAAACGAACTAAGCATCACGAAAATGACTCTCCTTGGATGACTTCTTTGTGTACTGTATGTGTATATGTACATATGTATGCGCATGTGTGTGTACATGTACGGATATAGTATTAGGGGAAGTGTATAGAATTTGCTTGCAAATTAATGCGTATGGAGTCCCCGTGAACTGGTTTGTTACCTCTGTAGCGATCACGCCCTTCCGTCTGCAACGATGGTAAGGAAGTACAACTTTTTAAAACATTAGCGATGAAGGAGACTCGAATAACTTTGACGCTATCGTGTTCTGGTACTTAAAGCTCTATAAATTTAATATAAAAAAAAAGGAATCGCTTTTTTTAATCTTTATGCTTTTTAGAGTAAAAATAAAATCATTAGGAAACCATGTATATCAAATCAACAGTTTACTTTAACCATGTAATTTATCAGAATATTAAATGGACTATATTCACAAAGTTATCAGTTTTTTTAAAAACCTTGTAAAACATGAAATATTTTAGTTGGATATTTCTTTGGTTAATTAATAGAATTTAAAGTTATTTAATGACAGTTATACATACATATATGATCACTTATATTTTAAAAGGTGTTTTTAAATAAATTTATTATAAAAGTATTAATTTAAATTAGTTTATCAAAGAATTATAAAAAAATATTCGATTATGGCGTACTTTTTCATTAAAAGTTGTAATCGAAGAAATTTTTCTCATTCAAGGCTTTACCGCTGAAAGGGGAAAAGTTTTTTCTTGTATGCCTTGAGTGATAGTTATGTTGTATCGAATTACAAGTCCGTTTATTTTGGCAAAAAGACCCACTCACAAAAATACACCCACTAGCCGTTAAGAAAAAGAGCACAGATACGAAAAGTTGATACATTGAATATACCAGAAACCACAATATGATAAAGATACAACGAAAAACATAATTCTTGTTAATTTTTTGATAATTAATCCGTGATATGCTTTTAATTTAATGCATGCATAATATACTATGTCTCTTCATATGTGCATTCAATAATTAATGTATAATAAATTATTAAAATATTATTAATATGAACTTATATATTTGGTAAGCGATATTCTAGTTGAAAGTTTAATCAGTCTTCTTCAAGTCATATTTGTCGTCAGTTTGAAAAAACATTTTTTTTACTATATCCGCCCCTAATGTTTAGCATATAGACTTGTAATACAATTTTTCTCAACATAAGTGTTTCTAAGAAAACTGCGTGTTACTCGGTTGCTCAACATTTCTTAGTTTCCAAATAATGAAATAATAATATAAATATAGATGAATGATAGAACTAGTGGTTAGTTAAACGCTCTCATTGTACCCCATTTTCAGAATAGGATGGATAGGAGAAGGAATTCAAAACATCACAAACCATAAATGCCTTCTAACATAAATTTATAAATCGCTTGAAAAAGTTATTAATTAAACTGTCCTGTCTAGGACTTGATATTTTAAACAAAATTCACGACGCATTTAAAATATTATATGCAGTGAAAACAATTTTCAATTTTTATATTATTATTTTTTCACAATTAAAAAAAAAAGTTTTTATAAAATGATTTAAAAATGCTTAGATTATAGGTAAATACGTTATTTAAATACAATATTTTTTAATACATCTTGTGTTATTTTTTTCTTCTTCAAGTTGCCTTAGGGAACGACATGATATTTAAGATAAGTATTTGACAACAGGTAATGTGACTCTTATAGTGTACATTTATGGATTCTCTTACTTTCTTTTATTAAAATTAAAACTTTCTACAAAATAAAGATTCCTAAATATCTTCTTCTCGCAAAATCTAGTAACAACCTGTAATATTAAATTTGAATCGTTCAAACTATGTACTAGGGATTCTGAAGTCTCGGGTTTTTCAAAGTCCCGGGACTCGAGACGTGATAAAGTCAAAGTCCCGGGACTTCCCGGGACTTGGGACTTTTATTTCCCCTTCAATAAAATTATAAATTTATTTAAATTAAATATTTGTATGTATGTACTAAAATGGGATGATAACGGTACATGTATTGAAAAAATAACAATGAATTGGGTAAAATTTTGACCGTTACTTCACAAATCACAATACATTTTTTATACATTTTTTTGTCTTATTGAGACATTCGTAACTTTGTACAATAGTGAAAAACATTTGTTTTTTTTTTTCAAAACTGATCCCGATGATAGACACCAATGTAAATTTATTTTAAATCAAAATTAACTAAGGTCACATTAGCGATTGCTTGCATCCAATTTTCATTTGTTAGAATGGTTTTTTCAAAATTAAAATGTACAATTTGGCTTCCTTAAGTCCCGGGACATTTAACAACAAAGTCCCGGGACTTAATACAGCGAAAAACCTTAAAAATCCCGGGACTTTTGTCCCGGGACGTCTCGATACAGAATCCCTACTATGTACATTCTCACAGATTTTGTTTCACCATCCGTGCGCTTGAACGCCTGAAGATGCCGAAAGGCGAAACCCGGGTCGTAATTGAAAAAATCTGTGAGAATGTACATAGTTTGAACGATTCAAATTTGATATTGAAATTCCACCAAGCACCTTCAGTCGAAATCTTAAACCTGTTAATAATTTAGGCTTGCGGAAAATTTGTAATGTTCTTTAACAATATCGTTTCAGTGCTTCGAATATCGATATATTTCAAAAGTAAGTCTAGGTAAAAAGTATTATAATTAATATATTTATTGGTATTATTTACTGTGCTTAATAGTTTCTACAATAAATGTCTCAAAATCAAAGAGATATTATTTTTTAATAAGCAAACGATATTTTGTAAACAGGGCCTAATTCTAATTAATGTTCACTCACGTAAAATTGACATAAAATCAAAAAATAGCTTAGAAATCTAAAATGTGTACTAAACAATTCATAATTTTGTAAAATTCAATAAAACTTACAGTAACAACAGTGTTGTTATAAATTAAACATCTTTGTGCCGAACAAGTATTAAATGAAATATAAATGTATAATTTGCAGTTTTAAGTAAAAAATAGTTAAAATCAATTATGTTTTTACCGATATAAAATCAAATTTGATTACTTTATTATTCGACTTGCCGTGTTTGTTCTGTCGCGGTTCGAATACTTAGTATCATTGTAAACATCACGATATTAATTCTGATGATGATTATTAATGAGGCAAAACACGTGTCTTATTTTGAAATACAGCAAATTGATCGACAAAGTTATCAAAATTAATTTTATATTAAAAATCTTTCTCAAAGTTACTGATGAATCTATCAAAGATAAACATCAATTTACTATTTTTAACATTACTTTATAAAGTTCTTTAGATTATTGGTTATCTACGCAATTTCTTTTTAGTTGAAATAAAGAAACCTTTTTACTTAAATATCGAAAGCGTAGTTCAAAAAAGGCATTAATTCATTAAATCGTCAAAAAGGAGATGTTGTTTTAGCTGTCATCATTATTTTTTGTTTCTTTTCAAGTATGATGTAATCGTGATGAAGACAATATGAATATTCAAAAAAGAAAACCAATGACTGGCGAAATTGTATCCATTTACAAAATAGTCCCGGCGCTGACAGGTAAGATAAAAAGATCGGGAAAGCGTTTCTCAGTTACAGATTGGTTCAATTCAAAACAAGAAATAAAAAAAGCTTTCGCTTAACTCAACCCGGGCTGAAAGAGTTAGGGAAGCAGGTAACGAATACTTCTGCGGCAAAAAAGACGAAAACTCAAGCTATTTTTAGCTCTGTGTACTTATGTTTTGTACCCTACCTTTGTTCACGGAGACGTTACAAATAATATCGATAGAGGTTGTACTAAAACGTTTCATCATTTTAAGGGCGTTTAAGATATGTTTAATAACTATTTTACACAAATTTTCTTACATCGCTCTAAGCTGATTATATACAATTAAAATGTTTACTTCTTACATAAACAATATTGTATTTAATTTGTTTTTTAGCTATTTTGAAATTTAAATAGTTTCTAGCAAAAAAGTAATTTATGACATAATATTGTTTTACTTAACATAATATTTTTGTCGTAACTTCAAATCAAGACCGTTTGATGACGTTTGAAGACAGATTGATGATCACAACATTAGAAAATTAATCTTAATATACAAATTCTATAAACAACACAAAAAATAAGCTTAAAAATTTCAATCGCTTAAATTTAATATTGAAATTTAACCAACCACATTGAATCGAAATTTTAAATTTAAAATAAGTTCAAAAATGTTCATTTTACTTAAAAGCAGTACCAGTAGGGCATACATTTTCAAAAAAATTATCACTTTATTAAAACCAGTCACACTGTTTTATATAATAATTGTTCAATATTTATAATGACTAGTTTTTTGGTACATTTTATTTCATTTTACGATATTTATTATAGTTATCAGCAATATAAAAAAAAGTGTACACATAGATATATATAAGATTGATGAATTGATCAAATAATAAAAAACCTGGTCAATTGCATTTTTAAATTGTTTTTATAAAACAGAAAGTATATCGATTCAACAACGAATTTTCACTGTCGTTAGTTTATTATAACAGGGTATTCCAGTAGAGTATAAAAAAATGAGCCCAATAGCAATTGCCAATAAAATAAAGACTATAGAGTATCAGATTGTTGGCATATGAAAAAAAGTGCAGATATTGTACCAAGACAATTGCTCGTCGAGCAACGGACTAAACGGACAAACGGACTAAACAGACGTTAGCGCGGGACATTAGCGCACCGACACTAACTCGCAATATAAGATAAAGTTATATCGTGGATTCCTCAGTCAACAGTTGAGTATCGAAACGTCGAACATAGAATTGAAGAGCAACGGGGTACAAAGTGACCCAGAGATTTGTTTTGTTGTAATATATGCATGAAATCTATTAAGGTATCATTTAAAATTACATACACATCAGCTAGATATTATTGGTATTTATCAAATGGATGAAATAAGAAGAATTTAGCAATGTGAATGCACCACATAGGAACTCAAAGGTTGAAGAAATTTACTTATCCAAGATAATTTTTCCGCTAAAAAAACCATCGTATTTAAAATTACTTGGTACCTATTAAAGGAAATTCCACTGTTGGTTTTCTTTTAAATTATTTTTGATTTGTTTTTAATAGTTCATTTTTCGCGTATTTGTTTAAAATTTTACGCACTAACGATGCCGCACACAAAAAAATGCTACATTTTTCAATTATTTAGGAATCTTTTAAAAATCGTAAACACATTTACTTGTAAACGGGAAAACATGTTTTATGAGAAAAAAATATACGGTGGGTAAATGTTTTTTCTTCATAGTAATGATTGCTTAGTTTACTTGTTCATTTTGTTTCACATAAAGGTTGATCAGTAGACGTCAAAGGGAAAACTAATCTCATACAGCCTTTTACGTTTTCGCAATTTTCTTATTTGGCTCAACGTATTATCGTGAATAAAGGCTTCGTATAATATATGTTCTTTGCCAAGCGAAGCAGTCATTTAAATTTGATAAAAGTCTGCTATATTTAGAGACCAATTTACTACAGTATTTTCAAGCAGCAAAACGTGGTAGTCGAACTCTTGGTATGGGTGCAATTACTCAGTTTATAGTGATTGATAACGTTTCATTTATTTAACTAGCGCAATAATTTTGTAGTTAATTCGTTTTAGTTGATTAATTTGCGAATTTAAAAACATTACATATATTAACCGATTGGGGGTAGCTGGAGCAACTTTTAATTTACTGCGGAAAGTCTGGGACTAACGGTTATACTCAGACAAAACCAAGTGTCGTTGCTTTACGGTTGCGAGTCATGCCACATTAAAAAGTACAGAGTAACCGTATACTGTGCTTTGAAAACAGATTCCTGCGCCGAATACTGGGAGTGCGGTGGCTTGACTTTGTCAGAAACACAGAGATAAGGAAACTGACTAAACAGCCGTTAGTTACGTCCAAAGTGAAAAAGCTACGATAGACCTAGCTTGGACATGTGCTGCGGATGCCTCAATAAATCCTGAATTCTGCTTGTCTCTTCTACCAACCAAACGGAGTCCACTGGTGGAAGGCCACTGATGACCATATTTAGGATGCACACGGCCAAGCTACGGGACGCTGGGATGACACGAAAGGAAGCAAAAAGACTGGCGGGGGACAGAAAATCTGGCTCAGTTGACCAATGAGTTAGCCGACCACTGCCATAGGGGCTTAAAAAAGAGAAAATTGACATCCAAGTAATATTGAAAAAAGCTTTTAAAAAAACCTTATTCTAATATAAATACTCATTGATTTGCTATGAAATTGTTTACTTAATATGTAAATATCTTGTGAAATTCAACATCAGTCTCTGTTTAACTATTTTTTATCGTTTAACCGTAGGCACAATATTAATGATTACATTTTTAAAAAAGCGGCAGAAGTGTCATTTCATTAATTTACCAGCAATTTATAACTTATTGTCAAATTGAATAATATTATAAAACAATCGGTATTTATTTGATCATACCGTTGAAACGAATAAAAGATTTACTCATTTATTGTATCATGCAGTTTGTAAATTATAGTTTTAATTTATAATCAAATTTAAAATAAATGAAATATCATTAAGATTTTTATTTTTTTTAAATTACTGATGTATTGATTTATTTTTTGAAATATGGTTGTTGTATTTTTAAAAAATAGCAAACTTGAACAAAAATAAAAATCATTGTTTGTATTGAATTGCATTGAGCCACTTTAACCTCTATGTAAATATATTTAACTACCTCTTTTCGTATATTTGTAATCACTTACAAATACAAATACTATTAATGATGTAGATTGTAGATCAGTGTTTAGTAAATAAAAGTCGACGCGTCACTTTTTTAAATCATTCATACATTTTTTCTTCAAACCCCGATCAAAAAAATATTTATTTTTAGCTCACGGAGCTGTGAAAGCTTTTATTTCACGGAGCTGTGAAAGTATCAATAAAATCTTACTCAAAAATGTGACTCCAGGTAAACTGTTAATGACCACTGTTTTATTGACTTAAAACGTAAATCTTTCGATACAAATTTGCGACATGCGACTTTGTTGAAGAGTACAACCTAATCCCTTTTTTACGCAATTTTTCAATTACTCGATATTATTTATTACATCTAGTTAGATGTTGCTGTAAGAATAAATTGAAAGTTTTAATCGTAATTAAAATACATCGTTATATGTATTATATTTTTAAAATACCTAAAAAATGAAAAACTTTATTTCTGGATATTAAAATTACCCTATTTCCTAAAATACTAGCAGCTATTAAATGGTAAAAGGGTGTATATTTTAAAAGCTAATATTAAACAACCCTTAAGTAAACCCGTGAGCTTGACCGAGAACAGTTTGTTTGTGTTCACACATTATCTGAACTGAACTCATGTAAAAGCAAACAGACTTTTTAAATATATTTTTTTAGCAAATTTAAGTTGTTAAAAGTACATTGGCTTTAATTTAATATATAGATTTTTTAAAAATATTAAAATTACACACAGCGTTCTCATTTCAACTGTAATGGTACTTTGAATCTTAAAAAAAAATACTGTTCATAAATAGTATTTATAAGAGTCGCCTGATGTGGCCCAGTTGGTTAAAGCTTGCTCTACCGATCACGCAGGTCTGGGTTCGATTCCCGTTAAGATCACAGTGAATTTGAGAATTATTCAATTCAAAATTGTGATCTAACTAAGACTGGGTGTTTGTGATGTCAATTCACATTATTTCCTCTCCTCCTATTCTTCTGATCCTTTAATAACTGGGTTTAGCAATAGCAATTAGTTAACTACTAGTCCTGTTCTAGCCTTATCCTTCTTGTCCTACGACTCACTTTGAAAAAAAATGAGGTTGAGCAACTGAGTGACAAACAGTTTTTGTAGAAAAAAAATCAGTTAAGATGCCTCCATTAGAAGGCCATATGCTCCACGTTGAGAGCGAACATTGATTAAAAAAAAAGTACCGATTTATTAATGACCTGTTATTTTGTTATTGTTAGAATTAATTGTCTAAAAAAATAAATATTCTTTTATAATTATTGACACTTATTAAATATCAATTTGCCTAATTTATGTTCAGCTCAAAAAATTCTAAAAAAATGATTTTGCGAATCAATACTCTTTGTGATGTCTACAAAAGCATCAGACAAAGCTTCTGAAAGAATATAGAGTTAGAATAAGGAACAAGTTTTAAAATCAAACACAAACTCTTTCCTCGACACATAAACGTGTGAGCTTTTACGTTTTATTTTCGTTCCTTTTTCATAAAAGCTATTCTTCTCATTACATTTTGAGACACGAGCGCCGAACGAAACAGGTGCGGTCGTTTTTCTTCGCCAGCGGGGTGTGAGTTGAGGGGACGGGGCGCTCTTATTTAAGTAAGGCTTCTATTTTTAGCGAAAGGCGGGCTAAACTATTCAATACAAACTCCCAATTCAAAGTGGGGCAAGCGAAGAAACAAAACAAAAGCACAATGCTTCGAACACTTCACTTTTGACACGTCCTTTCAATTTGATTTTTTTGTTGCCATTTTTTACAACTCTTCAATGAGATTCCAAAAGTAGTATTTCAATTGAGAGCGGTTGAAAGATTTTTGGCGCTATAACCATTACTTTATTTACATTTAAATGATTTTTTTCAATCATATTAAAGAGATGGTTTTCTTTTCTTTACTATTTTTTAAAAATAAATAGTTATAAAAGAGTGTTTTAAATGCCCACGCAAAGCAAAGTGCTTTGTGCAATTATTCATTTGGTTAAAAGAAGATATTAAAAAAAACAGTTATTAGCAGAGTGAAGAGATTCACAAAATAATTCACATGCTTTTTTCATAATGATATTTTTGAAATACTGAATAATTGTGAAAAACGGGTTAAGCTTTTTCAATAAAAGGGGTAAAATATTTCAATGATTTAGTAGTATTTATTGATATAATATATAATTGTGGTAATAAGCAGCATTTTTTAGAAAAAAATCTTTATTTCCATTGTAGCAGATACCCAAAAATCTCAACCAAAGTTTGATTTGAACTAAACGCATTTTATGTGTTCATTTGCCTTTCTTACATGATGGTGGAACAGCAGAGAATTTCAGGGAACACTAAACATATATCAATACTGATAGCAACAGAAAAACATATATATAAGGCTCTGTATAGTCTGCAAGATGTGCGCCGAGCAAAAAAAGTAATTGGAATATGGCTTTCCATTTCAGAAAAAAAATGACAATAATATCGAATTTGAATCGTTCAAATTATGAACAGTCACACAAATTTTGTCACTAATGACCCGGGTTTCTTCTTTTGGCACTTTCAGGCGTTTACGTGCACGGATGAACTTGAACTGACAAAAAATAAATAATTGTGATCTTTCAACAAATTTCGCAAGGTTTCATTTAATTTCATTTAATAGTGCACAGTTACAGTAATTTTGGAAAGTCATTGAGAAAAAAATAAATTATTCAAAAATAATCTGGTCACACGGGATAGTTTTACCCAATTTGGGCAAGGGGCGAAAGAGTTAAGACTTACATAGAAACCGCTAACTAAAACTTTTATAAATCAAGTATTGCTGTTCAGCTCTTAACGGTTTTCATTGGTCCCAGGGTAGTAATTACTGTGCCTATGTTTTATTTATAAAGTTCTGACAAATTCAACCTCTCCTTGAGGAATTGTTTATAAAATCGATAGCGATGGAGCCTCGGCAAGTAATGACAAACATTTGAAAAGTTCTCCCAAATTTTAAACTGTACACGTTGTTATTTTTACTTATTATCTAATTGTTTACTATATAACGATTTTTTAGTAAATAATTAAGATAATTGTGTTATTTGGGACTATTACCAAAACAAGAATCTCGGTATCGGGTACGTGGCTTCCGTGAGATTCGGGCTTCGAGTCCCTGTACAAACAGTATTTTTTTTAATCAATTTATCAATTTCTGTTCGAATGCATAATTGTTTATAATAACATTAAAAAGATCCTTCAACCTTAAAATTACGGGGCGTACTAATTTTATTTATTCCTATCCTAGAACTAACTTTATATCCAAACTATTTTCGATAAATAAAGGTTAAACAACTGAGTGAAAAAAGTTCATGTAGGAAAAAAACTTTTATTGAGATGTCTTCATTAACACTCTAGTACCGAAACGTTGAAAATAGAATCGAGGAGCGATGGGGTGCAAAACTACAAAGTGACCACATACATAATTGCGTTATCTTACATTGCATTGCATACATTGAAAATTAAAATAAATATCAGCTAGATATTATTGATATTTAGCGAATGGTTGAAAAAAGAAGAATTTTTCAATGAAAAATAGGTACGCGAAGATTAAGAGCCCATATTCTTAATATTGAAAAGAAAAGTAATTTAAATAATTCGGCGGCAAGTTTATTCAGGTTTATTTTAAATACGAAATTTGATTTGAAAGCTTTGTTTCAAATGTCTGCTGTGTTACAAATAAAGTGCCACAGAAACAGCGTGTTAATCTTATAGTCATTTTTTTGAAAGTCTAAATTTATAAGTAACTAGCCGGTTCCCGGCAAGCGTTGAATGCCACTCAAAAAAAAGAAAGTGTTGGTGTTTTAATTGTGCTTATTTTCTTTTTCTGTATGTTTAAAGTTTTACATTTGCTGCCGATTGTCTATGGTACGACACACGCGCCACCTACAGTAAGTTAATTGTACTATAACTTTCGCGCAAGTGCAAGCATACGTTGTCAAAATGAACTGTATGGCAGACATACAAACATTGATTTTTAAATATAAGAATTACAGCAAGGTAATTTTACTATGCTTCTTCCTATCTATATATCCATATCTTCTATCCTTCTCGAAAGTGCAAGCAAAAAGTATGTCAAAGTTTTATTGCAATCTGATGAGCGGTATAGCAACGCATAAAGCGCGAAAAAACAATCATTCATTTTTATATATTAGATTAAACAACAAGTAAAATATTTTTTTTAATACGCTAAGCATCTCAATCATTTTTAGCACACATAGTATATAAATAGCAACACGTGCGTAAAACCAGGACAAAAGATATCGCGATCAGATAGTACTGCGCATTTCCTTCTTCGACATTTTAGTGTTTGTAGCCATTAAGGTAGCTACTAGTTGCTGATAGACCGACACGCCATGCCAACCTTTGTTATTATTCTCTCCCAAGAAAGGGTTTCTCCAAGTTTTTGGTGGCGTGTCTGCTTATTACTCGAAGTGACGTGACGTCTGCGCCAACCCTTCTCAATATCATCGGTCTACTTATCGGGAGTCAATTTGACATTATTTTTCAATATAAAGCATAAAACTAGGCCATATTTTTAATATAAGAATATTTTTTTATGGAATATATTAAGTTATTATTGTTTGTTGGTTAGAAAAAATGACATTGAAAGTAGAAAGAGCTTAAGAAAAAACCGGTATTTTAAAAATCTTGCTTCATTACTTAAGCAAACTTTGCGATAGTTAGTCTGAAGATGCCTCTGAAAGAGGCGAAATACGTGTCACAGTTAGTTACACAATACGTGGAATAATCAAAGTTATTTTTTTTTTTTTATTAAAATGAACTTCCACAAAGTTACCGACGAAACCATCGAAAGTATTAAAGAAAATATTCTTTTGTTTTTAGAAACATTTATGACAAATTTAACCTTAAGTGTTTTGGAGTTATATGTACTCGTGGAATGCATCAGTGTCAAAATACACAACTAAAAATATTGTCTAAATAAGGTACATTTTCATAACTGAAGTATTACGCATTCATTGATGTATACTGACTATTCACCCGGACGATAAAGTAATTTCAGTTATCATCGAATAAGTCTACAGTGTAGGTGTATTACTCGACAAGGTATAGGCACTTAAGCCGGATTATGTACAAGTACAAGTAATATTGTTTTACACTGACAAGAAAAAATAATCGTTATATCGTAAAACAAAACTATCTGTATTTTTTAAAATATTTGAAAAACATTTTTTAAATAAATATTATTATACATCATAGCCTTCTGATTTTAAATAAAATATTCAACCTACCGGGACCTCCACTTCTATACCCTATATAAATATAATCATAAAACCTTTTCCGACACACCAATAAATATAATTACTGAAACTACTTACTACTCGAATCAGTGGGCATTCCCATAAGCTTATACTTTTCGCCAGCAATGGCTCTAAACTCAATGATACATTTATTTCTTATATAAACACGAAACATTCATTTACTAAGCGTCGGTTCAAGTTTATCCGTGCACTTGAACGCCTGAAGATGACGAAAACCCGGGTCGTTCGTGAAAAAATCTGTGAGAATGTACATAGTTTGAACGATTCAAATTTAAATATTATTAGATCGAAATAAATATTTTACAAAAGCTTCTTCGGTTTCGTTATTCCCGTCATATAATTTCTATGATGAAATGCCGCTAACAAAGGCTTTTACGCTTTGCTAACAGTTTAAGAAGCTTTATTACTTGAGGTAAGTGTGGCAAACACATTAACATAATACGGTATTTTTAGAATTTCTATAGAGAGCTATCGAAAGCTAATAATATTTTTGTTTGTAGAGAACAATAATGGATTTAATAGTTATTTTCACAACGCTATGTAAATACTTTTCATTCGGTTTATTTATGATTTATTAAATAGAAAAAAATGTTAGTTAAAGATTATATATATTGCTAATATTTTTCAAATATATATTATTGAATTAATATATCTAATATTGGGCATAGGCAAATTTTTTATTTTGAATTCAAAAATTCTTCCAAATGCAAATCTACTTCTTTAAAAATTTTCTTTTTATAAAGGCAAAAAAACTGTTGGTAGATAAATTATCTTTTTTGTTCCTATTTTTTATGGTGAAGAAGGTGATATATAATGAAAAAACATAATTGAAATCTGTGCGGTTAAATGAGAAGAAACTGTCCTTTTAAAAAGCCTAACACTTCAAATAAAATATATGATTTCAACTCCATAAACGTGATGGAATTTCAATATTTAATTTGAATCGTTTAAATTATCTACATTTACACATTTTTTTTCTCTAACGACTCGCGATTCACCTTTCGGCATCTTTAGATGTTCAAGTGCATGGATGAACTTAAATTGACGTTTCGTAAATAAATGGGAATACCTAAATAAATGGTGGTACATTCATCATCAGCAGGTAAATCTGCCGAATTAAATTTCATAAAATTTTCCAACGATCAAAATAAATATAATTCTTGTCATAACATTGTAACGCTAATCACAATAATTTCAAAAATATACAATGACTATTTGTATATGAAGTAAATACTTCTTGAAGCTGATTGATCGTTATTAAAATCAAGTAATTAGTAAATTTAATCCATGTCGCCATCAATAGTTTTTAACTTAGTGATACATTTATTTCTTATATAAACACGATACATTTATACAGGCTCATCTATGTACTTGAACGTTTAAAGATGCTGAAATGTAAACCCCTGTCGTTAGTGAAAAAACTTGCTTTGAACAATTCAAACTTCAAATAAAATTCAATAAAGCCTTCTATCAAAAGTGAAAGAAACTCATTTGAAAGTTTTTTAAGAGAAAACAATATATTTAAAAGATTTGAAAGGTGATTCATTAAAATAAAAATTATTTATTCAATTCTTCTTTAACAGTTAAGTAGTAATGCTTAAATAACATAAGAAAAGGTCGTAGTTTCCTGATTTATTTTGTAATTATCTATAGGCTAATAAACATGTCATACACTGTAACAAACTGTACAGTAAAAGTTTATATAAATAAAATTTTGGATTGAATTATGTAAATAGCATTTCCAATACTTCGAACACCATAAAATTATATTCTTGATAATTTGCTAAAATTTTCCGATTTGCATGAGCATTAATTTCTGTGAATTACATTCTTGAAAGCTTTTTACATTCTTTGAACGAAAAACTATTGTACTTACACGGTAGCGATTAGCAATGGCGAAAATTAATTTTCTTTCTAACTTCTACGTATCAAAGTCAATCGAAAATTGGAGCGCTGATTTAAGATTGCTTATCCGTAATTTAATCTACACGGGATTAAAACTTCGATAATACTGTTTGCACATAATTTAATGCGTCAAAACATCGATTATAAGGAAAATACGCTACCCCATAGAAGCAAATAAATAAAAAGGCAACAACACGCTTCGAGATAATCTAATTTATAACAATGCTAAACCATTAAGTAAGTGTAAAGAAAAGCAGAATATTTATAGTGCTCATTGGGTGAATATTTAGAGCAGATTTGCATGAAAAAAAACGTAATTATGATCACAATCTGAGAATAAAAATAGCCGTTGAACAATGTTTTTCAATTTTGTTTTTTTTCAGCTAATCCAATGCATGCTGGAGTTTAAAAACTATGCCTACCACTAGGACATCTAATCACGGACCCTTTTTGTAATCCTGGATTCAGGATTGAAAGACTTAAAAATAGTCTACAAAAAATAAAAATTTCAACAATTTTTCGTCACCGATTTTAAAATTCTGGTAATCCACGGGTTTCCTAAAATTAAAAAAATGAGAGGCGTTTTTGTTAAGCTCTCGCGGACATTTCGAAAGATTTCAATCGCTAGCCGATTTCAATCCCGGAATTTTTGTATCCAGGATCTCAAGATTGGAGACTCTACCTGCCACCAATGTTAAATATATAATGTACTCTTAAAAAAGCATTACGCAAGGTTTTTACTGAAAACTAAAAAATCATCTATGAAAAAATAATGTTGAAGTTTAAATCGTGTACACTTCCTTACGTTTTGCCACAAACTTCCCGGTATTCGACTCTCAACATCTTCAGGTGTTTTTTTGAAATTCTTTTGAAATTTTATATTGAAATTCTAGCATATTACCTTCAGTCTAAATCTAAAACTAAATAATAATTAATTTTTAAAAACACTATTTTGCACTATTTTCATATTTATTTATGTATTGAGTGAGAGCAGGATCGTTTTTGCTCATTACGAAGAATTTTTTTATTATGGTTATAATATGTTATAATTATATTATAAACCAGGATACAAGGACCGATTAGCAAACCACTAGTCCTGCCCTCTCTTCGAAAAAAAGAGATATTCAGCTGAGTAACTCCACACTAAGAGCAGACATGGTAATATATATAATATAAATATCTAAAAGAGGAATTTTATTTATTATATAATGTATAAAATCAAAAACATAATGATCGAATCCAAAACTATAACAAAATAATGTTCACCCGTTTACTCATGTGCTCTTTTTATTTTCTTATTTTTAATATACAAATCAATTTCTACGCTATATAAAAATATGGCTGTGTATTATTTGACGTAAAAACTTCCGGGGTGCTTATTGTGGGACAATAATTATGATAATAATTTACAACCACACAAGGCATTTGCAGTGCTTAGCCAAACAAGCTCACAGCGACAAGGATATCAGTCAAAAAGTTTGAGCTTTTTAACAGTATTTTTTACTTTTTTAAAGTTTTCTAAGAGAATTTTTTCAACCTAAGGTCATTTGCACACACAAAAGTTTGAAAGCTCTTTTAGACAGTTTCTGTTTTCTTTATTTTATTTCTCTGTGCGTGTAAAGGCAGCAATAATAGCCCCAATAAATTGAAGCGGTTATTCGCATCACACCTCTCTTGCAAGGGATGGAGCCTAAAAAAATATAATTAATAAATCAACCAGGAAAAAAATACATATTTTGCTAGATAAAAAAACGAATATACGTTTTTATAATTAAAGAATTTTTGTAAATAATATTTATTTACTTATTTATTATAACTTTGAGAAGCGAATTGAGCCACGTCGTAAAAAGGTAAAAAAAAAAAACTGTTGAAATTTTAGTACATACAATCACGTTTTTACTTGTTGTTTTACTAGATTTCATTTTCATATTTAAGAAAGATAACACTATCAAAACGTGTATCAACTGAGCTCACTTCACTTTTACGGTGACATGTAAAATATTCCAACACGTCTAACTTTTTTTTTCTTAAGTACAACTTTATTTACTTCACCTTTGAGAGGATTGTTTTTTAAATGATTTTGAAGACATGATTATGAGTGATAACAAATACAGTACTTAATAATATAAGTAGGTACAATGTATATTATACCAAAAGTAAAACTGACCATTTTGAAATGATATTTTTCGTTTATTAAAAAATGTTATTCCTTTTCAATTTCTTTAATATCCCTTGGTAACCAACCCTCAAATGCATGATTTTCTTGTTTTAAATATATAAAAAAATCACTCTCAATGAGTTGATGTGATTGCAGGAAAAATAGTTTCAATAGATTTTTATATATTTTATCCAAAAACTTTTGAAAAGCACCAATGCATTTGAACTTAGAAGCATGAAACATATTTTGCACAAAATTAAAAAGAGTCAACTATTGTTCAATAAAATTTATTGTAGAATACACAATTTATACTACGATGATGAACTATGTTATTTTTATCGTGAAAATTGTATTTAAAAACTGTCTAAAATCAATGGCCGCCAAAACTCTGTTGAAATGGAGATTATAATAGATTAGAACTTGTAAACGAGACGTCTACTAAAACAATATGAAACGTAAATATGTATTTTACCATTGGGTATAAGAATAAAGGTAAAATCAATTTCTGTTTTGCAAAAAAGCCAAAACAAAAGTTTGTCCTTTTCGTGGTTATTTATCCATTTAAGGGTTAACGCAGAGAAATCTATTTTTTAGGCTTAGTTACAAATGTTGACAATAATCCACCCTCTGTAAAAGCTTCTGTTAAAAGGGTGTGATTTCTATTTCACTTTTGCCGCCAGTAATGTTACCTTTGTTTTTGTAAAGGAAATAAGTTAATTAAATTTATAAATATAACCACGGGGTTTTTGTTTATTCTCTTCGTAATAGCTTTAAGCTCATTAATATGGAAGATAGCACAAAATAATTAGTGTAATGCTCCTTATAAACTTACAATTGTTAAATATTACTAGGAAGATTGTTTAAATTTATTCTCTTTACAAGAATTTTTAGAACAGTATTCAATTAGTTCATTAATTTATGCGATAGTGAAAAAAAACACTTTCAAATAAATATAATCTACATTAACTTCATAGATACTCTATCTAGTAAATTACAAAGGGTTAACAATAAATAGTTTAGAGTTTTTTGGAAATGAATAAAGTATTTAATAGAAAGAAAACATTATTAAATAACATTTTGAGTTAGATAAGTTGATCATCATTCTTTAATTTATTTTTATTGGAATTTACCATACCCAATGTAAGTAATCAATTTATAATTATTAATATCACCGTTTGTTTCTTACCTCCTTCTTGTGTCTAGTAGAAAAAGAAAAAAAACGTCAACTTCTATTTTGAAATTTATAATCCTTACGATGTTATGTATGATGATGCTACTCAAAAAGATGAAACACGTAACACAATAAGTGAAATAGCACGTCAGAAAAAAAATTATATTCAATGCCGCTCCAAATGAATCAATAGATTTTTTATTGCAATTTAAAAAATAATTAAATGTTAGTTTAAGCTTGAACTAACTTAAATGAAAAACGAACAAGCTGACATTTTACTCTAAGTTTGATAACTTTTTTATCACAGCAGTTTAAAGACTATCAATTAAAAACAAAACTTTTAACTGTTCTCACGAGAACATAATAAATAATTATAGAATATTATAAATGGTTCACCATTGTTTATTTTCTTTTGTTTTCAACCTTCTTTAAATTAGTAATCAATATGTAATTATTACTATTAGTATTTAAATCCTACTCTCTCCCTGCGTTCAATAGAATGAAAAAACTCTACCTCTAGTTTGTAATATAATATTATATATGTTAAGAATTTTAATCGAGTTTTAGTTTGTTTATAAATCACCAGTTTGTTAGAAGATGTTTCTCAAAAAAAAGGTATTACAATGTGTATACATACCCAAATCTGTAAATAATACATTTAATTTATATTTAAAATTTGCTTCCACAAAGTTACCGCTAAATTCATCGAGCGTATGCAATATTTGCTAGTCGCTGGTAAATTTTTCTTGATCGAGTGAACAAAAAAAATAATGTCATTTATATCTTGATATTTGGATTAAAATCCAATAATAAATATTAAAATCAGTCAATCAACGTGTAAATTAAGTTTAAAAAAAAACTATTATAAAGCATAAAATCAATTGGATGCAGAATTGGTAAAGTTCAAAATTAAACTACTTAATTTTTAAGCAAGCTAGTTTCAGCGAAGAAAAATATTTTGGGTATATACAATCTTTAATAATAATATCCAATAATAATTTACCAATACTATTAACAATGAGTTTTATTATAAATAATAAAAAATGCTCATGTGTGTATTATCAGTTGGTTCGATTTATTTTTAAATAGTACACAAAATAACGTAACGATTTTGTGGGTACTCCTACATAAATAATAAATGGCTGTCATAAACTTTCTCGCAACAATTTGAATCTGGTTCAATAATTTCATATCAAAACTGACAATAAGCTATCCCACACAAGAAATAACAAAATATGTTTACACAAGTTGCCCACATATATCAAGTTCATAATTTGTTAAATTCAGTCATTTACAAGCAGGCTCTATAAGAAGAAGGGTTGGATTAGCTGTCAATTTAGGCGTCAGAATACCAGAGTCATACATTCAGTGTTTGTTTTTTTTTTGTATTTTGACAATTGTACTATTTTATGGCGATGTTTGTTCATAGACTAAGATCGATTAAATGCAATAAAAATTTTAAGCGTATAACACTAGACAGTTGTTCATTTATAATTAATTATACATGTATTTGCTATTTTTAAGGTTTTTATTTTAAATAATAAAAACACGATCATATTTAATTTGAAAGTTTCGTTATTATTGAATATATTGTATTTATTTTGGGAAGCCTTAAAACATCGTAAACTACTGAGTTTAAATTTATTTGAATGTGTACATACACTTTTAGGGTGTTCACTGTCAATACTTCTTGGAAAGGCATTATATTAATAACAACACAATATTCTTTTGTACTTTATTCCATTATATTTAAAAAGTTCAGGACCGGTTTCGCTCATTGCGAACTTTATTAATCTTTGGTGATGTTTTAATGATATGTTAAAGGTGTTAAACATTTTAATTTTGTCTTATAGAATCATTTATACTGTAATTTGTAAATTCTTTTCAATGTCAATTTTTGTTTCCACCATTTCATTTTTATTTATTTTTGTATAAATAGCACTGTGAAATTATATTTTTTATCAGTTGACAATGCTCGCAATGAGCGAAACCGGTCTTGACATTTTTAAATAAAGTGTAATAAAGTACAACATAATATTGTGTTTTTACATACAGTTTATGACAGCAAACATTTCAGTGTTTAAAAGATTAAACTGATTTTTCTAACAGTATAAGCAGCGAGTAAAGCATTTTTATTTATGCAGAGAAGCTTTTTACACGATTATGTATTCAGTATTCAAAAAGCGCTACATTTTGCTGCAAATTAACAAGTGGCGAATGTCGCCCACTGGTCGCTGGCACTCCACCGTAAGCCCAAGTGAGTCCTCACCGCTTGCATAGCGCAAATAATCAGCATTCAGGACTCGTTTCCCACCCCCTCAATATAAATGTACTCCATGGAAGCCTTATGCCACAAGTTCAATACAATCAGAGATCCGTAATCACATTAAGTAACTAGTTTCAGACTATGTTCTTTAATTTGATTTGTGCTCTATGGATTGGTCTACTGTAATATGGATATTTACAGTAACTAAGTTAATACAGACCAATAATTACTCTACTCGAATAGTTAATTGACGTTTAAAGACACTGTCAGAATATTAATATGTTATAATATACAAATTGGAAAGAATGCCAAAGTTCACTGAAAACAATATCTGTTTTGCCGATATAAAATTTCACCGATATAACAACTAGCTGATAGTGTTAGACCAGCCTTTTACTGTAAAAGCTATTTAGGCAAATTATTAGTTAACAATAAAGATAAAATACATTACCTAAATAAATCTGGAATTTATAGATTACAATGCTCTTGTTGTAATAAATTTTATATCGGCAAAACAGAGAGGACTTTAAAAATCAGGGTATTAGAGCATATGGCAGCCTTTAGGCTGAAAAAGGACACGTCTACTTTTGCTAATCACTTAATTTCGGAAGGACACGTGTTCAATCAGGAACAGGGGATAAAAATGTTACACCCAAATACGGACAGTCATAAGCTCTTTTTCCAGGAAATTTTAGAAATTAATAGGGCACAGTTACATAGTCTTCCGATTTTGAACGAGATATTAAACCTTCCTGGGTCTCCACTTCTATACCCTATATAAATAATATCATAAATAATATCATAAAACCTTTGCCGACAAACAAATAAATATAATTCTAAAAACCACTCACTACTCAAATCTTTGGGAATTCCCATGAGCTTACCCTTTTTCGCCAGCGATGGCTTTAGACTCAGTGATACATTTATTTAATATATAAACACGAAACATCCATTTACTAAGCGTCAGTTCAAGTTCATCCGTGCGCTTGAACGCCTGAAGATGCCGAAAGGCGAAACCCGGGTCGTTAGTGACAAAATCTGTAGGAGTGTACATAATTTGAATGATTCAAATTTAATATTGAAATTCCACCAAGCACCTTCAGTCGAAATCTTAAATTAAACTCAATCTTCATCTTCAAAATTAATCGAATACTGTAATTATGTTAGTTAGTTGAAGACTCGAAAATCTTGTGAAGTCTCCATATTTTCCATATGACAAAATAATATAATTTATATTCCTGATGATTATAATTTATATTCTGAAAGTATTTTTGTTTTTGTTGTGAATGATTAATATAATTTCTAAAGCTTAATTAAAGATGCGGTTAGTAAAACGAATACCGTGACAAAATTGCTTTAAGAATTGTTTCAATAATCTTAAATTCAAAACTGTGAGTTTTCAGACATGTGAATTATTGCTCTATGTTTGCAGTATGGAGAAAATAATAAATTAAAGTCCAAATTTTTACAGAATACATAAAAGCTCCTGACAGCTTAATTGACTTTTAATCAGTACAACGGTTGTGTTTCTACACCGACTTGGCGCTAGAGGAATTGTGTTATTCGGTTTTTGTTGTTTTTTTTTTATTTCTCTGATTGCATAAAGAACGTGCCAAAAGCCTCATAGCATTCTTTATTCGTTGCCAAATGTTACACTTTCTTGTGTTCTTCTTTTATTTTACACGATGCCCAGCTGAGAGGTTTTTAAGCGAAACTAGGGCCATAATAATAATATTACATCCTGAATATTTTATCCAACAAGCTTTCGAATAACCCGGATAGTATTAAGAACTTAAGTATCACCGCCTGATATAATACGTACCATTTTTTAGATAAATATTAATTCAATCAGCAATAGCATCATTTGTATATTACTTATCAAAACATATAATATTTTTATAGTAATAATCCGACCATTTAGACTCTTCATTGTTGTGAGAGGTAAATAATTTATTGATTGATTTGGCATTTATTTGCTAGAACTCCATTATCATAAGGTAAAAATAGTAATGTATTTAGTTCTACAGTTTTTATATTAATTATTTGATAGCTATTTTGGCTTTCGCTATCGTCAGAACTATGATTAAACTTACATTTTTCACAGCTATATATATTGGCTCCGAAGAGATACACAATGCATCATGTTTTTCACTCTAACATCCAAATTCAAATTACATTTATAATATTACACTTATTAAATATGATTAGTGTTTCGAAGAACGATAAGCAATCTGTGGTTTTTTTACGTAAATTAGGATAAATTAAACTGATATTTATTTTTAATAACATTACATTAAATTTATTAATGTGATTTTTCAAGGTAAATTAGGATAAATTACACTAATATTTATTATTAATTACATTAGGGGTTTTAACAACGTTGATAGATTGATGATGGTTTGTTCATTTATGATGTTTTGTTTACGCCTGTTAATTTCAAGTTGTTCAAATAAATTTAGTTTTTAACACTTAAAACAAAGATCGCATTATCGTATTTATATAAACTACAAAAGGTCAAAAAAACTATGATATAAGAATACCTTAATTATAAACTAAACATTGTATCACCCATATTAAAATAGATATTTAAGAAAATGTGGGTATTGGGGTCGCATTTCTTGAGATTAGAACCGGAAAAGTTAAGAATGTCTAAAATATTCCCCAGCCTAGCACAAATATTTTTTGTATCACTTGTTGCGTTATTTTTTTCCAAAAATGGTACAACATGATTTTTTGAATATATTCTCATTTGGCACAAAACCCTCCATTGTAAATACGGTTATTTTTTTATTATTGAATCGTCACAATACACTTCAAGTATGTATGGCTTACGATACACCTTCAAGTACGATGTGAAAGATTGCCTGGCGAAGCACAACTGATCATTGAAGAGCGATAACAAAAAAAACGACATTCTTTTCGGGTACACCTATTCCATTGTGAGTTCGAGAAACAATTGAAATGTTAAAATAAATATTTAGTCGCAAATAAGTATACATATATCCTTAATACATGACTAATTAAAAATAATGTGAGTGATTACATCATTGAATAAAAAAATATTTTTTAAATATACGAACATTTTCGTTAATCTATTCAATCACCTGTAGACATGCTATGCATTATTTGCTCGCATATTAAATAAGAAACACTAAAATGCCGATCGATTTTCTGTCATGCACACACAGGTGGCTATTTGCGGTAAACCGTCAAATTGCTTTGTCAAAATAATCACTCGACGTGTTGTGTTATGTTTGCACTCTTTCCCTCGTAATTTTGAATTGATGGGTTGATTATAATAATGTTTTGTAATTGCCTAATTGTTTTATATTTATTATTATCACCAATATTTTATTTTATTTCAAACATCTTATAGATTTTTCCTCATGTGTATCTATTTAAATACAGTGGAACGTCTCATAACGAGCTTAATTCGTTCTAGAATCTTACACTCGTTAAGCGAAACAACTTTTCCCATATAAAACAATGTAAAATACAATAATTCGTTCCATGCCGGATTTTTTTTATATTTTTAACGTGTATTAAAGTAAAATTACATACTTATAAATTGTTAAGGAGCGTAACAACCTGGAATGCGAAAAACAATGCAACTCCATAAGCTTTTCGGTGGTCAGCTCTTGACTGAACTCTTCCATAAGCTCATCAATTGTGATTTTATCCACCTCCAGTCCCACGGTATAGGTCAAAGGCATAATCTCGTTGATTGTAGACTTTACAGGTACTGTTTTAAAACCCTCAAAATCACATTCGACAACTCTCCTTGGCAAAGCTTCTTTCAAGCTGAAGTGAGGATTCTCTTGGTAACCCCTTCCCATGACTTGTCAGTCATCTTGATGCAAGCAACGATGTGAAAGTGTGTTAGCTGGAAAGTTTGACGAAGGAATAAATACTAATCTTTTAGCAATGAATTTATTTGAATATTTAATTAGAATTAATCAACAATATAATTTGAACTTCTGTGAACTGTACGTCTTGCCTGTTTGATGGTTGAGATAAAAGAGAAGGAACAATCGTGCAAGACGTCAAATCTGCCATTCACATTCACAGCACAAAAGTGTTGCCAAGTGCTGTCTGGTGCGTTGGTTTGATACGCCACAATCAAAAATTTTTCAACAAAGTGATCTTTCCAAAACTCTGCGTCACTCGTAAAGGAATCATTTTTGCTCGTTATAAGAGGTGCTCGTTATGAGAGATTCCACTGTATATGCAAACTTCTCGATATAATAAAGACTGACATTTTCTTCAAATGATATTCTTTTACGTCACTTTTCCTATAGTTTAACTTTATACATTTTGTCAATCAATAAAATTGTTTCCATAATTGAAATTGTTAGAACTTGAAAATGCTCATATTTTTTTCATTTTTTTTCCATGTCCGCTCCAAATTTGGAGCATGTGGCCTCTTAATGGAGGTATCTCAACAGAAGCTTTTTCTACGAGAACTGTTTGTTACTCAGTCGCTCAACCACACTTGTTTTCAAAGTGAGTCGTAGGGAAAGAAGGATAAGGCTAGAACAGGACTAGTGGTTGACTAATCGCTATCGCTACACCCAGTAATTAAAGAATCAAAAGGTTGGAGAAGAGAAAATAATTTTAATAGACATCACAAACACCCAGTCTTCGATCACATCTTTGAACTGAATAACTCTCAAAATCACTGTGATCTTACCGGGAATCGAACCCAGACCTGCGTGATCGGTAAACTGAGCCACAGCAGGCATTGAATATGCTTATTAGTTGAACAAAATCGATTATATTTTTTGAATAAAAAAAATATATTTTGTACAATTTTAATAACGTTATACTTTCTTAAACTGAAGAGATTAGTATTTTTTCCTAATATTCACTTGTTTGATTGTTTTGAATTACAAATTAACGATAGTTTCTGTTTTTGTTTTTTTGATAGTTACATACTGTCGAACATTTTTTTTTTTTTTTCCATGTCCGCTCCCAATATGGAGCATATGGACTCCTAATGGAGTTTATCTCAACAGAAATGTTTCTACGAGAACTGCTTGTTACTCAGTTGCTCAACCTCTCTTTTTCCAAAGAAAGTAGGAATAGAAGGAAAGGGCAAGGACAGGACTAGTGGTTAGCTAATCGCTCTCTTTACGCCCCGTTCATTGGATAGGATGGGTGGGAGGGGGGAATTCAAGACATCACACACATCCATGCCTTTGAACAGAAATTTATAAATTGATTGAAAAATCAATTTATATAACTGCCCGTACCGGGATTCGAACCCGTGCCCTCTGTAGCGGTAGCCAACGATGTTGACCACTCGACCACACAGGCGAACATTATGTTCTTTTAATAATATACAAAAGCTTTTTTTTATTATTAACTAAATTTTTGGGAAACTTACTTGCAAAATTTAAGCATCCATTTTTTTGTTCATATCCGCTCCCAATTCAGAGCATATGGCTACCACATGATTCTTTCAAGATTCTCTATCCCCCGCTAGTCTTCCATACCGTCATATCAACTTATCAATTAACCAATAAATTTCCTTTTGATAAAATAACAGAAAACCATTCTTTAAGGCTTAATATCATTTAATATTATGTCTCAAAGTAAGACACTTTCCTTTAATTTATATAATTACAATATTTGAATTGTGTAATTCTCCTTAAGTTTTGTCGCTAACGACCCGGGTTTTGCCTTTACTGACGAATAGTAAACAGCTTGTATCGTTTACATACAAAAATAAAAGTGGATCGATCAGTTTAATTGTTAATGACGTAATCTATATGAATTAGCGAAAAGTTCAAGTACATTCGTGCACTTGAAAAGCCTGAAGATGCCAAAAGGCGAATAGTCGTTAGCAACTAAATTCATGGAAAAGTAAAAAATTCAAACAATTCAAATTTGATATTGAAGCTCCATTAAGCACCTTCCGTTGAAATTCTAAATTTTTAAAAATAATTACAATTCTTAGAAAAATACGTTTTCACTTAATTTTTATAATTGAAACGTATTAAAAAAATAATCACGTGCCATTTTATATTTAAAAATAATTTAATTAAATATTTATTTTAAGATGAAGCCTGTCATATTTAGTAAAACAGTAAAAGTTCTTTGATGATAACTTTTAAATTAAATTAAACGTAATAAAAAAGCCTACACAAAATTTGCGGTTAAGACATCGGAATAAAAAGCTTCACGAACGATTTCCGACACGTGTATATTTATTCTATAATGAACGAGGCTTTCGTTAGTCGACAAAGGTAAATAATAAGCCGTCCCTGCAAATTTACGAAAGCGAATAGAAAAGGGAGCAAAAGCTGAAAAACAGTTCGCCAACCCTCCTTACTTCTCTGATTGTCTTGTGAATAAGTGATGAATCCAATTCACCACAGTCTTAAAGCCGTGTCGCCATTATCTTTGTGAGAGACAAAATCTTCAACTACTTTATTGAATTGTTCTTACAACTTGACAAGTCCCGACCAGAGTACAACACCAGATTTTGTAAGTTTAAAACTCAGTAAGATAATCTGTAAAGTGTTTTCGGTTATTTGCTGTAATTATATTGATAAGTTCAAAAGATAAACTTTTAATGCTTGAAAAATAAACTTTTGTACTAATATAATACTTCCTCCCACACTAGAATTTTAAAGGCTATGGATCACAAGAGGCTGACTGGAAAAATGCGTGTTTTAATATTAGCTCAGTTTTTGGCAAGACTGTTATCATATCGACTCTGGAAAAGAAAAAGGACGTGACCAACATATATAAAATTTAACAGGAGGCGCGAAAAATGTGTTTTGATGATTTTGGGTCATGTGCAAATTATGAATTATACACAACCTTGAAGTGCACGGAGACTTCTAAACTGGTGTTTAATTGACATAATCTAATATTGATTAAAGAAATTGTCTAGGAAAAACCTTTATTTCAGTCTTTTTTCTTGGTTTTAATTTTTTACAAGCTAATCTTTTTCAAACTTAAAAGCTAAATTTAGATATAATTATTCGGCATTTGCAGTTTGCATCCTTTTGACAGAACGTGTATCATGTTTGATACATTGTGATTATCGAAAAATACCTGTTTTTAAAAAAATGTGGGTTACGTCCTTTTTCCTTTCCACAGTCGATATTTATAAGAAAAACAAAACTTTATTTCGAGTACATAACCGTTTATAAGATACGATCAAGAATGACTGATTGAAAAATTGAGTATGAAATATTTTATTTCTTGTTTTTGGTAAATATTTTTTTAATCCTAAAAAATACGTTTAATACTTTATGTCAATGTAACGTTACGCATCGGTAGATAATATTGAATTTTAATACTGTCACTATTTCAAAAATCAAAATAAATTATATCAGATATCTTTTTAAATTCTGCAGTAAAGACATTCATTTTTTTTATACCGTAGTTAACACTTCTCAGAAGTAATCCAAAAACAAAAAATGGTAACTTCCTACCTGTATGATATTTAAATAAAACGCACTGATTTAAAAAAAACTATTTAAAGTCTCTTCAACACACTTTAGATAAATTAAAATACATCATCAATTGTATATTTATGTCACTCAGTCAATTTTATGTATACACTTTAAACGACCAATCATTGCCTAACTTTTCAAAGCGGCAAAACAAAAGAAGTGCTAAGAACCATTTAAATCTTAAAAGAATTCAATGAATAAATAAATAGAAATGAAATGTTTGACACAACAATGTTACTGTACTATTGTTAACTTTGAACTGATCAAAAACTGTCGTTAAACTCTCTTTTAAATTGTTTTATCACGTGAAATATACGCTGGCAAATGTGTAAAACAGTATAGGATTCAATTAGTTTCCATACAAATCACCACTCCAACTCTACAATGTTTATGAAAAGCATGAGTAATGTTTTAGTCTGAAAGTTTTGACACACCATTTACTAGCAATGCGTCAAGTAAGGAGAAATACTCTGAACTCATGATTTTGCAAACAAACAAGCAAATTTAGTTTACTTTGTACGAAATATTCATAGGGATTTTTCAGTGTGCCAGTTTTTTGGTACAATATCGATTATTTGGGCACACTATTTCATATTTTTTTTTACTATCTCATACACTGAACCAAATATCGTATTTCATTGAAAAGTTATCATAAAAAACACGGTAAAAAGATTGTTAAGTAATGTATCTGTTATGTATTAGTCTTTTTAAAGACAAAATATAAAGTTTTTATTCAGGATTCAATTTTTCATTCAAAGACGTTGATAAATGTATTATTACATCCGTTCTTACCCTGCTCAACCAATATATTATAGTAAGCTAAGCTTTTTTTAGTGATCTTCAAATATTTGCGTACAACATATTAAATACATATATAAATTGAACTTTAAATAATGATATACCTATAATAATATATTAACCAAATATTATAATTAAATAAACTTGTATTATATATGAATATATTTAGTGTACAAATACAATATTATATTAGGTTTTGATTTCAACAAAAATAATTTAATAAATAACGGAATAGACATTTACAGTGTTAACTATAAAAATAATTATTGTTGGAAAAAATATTTCTAAAAATAAATACATATTTTTAAACGCACTGCACTATTTTACACAATGGTAGGAACTGGTATTGCTTATGTAAGTTAATTGCAAAGAAGTGTTGTTTATTTACATACAAATAATCAATTTCTTTTGAATTTTGTAAGGCTGTGCTAATGGTTTATCAAGTGTTAAGATTAAGCCGCTACATTTCCAATCACACTATTAAAACTTTATAGTTCCATTGTATGATCATGACGAAATAATATAATTGTGATTGTTTTTAAAAGTATAGTCTTATGATAAAAAAGTTTAATTAATAATTATACGAAGTTTTGTTTTTTGACAAGGACAGGCGTAATATTTAAAAAAACCAGTGTATCTGTTTTAATGCATTTGAAGTTCAAAATTAATGACCGCCATCATTTAACTGTCATCCATCACACGCGAATTCACCAACAATGACTAATGACTCATGACTTTGTTGATGTTAATTACTTAATGTGCTTAATTACTGCGATCCGGTTGTTAAAATTTTACTATAAATAAAATAGCAATCTGCAGATCCGAGTTTTATAGTTCTTTCGTAAAGAAATCATTCACCACAAAACAACGAATTGATATTAATAGCAAAATGCTTAGTTTAGGCAGACTATTTAAATATAAGCTTTCTTTCTTTTATAGTTTTAACAATAATATGCACCCTTTACTAAAAAATATATAAAATATATTGTTAAATCAATGTTGATCGTTGAAATTTTGATGTTTATTGTATAATATATAATATATAATATATTCAAACATTTCTCATTGAAATAAGGTAAAAATATCAAAGTGTTTAGTTCTACAATTTTTTTATAAAATGAGTTTATAGCTATTTCGGCGTGCGAAATCGTCAGAACGATGTTTAACTCTCGCGGCTCGGAGACTAGAAAAATACTTCTCTGTCGATGGGGGTCGTTTAGGGACCCCAGTGGTTTCCTCATTATTGGCCTTATTCTTATGAGTTTCAAAAAAAAAAATAGTCTAAGGGCTTTAAAATATCTCTTTGCATCATTCCTCATACATTTTTTTTTTATAAAAAACCGTGTTTTTTAATAAATAATCATATTTTAAGTTGCGCGTAAAAAAGACGTCATCCCAGCACAAATATTAATTTGCAACTGACGCGTTTAGCCCAGCTATCTTACGAACGATCGCTGATAAGCGAGCGCTTATCTCGTTATCGCGTATTTATATAAACTACAAAAGGTTCAAAAAACTATGATATAAGAATACCTTAATTATTAACATTGTATTACCCATATTAAAATAGATATTTAAGAAAATGTGGGTATTGGGGTCGCATTTCTTGAGCTTAGAACCGGAAAAGTTAAGCCTGCATTTACTCAGCTATATATACTGCCTTAGAAGATATACACAAAAAATCGTATTATTTAGTCTAATATCCTAATTTATATGAAAATTATCGTATGACGTTCATTGAACCCGACTTAAGTGGCTGTAAGAACGATAAAAAGTGTGGGACTATTCAATTTAAATTAGTTACGGTGACGATGGGGCTCGCCGAAATAGCTATATACTAATTTTATAAAAAAATGTTGATATTTTTACCTTATTAAAATGGAATTCAACCAAGTAAATACTAATTTAATCAATTTCTCTTTGACGTTTATACAAATATTATATGTATTTATTTGCTTTTACCTGACATTATTTCTATGATACTTCTTTTGTATCGAAGCTACACTCAAATCATTTTCAAGTAAATTACCGGATCTTTCCTTGCAAACGGATGCATCTCTGCCGATATTGTACTGACTATGCAATTGCATCTTGCAAGCCTGCTACAAGTGCAACAAATACGTGACTGGAAATGAAATTTGCTACATTTATGTGTGTGTGCGGTAAAGTTGGGGTTAGTTCTACGGGAAATGCGCCGACTGAAGTCAGTTTTTCGTTTTGTCAGTTCGTTCTGGTTACATAAAGTCCTTAAGTAAACGATTGCTCATCTAGTCAGCCCAAAGTAACTTCAATGTGTAACGACTTTAAACTTAATAAGCGGTAAAGAATTTTAAAATGTTTAGTTCAAATTGCGTGCTACTTTATCTGGCATGCATATATTTTTCATTTAATTATTTATGTATCAATGGTAAAACATTGTTTTCGATCACTCTTTCTTAACATCGAGGGTATAAAACAATTTTTAACAACGTTTTATAGTGATCGCATAGCCCTGGTTTCATGTCTCGAAAAAGTCAATATTAAATTAGGATATTTTAATTGTAGCATTTGACAGTTTGGGCGGTAATTTTTTTACTTTTTTTTATCGAATTGATTTTTAAAATACTGTTGAATTGATCTCACGTGATTTGATTTTTTTTTTTTAATATTTCATTAGCTATTATTTGCTGTGATTAAAAAAATAGGCAAAAATACAGTTTCAATGTATTTAAAATATATTAAGATTTTAATAATCTTTACTGATCCTGGTTAGCAAAATGAATACGTATCATTGTAATGAAGTCATTTGAAAAAAATCAGCCCAAGTCGCTGAAAATTACTCTTCTATATCGACTGTGGAAAGGAAAATGGACGTAACTCATACAATTTCCAAAATAGCTTTATTCGATAATCACAATGAATACAACTTGATACACATTCTGTCGAAATGATGTAAGCTGAAAATATTGAATAAATATCTTAGTTGAACTTTTGATTTTGAATAAATAAGGGCACGCGAAAATTGCAATCATGAAAAAATATTTTAAAAAAGGTTTTTTTTTACAAATTCGTATTAGTATTATAAAAACTCAATAAAAAAACAGTTTATCAGTCTCCGTGCACTCCAAGGTTGTATATATTACATAATTTGCCTTTGGTCTAAAATCATTAAAAAACGTTTTTTGTGTTTCCTGTATATTTTTTTACATGTTTGTTACGTCTTTTTTCCCCTTTTCTCATAACGAGTTTATTGAAGAACATTACTGAATAAAAAATGGCGTTATGGTTCATAATGGAGTAAAAATATATATGTTTAAAGCTGTAAGAAAATCAAAAAGAAAACTGACAAAAGTCGAATCACATTCTCGATAAGAGAAATGTCGTCAATGATGTAAGGACAAATAAAACATAAAAAGAATGCCAATGTTTTTTATACCCTATATCCAAAGCACTCACTTAAATTTAAGATGAGTGGAAAATCCGGAAAATGTAGGGCAGAATCCGATAGAGACATAAAACTAAAGTATGCTTTTCAATTCAGGAAGATTTCTTGTTTCGCTACATCTCAAGCGTTACGCATTGTAATGAAATAAGGGAGTATCGGTTAGGCATTTAATAAGATCAGAACCGTTTGCGCTCATGACGAACATTATCAACAAAGATCAGTTTTTAATGAAATGATAGTATTTATTATGAGTATTTTATTTTTTTAAATTAATACACATTTATTTAAACGGGTGAACGGATCTTTCCAAACAAGAATCTTTCGTATACAGACACTTTCTTACATATAACTTAATACTCATGGCACACAATATTTCGTCATTAAAATTAATAGTTTATTGTATATTTAACATTGTATGTCACCTACATATGCCAAACATTTCTCTTATCAGGAAAAAGTAAAAGATTAAATTACAACTGTATAACTAATAATATATATATGGTAAAAAAATATGTATAAAGTATATTAGTTTTATAAACACTGTTGTATATATGGTTGATACCTATTTTGGCTTATAATATTTTTAGAACTAAAATTCTTTGATATTTTTCATCGTATTACAATGGATTTCAACCAAATTACATTACAATTCAATTTTTACTTGCAGAAAAAAAATAATAACCTTAATTAAGAAAAAAATATTTTTTTCTAAAGCACAATATTTTTTTAAAATTAATAATTCTAAACATTTATTTAATCATGAATTATTTAAACTCGTTTATTATTTTAACTTTTGCTTGTCCCACAAATTAAAATTAAAATATTTTTGAACATAAGATAATAAATATAGAATAAAACAATTACATTAAATGAAAAAAAAAATACACGAAATATTCTGAATCCGGAGATTTTTTTGTTGTTTATGTATTTATGTAAGTGTTTATGTACGGAAGATTCTTGTTCGGAAATATCCGTGTACGGAGTATTTTTGTTCGGAGAGTTCGTGTTTGCAAGATTCTTCTTCGGTAGAATCAAAAAACCATTTAAACTTATAAACTTCCCATATCAACCAAGACTAAATAATTTATGAAATGCGTACATCGTGTACTGATTTTTTATCTTTCACGTATTAAAAAATGCAATTTAATTGATTGATCATAGATTGAATAGGAACAAGACTGGGACTGGTTTTAATCACCACGAGCATCGCATTAGTTATTTTAATTATGAAAATAGTACATAATTTTAAATTTGATTTATATTTTACTGATTTGATGCCTAAATATAGTTTTATAGTAAATATTATTGAATAATTGTTGTTAATTAAATGTTTTGATATTTTCAACGGTGTAATTTAAAATAATAAGAAACTGTCTTTGCTTCATAAAATCTACGTTATTATTTTCATTTTTTATTCACGTATTTGCGTTATAAAATCAATCTAGTAAAAGTCCAAGCATTTAAAAATAAAACGTTTTACTTATTGCTTTTTTTTGAAAATACGATTTAGGTTTGAATTCATCAAAAACGTTTTATAAAAAATTGAAAGCTTACACAAAAGCCTTTTTATACAAATCCCATACCGAAATTCATTAGAGTCTTCGCATAGTCTCCTGACATTTCTTTCCAACAATATTATCAAAAACCTTGAAATTTTGTGAATTTTGAACGGCGAATGTGACATCTCATTTGGAAAATAACAAGCTTTAAATTTTGTATGCCAAGGGTAAAAATAATCCAATAATGTTCTCGAAATCATTAGATTTTATTTTTTTTGCGGAGATATTCTATTTGTGTTGCTGTTGAAAGTCGTATGTTGAAGAAGACATTTTTGATTTTGACTTTACCAACATAAAATTGAAAAGTGACTTAGCTTGAGAGTTAATGGTAAAAAATATAAATCCAGAATATCAAATATTAAAATTTGTTGTAATACTGATTTTTTAAAAATATGATATAGATTACAATTCTTACGTTTTAAAACTTACATTTACGGTGCAAAAAATACTTTCAATATGTTGCTGGGCCTTAAAGATCCACGCAAAAAACAGTAGTCTTGTTCTAGCCTTATCCTTCATTCCCTACTACTCACTTTAAAAAAAGTGAGGTTGAGCGATTGAGTAACAAACAGTTCTCGTAGAAAAAATTTCTGCTGAGATACTTCTATTAGGAGGCCATATGCTCTACATTGGGAGAGAAAATAGATAAAATATATATGTATATCTATTAAGGTGAGAACCCAAATCACCGAAAAATGCTCCATTTCTAAAAGAAAATGAGTTGTTATCGTGAATTTAAGCTCAAGAATTAGTGCCTACAATAAAATATTTATTATGTTTTATTTTTCTTAGTATAGTGTCATTTTATTAATCATGTCAGTGAGTTATATGATTAACATGGTCCATTGCCTATAATCTATATTTTAATTAACAATAACTCGTATTTTTCCGGTCAGAATTTATACAATATTTCATTGGTCAGAATTTATATTAAGTGTTCATAATATCTCGGTCAGTGTAAATAGTCATAATTTGAATGAAATAAAAAAAAAACCTAACGCAACCTAACCTCAACTAACCAAAAATGGTTATAAAATATTCAGATCGTATAATATTTTTATTCTGACGCATTAACAATGCCACGCAAAAAAAAGTTACGTAAATATACTGAGGCAGTGATAGATTTAAAATTTAATGCTTTATTGTTTATGATATGTTTCTTTCGTTAAAAACATCTAAATCGTTAAAAATTTTAATATGCTAAAATTATTTTCGTAAAATTATTGCTTTAATTACTATTTACAAATTCGAGCACTTAAATAACTATTCGTTTCCGTAAACAATCACCTGTAACAGGTCGACAAATTTAATATTACCACCGCAAAATAGCCTTCATCATACTAAATTAATTAAATCAAAAGCTAGCAATAATATATTAATTTTGCTGGCAGTTATATTAATAACTTCATTATGATAAACACCAAACGACTTTTGTTTAAACAATAAACATGTTTCGCGCAGACCTAACGCAAAGGCAGTGTTGACATTGTCACCGAAAACAATATGGCGGACATCAAAGGAAAATTAATATTGTTGACCAAGCTATTTCTGAACAGCTATCTCCAAATAACTCCCGAACTAATATCACCCTAAGATAATTATTACCTAGAATATTACGACTACTTAAAGTTATAATATTATTTTCTTGCCATGATAAGTTTCTTAATTTGTGGAAAAGCTTTTCTCGAAAAAAAGCATGGTAGTTAATATTTTTGTTGTTACTTCAGAAGTATTATATTCTCACAGTTTCAAAAGTCTAATGGACAAGCGTGGGTGTTTATTTATTTTTTGATTCATTGACAGAGCAGTAGAATTAAAAAAAAAAAGATGCCATTTGTATAACGACAATTGATGTCTTCATTATGCAAATAAATCAAAGTTAATATATGTACGTTGTGAATAGTTTTGTGAAATAAATGACTCTGTTTTTCTAAGTTAAAAAATGTGCAATGTACCATAAAATCGTTTTAAACTGATAGTAAATGCAGGTTTATGAAATAAACAAATTAATCATGATAAGTTTTTGATACAAAGTGAATTGAAATCTAATCCAAAATAAAGGTTTTTTTGAAAACCTTTTTCACAGATGGGTCAAAATTAACATAATTTTTCATATCCATTGAGCGTACAGATAGGCTATGAAAATATTCAATATTTTACGCAATATAATCAGTAAGTATTTATAATTTTATTTATGTATTGGAATAGTAGTTTTACATTCAAATATATATTTAACAACCCAAAAATAATACGTCTTTTGAAAAAATCATCCGATCGATTTATATATAGTAATTATAAACGATATAGTAATTCTGTATGAATTTTAAAACAACATTTTTTTTAATATAATCCTAATATTCTATAAAAATAATCAAATTCGTTGTTATAATTTAAAAAAAAAACAGTCAGTTCAACGGTACAAGAAATCTTCTTAACGAAAATTGCAAACTATAAAAACATCGAGCGGTGTTTAAAAACACTAAAACTTGTTACAACATAGTTTAATCAAATGATTTTTTACAATCCAACTTGCATAAAAAAAGGATATTTAGGTTAATCGTTTAAAAATTTCAAAACATAAATACCTCCTTTGCATTTAATTTGGCATAATAGGTATTTTTACTTCGAAAAAACATATTTTTATAATTGAAAATCTTAATCCTTTAAAAAAATATTCTTGACACTTTTGATCAGAAATTCATTTAAGTATGTGTATTTTATAAAGAAGCGAAAAAACCGTTTCTCAAAAAATTAAAAAAAACAGCGAATTTATAAAATTAAAATATATGATAGCACAATGTATTTTTTAAAAATAAAATCTGTTTTTATTGTTAAATTGATGTATTTTCTCAACATTGATATATATTTAAATTTATTATCGAAAATTGCAAAATTCGTTTCATTACAGAAAGTCGACACGGCAATTTCAATTTGTTTGTCAGACGTAAAAATATATTATATATTCAGTTGGTTAATTTTACAATTTTTTTGATCCCAAATAATAATGACGTTTACGTATTAATAAATAAATACTTCACCCCTTATAGGATAAAATCTTATTTTATTTCAAGATCGTTAGAAATTTCAAAATATTAAATAAAATTTCTTATTGTTATTGCCAATCATAATATACTCGTACACAAACTTTCCCAATATTATTTTTATCAACCAATATAAAGAAAATACCGTATTCCCATGTTCCCTTGTGTATATTTGTGGCATACCTCTTTTGATTATATGCCTTAATATATATTCATAAAGATATTCAGAACGAGTTTTCTTTGGGTTGAGAAACTGGGGAAAGTTATAAAGCAACCCAAAGAAAAGTTTCATAACATTCATATCTGTTGTGGAGAATTTCAAACAAATTTCGGCAGTTTTGTGAAGGCTGGCCTGTTATCGATGTATCTTATTTTTGCGTTTCAGATATTATAAGATGAATATTATTGTTGATATTATTATAACGATGCTGAATAACATACATAATAATTTATTGAATAACAATGACTACCCATAAATAAATAATTTATAATATTTTATAAGTATATATCATAGAAAATTGGTTCTTATAAGTTTTATTTACGACATCACAAAAATTATTATTAGGCACTGCTATACAGCTGAAAATATTAATAAATTAATTGAAAAAATGAATTATATTTTTTTGTAAATAATTTGTGTGTTTGTGCTTATTTCCTGTAATGTATCAAGCTTCAAGCAGATATTCCATATAAATATATTTAACGTTGAAAGATTTGTGTACAATAAACTTTTTCTGTTTGCAAACAAACACAAGAGTAATTAAGTGAATGCAGTTATTTTTTTGTTGAATCTAGCAAAATAGTCCTTAAATTCAATGTTTTTATTTTCGTTTAACTCTCGCGGCTCGGAGACTAGAAAAATACTTCTCGGCCGATGGAGGTCTTTTAGAGACCCCAGTGGTTTCCTCATTATTGGCCTTATTCTTATGAATTTCAAAAAAGTAAATAGTCTAAGGGCTTTAAAATATCTCTCTGCATCATTCCTCATACATTTTTTTATAAAAATCCGTGGTTTTTTAATAAATAATCATATTTTAAGTTGCGCGTAAAATATACGTCGTTTCAATGCAAATATCAATGTGCTACTGGCGCGCTTTGCTTAGCGGCGTTCAGCCTATTATCTTACGGACGATCGCTGATAAGCGGGCGCTTATCTCTTATCTTATCGTATTTATATAAACTACAAAAGGTCCAAAAAACTATGATATAAGAATACCTTAATTATAAACATTGTATCACCCATATTAAAATAGATATTTAAGAATATGTGGGTATTGGGGTCGCATTTCTTGAGCTTAGAACCGGAAAAGTTAACAAGGCAAAGATTTAATCAAAGAGTTATACAATTGGTTAAAGATTTTCATAAATAATTTTTACGTACGAAATTTTAATTTTTGTGTTGTTTTTTATGTATAAATAAATAATACTTTGGTTTATTTTAAAAAAGCAGGGTAAAAATAGTTTTTTTTTTGTTTCATAACAGTTTTTACTCTCATTTTAGAGCTTAAAGACTTAAATGGAGCCCGCCTAAACACAAATGGAAGAATTTTCGTATTACTCAGTCACTCGACTTCTCTTCTCAGTAGAAATTATAGTTGGAGAAATTGAACTAGGACAGAAAATTTACAAAATATTCGTAGATTGCAATATTTCAAATCTAGTTGATCCTTGTGCCTGGTATGTACAATGTAATTTTTATTTTATACATTTAACTGTGTTGTTTACAGCTCATAAACACTGTTACTTTTATTTCTTTTTAATGACAAGCCGGTTTCCGGCAAGCGTTGCAATGCCACTCAAAGAAAGAAAGTGTTTGTGTCTTAACTGAATTGAAGTGCATGTTTTCTTTTTTTGTCTGTTTGACGTTTACTTCCGATTGTCTATGCTACAACACACGAGCCACCTACTGTAAGTTAATTGTACCTTATAACCTTCGCACAAGTGCAAGCATACGTTGTCAAAATGAACTGTATGACAGACATACAAACATTTATTTTTATATATAAGACCAATTGTAAGATTGTGTTAATTGTTGTTTATAACTGTTCATTTTTGTATAAATAGCATTGTTGAATTGTATTTCTTATCAGTTGACGATGCTCGTAATGAGCGAAACCGGTTCTGACATATTAAATAAAGTGGAATGAAGTACAAAGGAATATTGTGTTTTTACTAATATAATGCCTTTCCACCAAGTATTGACAGTGAACACCCTAAAAGTGATATAAGACTAACTGAAAGTTAATTTTAGTATAGGCATACAGGCGTAACCTTCCCGGAAGTGCAAGCAAAAAGATTGTCAAAGTTTTTTGCAATCGGAAGAGCGGTGTGGCAACGCATAAAGTACGAACAAACAAGCATTAATTTTTATTTTATTAGATATGATATACAATAAAAATACCGTTTCACTCTTCTTAACACGCTTTGTTCTCATAAATTTATACCAAATAAATAAATATATATATTTATATAAAACTTTCAATGTGGTTTCTGGATGACGTACATATGCCATGAAATGATCGATGGGCTTCCCGAAGGAGTGTAATAAGATTGCATGATAGAAATAACATTTACTATTAAGAAAAGCAACGAGTGGGTGAATGTGCAAATAAGGATGTAATATGCCGCCCTACACACGTCACCAGGTCGAAATGAAATCTCGCGGCTAAGGTTGTTTACAAGGCTCTGTAAAAACTATACATAATGATTCTTGAAAATTTGTACTTATCACAGATATCTTATTTTACATCTTATAAGCAAGCAATACGGACAAATAAATTCAACGTTTAAATAATTAAGCAAAATACTTAATGCTTATTGATGAAGACATAAGATAAATGGTTGCGCAAAAGTACTTGTTTTAATGATGTTATTCAAAACGATAAGCTTTAAATCTGTAGGAATATACGGAAATTCAAATATTTGAAAAATTAATCGGTCAATTTTTTTTTTTAATCTTCAGAAGAAATATGTATTTAAAATTTGTTGGTATTTTGATTTTAGAGTTTTCTTCATTTCTTCGTATAATATTAAAAAAAAAAATCAATTCACAGAAACAATTAAAAGCCCTCAAAGGTGAAGTAAAGTAAGTAGTAAATGGTAAAAATTTTCTATTAGAATTTTAAGTACAATCACTTCTTTACGTAACGTTTTAGTGGATTTCATATTTTTATTTTAGGGAGATAAAATTATTGTAGTGTGTATTTACTAGGCTCACGTCACCTTTATAATACTTAAGACACGTAGAATATTATATCGCATCTAACTATTTTTTTCCTAAAATACCACTTGGCTGACTTCACCTCTAATGGACTTAATTAATAAAAACTGTTATTAAAAGGTTAGTATTATTTTACTTAATTCTTATTTAATAAATAATAAATTAGTATTGTTGTCATAAAACAAATTCTAAGCTGAAATACTTGAAAAAGCAAGTTTATGAACCCCAAGCAAAACGCAAAATATCGCCATTGAAGTAATGTCAAAACAACAATTTGTTTTTGTCACAGTGAAAACGCTGTGTGAATATCAGCAAACAGTCACGCCCGCTTTTCATTTTTCATTTCCCAGCAAATAGCCACACTTTTCCGAGAAAATTCCTATCAATTTAATTGAATTGAATGTTTCGCGTACACAGTGTGCACTAAAAGAGTTACTTACAATGAAAACACAGGAAATGTCAAGTCATTGCGCTGGTTAATGCGAAAACAACCTTAGTTTGTTTAGTTTACGATTGAAAATAAGCAAATAGTTGAGCTTGATAAAACTTTATTTTGTCAAATATTCTTTTAACAAAAAATGCTTTTGTGGATCAAACAGGTTCAAAATTTAAAAATGTACAAATATTATTTTATGCAATATGGTTGATGGCTATTTAGTTTTGTGCATTTGTCAGAACTACGATTATTAACTTTTATCAACATGGCTATATATAATTTAAGATTTCGGCGGAAGGTGCATGGTAGAATTTCAATATTGAATTAGAATCATTCATGCATTCCCATGGGTTAATCCTTTTCGCCAGCAATGGCTTCAATCGTACTGATACATTTATTTGTTATATAAACACAATAAATTCATTTACTAAGCGTCAGTTCAATTCATCCATGCACTTGAACGCCTGAATATGCCGAAAGGCAAAACCCGGGTCGTTGGTGAAAAACTTTGTGTGAATGTACATATTTTGAACGATTCAAATTTAGCTACATATATATACTAGCTTAGGAGAGATTCACAAAACATCATCTCGTCCACTCTAACATCCTAATTTATATTTCATAATACAGTGTGACATTTTATAAATTGACTTTAGTGTTTCACGGATTGATAACAAATATTGAATTATTCGGCTTTCGCCATCGTCAGAACTATGCTTAAACTTACATTTTGCTCAGCTATATATACTGGCTCCGATGAAATACACAATCTATCATGTTATTCACTCTAACATCCTAATTCTAACCATTAAACGTGATTGTAGTGTTTTAAAGAACGATAAGCAATCTGGTGTATATATTATATATGTAGCTAAGCAAAATGTAAGTTTAAGCATAGTTCTGACGACGGCGAAAGCCGAAATAGCTTTCAACTCATAAATATATATAAAAAACTGTATAACTAAATACGTTGATATTTTTACCCTATTATAATAGAGTTTTACCAGGTAAATGCCAAATCAATAAATAAAAAAATACATACCATTTATAAAGCATCTAATAAGTCACTTCACATCCCTTTTCAGTAATTAACGAAACTACAGTACTAACTTTATCAGAATTGGTATGCATATAAAAGACATAAAACGCTACTAATCTTGTACCTTAAAAATGAACTAATCAAAATTTAGTTTATCGATTAAATTGATATCATCTCGCCAAAACTTTGTAAAATTTATCAAAAATGTTGTCTTAATATATTTATACCATTACCGTTAACTAGTGACTATATGAAAAAATACTAAAAAACGAATGAATTTATTTATTTAGATGACAAAACATGATAGTATTAAATTTGTGTGAATGTAAATAATTTGAACGATTCAAATTTAATATTGAAGTTCCACCAAGCACCTTCAGTCGAAATCTTAAATGATAGTATCATTTTTTATTTTATCAGTATTGAAAAATAATAATAAAAAGTAATACATTTTTTTTGTAATTTATGAAAAATAAAAAATTGCTATAAAAATAACATTTCCTTGAGCTTTAAGATTTCTTAACCAGTGTTTAGATTTAAACAATAAATAGTAAAGAAATTAAATGAAAAACTCTTCGATATTAGTATTAGCAAACATCGAATCTTAGTCTCCGTTCGAACTTGATAAATTAATTTATTATTCAAAAGAAAAGTGAATTTCTCGATGAGTGAGGCAACCTAGATTTTTTAAAACTTTCAAAATGTATCAAATCACAAGCTTATTGAAAGCTATTTTACTTTAAATCATTATTGTTTGCTAGATTCTCTGTACTCTCAATATATATATTTTTTCCATTATTTGGAATGGTAATGAAATTGCTATTTAAATTCTAGTAAGTATGTTTTCATAATAAAAATAAATAAATACATAAAAGTTACATCGTATAATATAAAGTTTCATTTATTGTATTGTGTTTTTTTCATTTTAGAACACATTCTCCGATAAAGCAATGCTGAAATAGTTGTCATTAAAATATTTATTTAGAAATTTATAGGTACATATTATGAAGAATTTCTATTATAATATTATAATATTAACGAGAGTTTTTGTGGACTTTTTCAATAATGCTTCGTAATACAGTGATAGCTTATAAATTTACGAGCATAGCGTTTCGCTTCATAATCTGGCGACATTAAGTTTATTAGAGCTTTTTTATACAACGCCTACGATAAGCTAAGTGTTTTATTATTCTTAGTATTATAGTCAAGTACTAGTAACAAATAATACTAGAGATAAAACTATACGTCTGAGTTTCAGCCACAGTTTTATTAATAAGTTAATCACGTCAGTATAATTACTGTATTGCTATGTTTCAAATAATTCAATACTCGACATAATACATAGATAGTAACGCTTGACAAGATATTACCATTAAGCGACATATCTACTTTATCAAACTGTTGATTGCGAATTATTACAATATCGTCATTTTATTTGCTTATCTGATTTTCAGCTGTATTTGTGACGTAGACATTTATTGACATATAATAAGGTAAAATTAACATTGATTTTAATGATTTTAAATTATTTAAAGCTTTTTGAAAATACAAATACTTTTACACTATTATTTACTCAATTATTTATGTTCTTAATTGGCAAAGTTTATCAATATATCAACTTATATATATTCCTATATATAAATGCTTAAATATGCTTAAAGCGAAACCTCAGTCGGATTCAAAACAAAACGTAAAATATTCTTATTTGATACTAGCCGGTTCCCGGCAAGAGTTGCAATGGCAATCAAAGAAAGAAAGTATTTTTGTTTTAATTGCGTTTATTAAAGTGCATGTTTAACGTTTGACGTTTGTTGCCGATTTTCTATGTTACACACGCGCCACTTACTGTAAGTTACTGTCAGTACTGTAACTATAACCTTCGCGCATAAGTCCAAGCATACGTTTTCAAAATGAACTGTATTTCAGACATACAAACATTGATTTGTATATATGTATAAGACCTACTGTAAGTAAATTTTACTATACCTATCTCCTTTCCGGAAGTGCGAGCAAAAAATTTGTCAATGTTTTATTGCAATTGGATGAGCGGCGTGGCAACTCATAAAATACGAACATTCATTTTTATATACTAGATTAAAATTTCATTGTGCACCTTTGGTTGAAATGCTATCTTATATTACATAACTATTTTATTCACTGACATCCATACTGCGATATTAAGTGTACGTTAGCAAATGTTTATACTGTGTGTTGTCTACATACATATACATCAAGGCGAATATATATTACTTAAATGAGTTTTTTTTTTAATTAAATTGTTTACGTAAAAAACTGCCAGACATTTGTTTAGTAGGGTTCCGTGTGTGTATATTGTTTGTAAGGAATTGTCTGCTCTGATGCATTTAAAAGAAATCAAACACAACACAAAATTACACAATAAATTGTTATCTTAAGATTCAATGAGAAACTGACCGCTTGAAGTTGAATATTTTGTTCAGTAGTGAAGAAAAACTTGTTTTACTGCACTTAATACACTGTTAAATATTTGCGTTTCAATAACGTTAAAATATATTAATTCGTTATGTTAATATGACATCTTAATTTTCAGCAGTGCTATTCTAATTAATGTACCTCCATAATATGAAACATTAGTTTTGCAATGGTAACCATCTCACACTCGTACCGTCTTCGAGAATTTTCGATAATGGTTTCAATGTAATCATTTTAACATGATGCCGTAAAATCTATCGATAGATTTTTCTATACGATTTGCAAAATTAAGCTGTACATGTATGACTTAACTTTGCGATCATTTTAAGTAACAAGATAAATATCAATATGGATTTAGTTTATCCGATCGGATTATATAGAATTTAAATGTATAAGAGGCTATTTTTTGTAGTATTTCTTTTACTTTAAGCCATATAGTATTTCTTTTTTAAAATGCTTTATCATGGGTCTTGTTTTAAGCACAGTAAATTTATCTGTCAGTTTTTATTATCTAAAATGCAACAATTGGAAACATTCTGTGTGTAAAAAGTAAAATCATTTTTTGCAATCTGTCTTACTAATATTACGAGATAAAAAAGCAAAGTATTTAATACCACAATGACAGATTACTATTTTTTATAATTTTGAATAAATTTATATATTTTTCTTGCATCCTTTAAACATTAAAGTTGCATCAAATAAATTGATATCCAATTAATAAGTTTATTCTCTTTACAAGCTTTTTATGTGTACTTCTGATTGCAAACTTATTGCCAGTTTGTAAGTTCAAATACTATATATCAAATACTTATTTGTAATATTGGTTATTAATCCGTCAAATCTTTGGAGCCTCATGCAATTTTTGGTGGATTAGTATTTACTAAAGATATTGATAGAATATATGTATTCGTTTTTTATGTAAAAATACTTGCAAGGCTAAATAAAATGACAGTTTTTGGAAAGCCGCCATACTATGTAATACAAATAATTCGGATAAAAATAGGCCGCTGCAATATATCATGTAAATATTAATAAATGATGAACTAATATTATGAATTTATATCATTACGTTTTACTTTCCATAAATGTGCGATACAGATTTGTTGAAATGTCATTTAATTTCATTTGCTATAAATCGATTAAGTTTTCAATGTTTTTAAAGATATTGCAAATAGCAATACTGTCTGATGAATAATTAAAATTATTGTTTGCGTAATTTTGAGGAACCATTCAACAGAAATGAGAAAATACTTTTTTTTGATACGGCTAAGCCTTTTTCTAATACAACAAATCGATTTATCAGAGGTAATACAAGTTATGCTTATCAGATAACTGATTAAAATGATACTAGAACGTAAATTATATAAACGGATTATTTTAAAGCACCTATTGAATCATGATAAAATAAAAATAGTTATAGTATGCAATTATATTATATATGTATAATAATTTTTGATACTTTTAACTATTTAAAATCCTAAAAACTATCTTATTTCATGGTTTTTTTTTCTAATCAAAACTGTAAAGAGTAAAAAGTTATACATAAAATGAATAAGGTATATTTATTTTGAAACATTCTAAAGGTAAATTTTGAAGTCCAAGAACCTGATGATACAAAACAAACTTACTAATGATAAGGAAACGGACTGCCATTGTAAAACAGTGCCGCACAAGAATAAAACATGAGATTCATAAAGATATATCAATAACTACATACGTGAACTGTCACAATGAAATAAATTTTGTGTTCAGTTTCGTATTGATATATTTTGTTTCATAATAAGCTTCTAAGCGATAATCACGGCCAACGAGTTAAAAAAATACAAATATCTGTCGATTTAACTAAAAACGGTTTATATATTACTGTTAACTTTCCATCACCAATACGTTAATTATCATCAGCGATTGAACCCTCGTCAATATTATTTAACTAATGTTTAAGAACAGTTTAAATGAAATTTGTTGGAATAATGACGGTATTTTTGGAAGGCTGGTTAAAAATAAAAGATAATTAAAGCTTCCCATTGACCCAATTGAATAATTCAAAGATAATTGATTTTTATTTAAACCAGACTTCAATTCAAAGGAAATCATTTTAATTTTACTGAATAAACCAATTTATTTTAGGTCTCACAGATTATGCCATACAAAATGAATTCATAATGAATGAAGCATGTTTTTAATAAAAAGGATTAGTTAAATAAACTATTTGTGTACTTTTAATTATAGCTCAGTTATTGTAAGCTTTTAATTTATGCAAATTTTGATGCGGATTGAAAATACATATCGCTTTATTGATGTTTAAATATTAATCATAGTTTTAAGGTAGTAGAAAAAAAACCTTTCCTCACCTATGAAAATCTTCTTTTTTCAAGTTGTAACATCCAGGAACACAGGTTGTTTACGAACCGGATAATCGCGTCAAAAATCACCGCGTAAACGTCAAAAAATGTTCTTCCGATTATCAAATGTAAAGAGAGGAAAAAAATTAAAAAACAAAAAAAAAACAACCTAAAAACCACCGACACGGATAGGACAATACGCGAGAAAGATCACGGGCTAATCATTTATCAGATTTGAATCAAGATTTTGACTGTCTTTTTATACAGCTGAGTGGTTTGGATATTACTGTTGGGCGTATCGGATACGATGCTTATTTATCCGCTCTCGGTGTGAGACTGAAGTCGCGTTGGGGGTTGCGCCGACGTTGAGTCTGCGCCCGAAGCCCCGCCCACGCCGCGAAACCTCCGCCGTCCCCGCAGGCTTCGGCGCTTCCTCGACCCCGGCGCCCCGACGCTCCGGCTACACTCTTGGCAAAGGTGAAAGGTTGCGATTTGATGAGGCGGGCGACGCGAGATTTAAGGATTCCGCGGTTCCAGAAAACTCCTGACAATAGACACACGGAGCGCTTAATCTTCGGCCGGACAAAATTCATCTTGCGCTGTCTTCGCATATTGTAATAATTTTAATAATGTGTGGCGGGGTGCTGTGCAAAGAAGCCTCGCTACATTGGCGATGAAACTTTTCTGAAATAACTTTAATAATTTATATTAAAATCCTTATTAAAAGACAGTCATGGTATACATAATTATAAAACCTTCTTAATTAATAAAAAAAATCTTTACATTTTTTGTTGGAACTAATCACAATCATTATTGAATTCCTTATGAAAAAAATAAAACGCATATTATTCAGATTTGAATGTCATTTTGTGATGCTACTAGAAGCAGCGTAATATATGTTTTTTTGCCTTTGACAATTATTTTATTATTATTATTTTAAATAGATAACCGATAATAGATTTTTTTTTTTTTTTGGATATCAAATTTATGGAGCTTCAAGTACCAGGACGCGCCAGCGTCAAGGTTCTTCCAGTCTCCTTCATCGATAAATAATAGATAATGTTGACGTAAAGATAAAGACATGAAGATGTAAACTGACATTGACAAGTCTTTGGATTTGATGGCTACCACAGACGATATATCTCGTAAAAATGTTCGTGCTCAACACGTCAGAGACAAGTTGTCTTGTCAATATCTAATTAAATTAATAATTGCAAATTATAGCCGGCGCGCTAGGTAAAGACGTACTTTTTTCTACGGCAGCCAAAAGGTTAAGTCGTGACGTTGGCGCGAAACTGAAATAGCTATCAAATATATCTTCCAATCATCTTGTGGAATTGAATATATACATGGATACTTTCACGTGATCAGAAAGCTTTCATTAATAAATATCGACTGTGGAAAGGAAAAAGGAAGTAACCCACACGTATAAAGTTTTACAGGAGGCGCAAAAAACGTATTTTTATGTTTTTGGGCTATATGAAAATTACGAATTATAAACAACCTTGAATTGCACTGAGACTTCTAAACTGGTGTTTAATTGACATAATCTAAGATTAATTTAAAAAATTGTCTTGGAAAAACTTTTATTTGAGTCTTTTTCACGGTTTTATTTTTTTATAAGCTCAACGTTTTCAAACTTAAAAACTAAATTAAGATACTAATTCGGCATTTGCAGCTTGCATTGCTTTTGATAGAACGTGTATCAAGTTTGATACATTGTGGTTATTAAAAAAAAACCTGTTTTGAAAAAACTGTGGGTTACGTTTTTTTTCCTAACCACAGTCGATATGTTCACTTCTACATGATTGAAAACCTTAGCAGATTAATTATTTCAAGCGTTGATTCATAAAAGTAAAAATACTATAATTATTGAATTAAGAAAAACAACGAACAAATTTAAGTCTAATATTTTTTTATATAATTTTCTTAGCGCGCATACTGATGTTTGTGTGCCAGGGTTATATTAAGTAAAAACGACGCCCCCGCGCACAATGTCAGCTCGAATTTGATGCTTAAAGAAAGTAAGTAATATCTGATTAAGACAATACAAAGAAAAATTTCCCCTGAGTTAACATACTTCAGTATTAATTAAAATGATGTCTGTAGATGTTATATAAGAAAGATTACTTTAAAATTAAAATATGTACACTATTTTTTAGTTTTGATATTTACGTATGAATAAAATGCTTTGGCGTTTTAAAACATATAATAATTAAAACTTCTTCATTCAGTTCACTAATTAATTACGGTAAAAGAAACGTTTTATACTTACAAAAGATTATTAAGCAGAGGTTTTTTAATACAAAATTGAATTTAATAATGTTTTAATTCCACATTTTGTATATTTTACCCACATCATGTTTCTAGTTGAAAAGAAAGTTTCCCAAATTTCATTAAGTAAAGAATCAATTTTTAGTTTATTTGTCAACCATACAATCAACGCTATCTCTAAATTTTTTATTGTGTGTGTGGACTATCATCTTTTTGTGCAGTCAATTTTCAGAATTTTCAGAAAAAGTATGAAGACCCGGTTGCTTGGTGCTTTATTCCATTAGAGTTCAGTCAGTCAACCCGTTATTTGCATATTTCTTTAAAACACAACACTAATTTATAATAGTAAAAACACAATATTCCTTTGTACTTCATTCCACTTTATTTAATATGTCAACTGAAGTTGACGATGCTCGTAATGAGCGAAACCGGTCCTGACATATTAAATAAAGTGGAATGAAGTACAAAGGAATATTGTGTTTTTACTTATATAATGCCTTTCCACCAAGTTTTGACAGTGAACACCCTAAAAGTGACATAATTTATAATATTAATTAGTCTTGGCAACAAAAATTAAGTAAAACTATAGTAAAACAAACTTCTTTTTACAATATTTCTGTTTGCGGCCTATGCGGGAGATATAAAAATGTGTGCGGCCACATTTTGGGAAGTGTGCGCGCACACTTCAGCGGTAACATTGCTTACAATGTTTGAATAAAGTTGATTTTTTAAAGAGCCAAACCCGTGCCATAATTCATATTTAAGATAACACAAAAAAATTGTGCTTTTAATTCATTAATAATACAAATTTTATCGAACGAAAATATCTTTATTCAAAATTAGTTCAAAATTAAATATATTTTATTAAATCTATTTTATAACATTTGACAAGTTATAATCATTTTAAGTTTTTATTGACAAATAAACGTTTGAGATTTTCTACAGAATGTAATGTTTTATTGTACATTTATCTGTCGTTTTCTTTGCAAATGTCATATGTGGCTAAAATTACAAAACACTTAAATTTGAATCGTTCAAATTATGTACACTCCCACAGATTTTGTCACAAACGACCCGGGTTTCGCCTTTCGGCATCTTCAGGCGTCAGTTCAAGTTCATCCGTGCACTTGAACGCCTGAAGATGCCGAAAGGCGAAACCCGGGTCGTTTGTGACAAAATCTGTGGGAGTGTACATAATTTGAACGATTCAAATTTAATATTGAAATTCCACCAAGCACCTTTAGTCGAAATTTTAAATTATACATAACACTTGTTAAACTAAGTATTTTGATGGTGAAATTAATATATTATCATGAATAAAACAAATTACTATTTACACTCTATCGATTTGCCATTTTTGATATCTAAAAACAATGTTTCACCAAAGGTTAACAGTATACCAAATTAGTCGAATACCATTTTAACTTTAGGTCTAAAATGTCTGTCTAAGCGACAATATATTTTACAGCTTAATTTAACAAATTATATAATTTTAAAAATATTTACCTATAAGCCTTAAAAATACTTTATTTGTTATAAATTGTACTAGTAAGAGATAAAAGACGATGAAAAACAATTAAAGTCATAAACAGATACAAAAATTGAATTTTAGTTTTAAAAGCTAAATATCTAAAGAAAACTTTCCTGTATAACTAACTATGAAGTTTGCGGTCTTTTCATGAATATTATTTTTTTGTTATTAAAATTTAAGCTACACAAATATTTTTGTATATTATATTGTATAACCATGCCTACTAACAATGTTTAGCATATTAACTAATGCATCTAATGTAATATATTAATTTATAAATCGTTTTCTAAGAATGGTAAGTATATAAATATAGATAAAGAAGAGAAGAATTGAAAGAACAATCTAAGTAGGGAAAAAGGATAAAAATATTACAGATATCTTATCAACAGTGGAAAGGAAAACGAACGTAACGCACAGTTTTTTTAAAACGGCTTTTTTATAATCACAATGTATCCAACCTGATACACGTTCTATCAAAAGGATACAAGCTAGACTGCCGAATTAGTATCTAAACTTAGCTTTTATATTTGAAAAAGATGGGCTTGTGAAAATTGAAACCAAGAAAAATGACTGAAAAAGAGGTTTTTTCTGGACAATTTCTTAAATTAATATCAGGTTATGTCAATTAGACACCAGTTTAGAAGTCTCTGTGCACTTCAAGGTTGTGTTTATATCATAATTTGCATATTTCCAAAAATCTTCAAAACACATTTTTTGTGCCTCCTGTAAAATTTTCTATGTGTGGGTTACGTCCTTTTTCCTTTCCACAGTCGTTATAAAAATACACAACCTGCCTAAAGGCGTTATTATAAGATGAAAACGATCGACCTATTTCTGATAAATAAGAACATGTTTTCTTGTTGAAATATATTTATACTGAAAAATTAATTCAAAAAACTTTTACATTGGCCCTGTAAACGAGTGCCCATGGTTTTAGCTTTGGAGTTCAGGGTTCAAATTTTAGTATGGACAAACTTATAAATTTATTTAACTAATGCAAACGTAGATATAAATTTTGTATGTATTTGGAAAACTCTATTAAAAAAATGTTTTAAAATAGGAAATAAATTATCGTCTTAATACAAAACAGATAATCATAATTATTTTTTTAAATGGCTTCCACCAATCAGAACACGGTATCTTGAAGAAATACATTTTTTTTTAAGTTGTGGGAGTTTAATCATAAGCTAAAAATCGTGCCTCAGTATTTTTAATCAGGGGATGTTAAACTCTTAGTCCGAACAAAAGAGGCAAACATGAATTTCAAAACATTTTTAAAGCTATAAATATTCTTTTATCAGAACGGATAAGTCAGGTGAAAGCTTTATAAAGTGGAGAAGGTTTAGAAAAAATAGACTACATTTTATTTATATTTATATCCTTTTGTCAACATCGTAAATACAAATATTTCAACCGAAAATAATTCACTGTTAATACACTATAGTTATGTTAAGAATGACTTTAGGTTTCATATGTATCAGTATGTATTGTTTGTCAAGAAAAGTTATTTTTATTTTCAAAAACTCATCTCTTTATAAAAGTTAAAAGTCTAAGCTTTTGGCAAAATTAAAATTGCACATTCTTTTGGAATTCGCTTTATCAGGTCACAAAAATGATGATGATGAAGTATTTTTTATTTTATAAATCTAACTTGACGCTGAGATAAAATAATATTTCAAGTATAATTTTATTTTCAAACAAATACCAACAGAAATTTTCATTTTATATAGATACCTAGTACGATTGTATTCACTTCAAAGATTATTAGTAGAATGATAGTCCAAAGTAGAACAATAAGGACTACAATGAAAACAAGACTGAAAACATAGACAAGGACTATTCATGAAATAGACCCTCATCGAGTCCTTAATAATGATGTGAATCGGAAGACGGAGTAACTGAGTACTCGGGATTAGTTTGAGTGACCAATTCTTTGATTCTATGTTTTTAATTGTCGTGAAAGACGATTTAGATTTACTGCTTACAATACCAGATGTAATTCGTCATATAGAAAGGCTGATATAGCAACGTGAAGTACTTGTTGATTTAAATGATTACCATTAACGCTTTTTTTAAATCCATATCCGCATTCAATATATAGCTAATGGCTTCCTTATGGAGGTGTCAAAACAGGAGTTTTTCTGCAAGAAATAGTAAGTAATTCTTAGCCTCTTAAATTCTTATTTTTCGAAGAAAGTATTTAGAGAAAAAATAAAGCAAGACAGGACTTGTAGTTTGCTAATCGCTTTCGTTACACCCCGTTACTTTTAGGGTTGGAATGGCGAAGAGGGGATTGTTAGACGTCAAAAAAAATCCATTGCTTTGAAGAGAAATTGTAAAATGTATTGAAAAAATGCTGTTCGTACTGCGATTCGAACCCATGAGGTCCAGCATGGAAACCAACGACATTGACCACTATGACATGGACTTGACAATGCCTACTTAATACACGATACGGGCTCAACATAAGTATTTTAGAAGTTTTAAGGTGTTCACTGTCAATACTTGCTGGAATGGCATTATAATAAAAATAATAAAAGATTTTTAGTACTTTTTCCACTTAAAATTTATTTGATCAGGACCGGTTTCACTCCTCGCAAGCATCATCAACTGATAACTGTAATTTGTAAATTCTTTTTCATTGTAAGTAGTTGCTGACACCTTTTTATTTCAATTTAACTTGTATAAATAGCAATGTTAAATTTATTTTTCTTATCAGTTGATAATGCTCGCGAGGAGCGAAACCGGTCCTGATCAAATAAATTTTAAGTGGAAAAAGTAATTAAAATCTTTTATTATTTTAGAAGTAATTATTCAAAATTTGGTTTCTGTTAAAAAATACAGTAACGCACTGAAAAGATTCTTCAAGTAATAACCCTTGCTTGCTTTTTAAGTTACGTGTAAAAGCCATTTATTTAAAAACTATCATACATCCATCTTTGGATATTTCAGGCAAATGTAATTATGAAACTATACTATTTTTCCATTTTTGTAATCTTTAAAAAAACTTTTAATCGGTTACAAGATGTTGATGTGAAGGTTACGTTCACATCAACAAGAATGCTATACAACTCTTATATTTGAAGGTATTACTTGTAAACACGGCTTTTTCCAAAATGGTTAAAAAATTAAACTTGAATTTCATTTTGAAGAACATGTGCAGTAGCGCGCTGTTAATTTAAACAAAATGATCTAATTGATCCGAATCTCCTAAATTATGAGAGCTTTTTCTATATGTCATTTTTAACTGGTCAATCATTGATTTCAATAAAAACCATAATTTGGATATATAAGGCGTGGTTGATTTTAGTGTAATTTCTCTTCGATTTAATTATTCAAAACTCAGTTATATTGTTCTAATATTGAATTTATAATGCTATTATAAGTTATTGAGAATATTACTTGCAAACACGGCTTATTCCAAAATGGTTAAAAAATTAAAGTTGAATATCATTTTGAAAAACAATGTACATTTTAAAAGTGTATTTAGTCTTACATTACTTTGGAATGATGTTTTAGACGTTGTCAAGCTATGTTTGAGACTGATTTTGAAAAATACTTTTTCAAAATTTCTTTTTATCTACTAAATTACATTCATAGTTCATGTTTCATTAAATTTAAAATGAGCCGGCTTTGCAAGTAATACTCTTATTCGATGTTTAAAGTTGAAGTGTCCAATAACTTTAGCTGTCCAGCTTACTATAGCAAGCACACTATATGCATTCAAAATTAAAAAAAACATGCTTTTATTAATTTTATTAGTTTAGATACTGAGAGCTGGATCGAAAAATATCTAAGTAACCACATATCAAATATCAAATATTTAGCATCCTTAGTCGTGTATCTTTTCGATCAGCGCGTGCAACCTCTAGTGAACAAATTTGACGGGGTGTAAACCATATAAATGGATATCTCCGCCTTTGGAACGAGACCTACAATCATTTTGTAAGTAGAGAGGAAACAGCTATAGTTTCCTCGTGGGGCTTCCTAATAATGTTGTCTTAAATAAATGCCTCTAGACACGGAACAACAAAGGGTAAACTCTGTTCAACTAGGCTATAAATGTAGTATGATTCTTCAGAGAACACTTTGACGCTGTAACATCAGTATTTTGAATTACGAATTTGCTAGTAATATTAATCAGTTTATCATTTTTTTCTTTTTATTTATTTTTGGATATCAAATTTATTATTCTAAACTTAAACATAAAACAGTTAAATTCATTCACTGTTCATATTTGGAATATTTTCCACCACTGTTATATAGCATGTATAATTCTTTCCGATTTCCACGAATACTTGACTATCCATTTCATATCTCTTACTTTACATAATATTTTAATGTTTTAATTTTACTATCGGTTTTCAGGTAATTATAATTTCATAAGCCGATTATAATATAAGGGTTAGCTTTATATTAAATACTATCTTCATGTATACATCGACTGAAAGAAAAGAATACTTCCACACGCTTTATATTTTTTCTAACGAATGGCGTGGGAAAACTTTTCTTAGTCTTCTTGGCTCCATTTATTTTTAGAGTTGCATAAATTTGAGTCGCGTAAAAACTTTTGTGTTTTCATAAATTTCCGCGGACATCCCACCTGACGTCTCGCAAGGCAGACTTTCTCGCTTTGAAGGCAACTTGATACGTGAGGCAGCCATTGAGAAGGCCATTAAGGAGTAACGTCACACTTAAAAACATACAAACAGTTCTTGCTTTTTAAGTAAAGAGCAAAGTTTTAAAAACCGTCATGTTTCAGTTTTAAAAACGAAGATATCGCCATTTTAAGTTGTGATCACCTGTACCTGACGTTTATTTACAGTTAAAAACAATTTTATTTTGAAGTATATTTACTAAAATTAGCTAAAGTAAATTTTTATTTATCTTCATTTCTATAACAAATAGAATGGCAAGAATACAATCAATCATTTTGTTCTACATTCAAGTCCTGGTTATTGCAATCAACATTAAAAGATTATAAGGAAAAACATTTGAATTTTAATTAATTTTTTGTGACAAGGGCTTATACAAAAACTGACTTATCTTGCAATATCTCCTAAAATTTAGTATAAGCTGGTTATCAAAGTATAACAAAAACAAAAACAAATCTGTAAACTTCGTTTACTGGGAGTGCGGTTGCTTGACTTTGTCAGAAACACTGAAATAAGCGCACGGAATACGCAACCGTTAATTACGTCCAAAGTGGAAAAAGTGACGATAGACCTGGTTTGGAAAAGTGCTGAGCATGCCTCAAAAAAGCCTGAATTTGGCTTGTCTCTTCTACCAACCGGATGGATTCCACCGTCGTAGAAGGCCGCTGATGACCATCTATAAAATGTAATCAGCGGAGCTCCACGACGTGGGAGGAAGCAAGAAGATTGGCGGGGGACAGAGAATCTTGGAGAAATCATATAGTGGTCATATACTCCAACTAGGGAGCGGATATGGAAAAATACTTCGTTTATTAAGTGTACTTGAAAACCGTCACAAAAAAACCACTTTAATTTGCTACAAATTTATTCTTCATTATTCGTAAGGAAATATTTTTAAAGAAACAAAATGTACAACAAAAATATTTTTTAAATATAGTTGAATTTATATATACTCACTATTGAAATAAGTTTTTTTCTTTATATTTGGAAGTATGATAGTTTCAAGTGAAAATATTATTGTTTTTAATTAAATAATAAAAAAAAAAACAATATTGATTCTAATATTATAATAGCTGAGCAAAATCTCTGCAAATTATAACATATAAAATGAGGTGTAATGAATCGCAGATTAAACGTAAAAACCTTTATAGGTTTTGATTATAAATTAATTATTGAACCCACATGAAAAATAAGGGTCGGAAAACTTCACTTGCCAATCACCACTTGAAATAAAAATTACATGTTATAGCAGGTTGGAGGAAAAATGCTTCAACAGAAATAAAGAGGAAATGAGAAATATTTCTCATTAAAAAATTCTCTTATTTTTTTATTTAGAATTCTTTGAATTAATTAATTATATGCTGGTACTTTACGTTTAGAGTCGTATATTTTTTACATGATATTATATTATAATAAATCATGGCCTTTCATAAACACAAGTAGCTAGTGTGTATTTTGGATATTATTCTTCTAACATAAATATAGGTTAACATTATTTAAGGTTTAATGATATTGTATTTTTAATTAGAATGCCACCAATAGAGAAAAACGTTTTTCTAGCAGCGTAAAGGTTATATGAATTAATAAAACATTACAAAATATAATAACTCTTTTTACTGTTTTTTTTTTAATTTATAAAATATTTGACATTACAGCTTATGCCAATGCGTTAAATGTTTGAAAGTGTTATGTTGAAAGATCATATGTGATACACAAGAGATTAACTCAAGGAGAATTGACGTCACAACTACACATGATCTCAAATTAAAATTGAAAAACTTCAATTTGACATTGATCTTACCGGAAATCGAACCCAGACGTAAGCTCTAACTAACTAGACTACATTGGTCAACAACTTTAATCAACTTTATTTCAGACTACTGTTAAAAATAAAAATACTCCTGATATACAACTATTCCAAATAAATGCGTGGAAGTATTAGAATTTGACAAAGAAGCAAGAAAATATATCAAAGTATTTGAAATTAAACTAACTTATCAAAAGATTGGGCCGGAAAATATAAAGAACCCTGATATACTATTAATGCAGGTTTGGTATATTTTATACATTTATGAAAAGAACTTTATTTCAACTTTTAAAAAAATGACAGGTCATGTAGGTAAAAATCAAAGAATCTAGACCTCATTAAAATGTGTATAATAGAGGCTTAATTGGTAATAGATATTTGAGCTACCCTCTGAGGATATGAGCAGATATAATCAAGATAAATGAATAAAAGCTGAATATAAATAACAATGAAGAAAAATCCCAAAACTAAGTTGCTTGGATGTGGTAATGGACTTCAAGCAACACAAACTTCACATATATTGTTGACTAATTGTCGCTTACTAATTAAAGTAAATGTTCATTTAGAGGTGAGTATCAAAGGTGTACGTGTAAAAATATTATTTTTCAATAAAAAAAATATGAAAGAAAAGTGAATAAATGTTTACGAAAAAAACAAACACTTTTAACCGATTTGTTTCCTGAATGCCGCGGGGACAGCTATAACGGTGATGTTGGAAATTTCATTGTGGTATCAAAGCCTACCGCACTATTGATTCTAGAAAAGCATCAATCATGATATACGCCTGGTTGGTGTCACCATGTGTCAATCCTGACGCACGAAGGACTGGGAAAGAAGAAGAATACGCAGAAGCCGTATATTACTAATCTTTCTGAAAAAATAAAGGTTGTACAACCGAAAATTTATTTCTTAGAACCACTTCTATAACTATACCTTATTCATTAGGTGTCAATTACCTGACAATGAGAGCGGATACTTGTTAATTAAAGTACAGAATGACTTAATTTTGCTAAGAATATAATTCTCAATAGTAAGATAGTTGGTAATATGGCACAGTGTACAACGTCGTTGGCTTCCATGCCGGACTTAACGTGTTCGAATCCTAGTACGAATAGCATTTTCCAATCGACTTTATCGAGCGATAAGCTTACCACTAGTCCTGTTCTAACCCTATTATGTCTATCCCTACTCTCTTCAAAAAAGAAACTGAAAAACAATAGATTTTTTTGTTGGGAAACCTCCATTAAAAGGCAATATTAATAAAATACACAATATTCCTTTGAACATTATTTCCACTTTATTTTTAAAGTCAAGATTGGTTTTAGTAGTTTCAGCAGTTAAATTATCATTAAGTGATTAATTTTAGTAATGTAGTATTTTGAAAAAAATTCAAAAATTATAATTATGTTTGTAATTATCATTAGTCACCATTTTAACTTAATTACTCTTTGATGATTTTTTAATTATTTGTTAAAGGTATTGAACATTTTAATTTTGTGTAATTATAGTCACTTCTACGGCTATTTGTTAATTATTTTCAATTTCAATTTTTTTTTTTATAAATAGCATAGTAAAATTATGTTTTTTATCAGTTGACAATGCAAGCCATGAGCGAAACCGTTCCTGACCTTTAACAATAAAATGGGAATAAAGTACACAGAAATATTGTGTTTTTTCTTAAAATAATGCTTTTTTACCGAGTATTGACAGTGAACACCCTAAACATTAAAAATGCTCTACATTGGGAGCAGACATGGATAAAAAATAGTCTTGTAATGGAATAATAAGAGCTGTTAAATTATTATAGGTTGCTTGGTTAAAAGTTCAACTATTAAGTATTGATACTTATGAATTGAATTTGATGTATGAGTTGGCCACTTCTTTCCAACCAACTCTTTTCTGATTTGAGAGATAACTTATATTTGATTACTTATTACTTATATATTCAGTTATATTTGAGTGACTGTGACAAGTGTTATGTGCTTCACACGGAAAGCAAATGTGTTAAAGAAATATAAAAATGTAAAACGCTATATTGTATAAAATAATTCTTGATCGATATTTTAACAAGCGTTACTTAAAACTTTAACGCAGAAATCGAGCGCTGAAAAGCTTACTGTTGTAATACGTGCAAAAAACTTTTTTGAATATTTTCAAAACTTGACTCGTTAAATAAAATGGTTTATGACATTTAAATTTGATATACGCTATATACTTGACGTCAATGCAGCAAAATCGTCTGGAATATGCAGTTACCTCTTTCATTTTAATGTTTAATAAAACTTTCAGTCCACTTTATACGATAATTATCTATGCATCAATATAATAGTCTTGTATTGTATTTCAGAATAGTTAACTGACCCCAAAAAAAATATGAATTCTCTCATAATTTTTAAAATGTAATTTAGCATGGTTTTGACTAGGCCATCCATCCAATACCGGAACCTTTTTGTGTTCCCGAGATTTTTGGATTCACAATTTTTCGGCTTCCGGAGTTGATCATTAACCATTAAATTACGTCACAACTGTTTAAAAAAATAAAGTTGACAATATTTGAAAAATAAGGATTTGGGAAAGAAGACAAAACATGTTTTTTTAGTTTGCTGGCTCATTTACTATTAAATTTCAACATAATATACTATTCACGTTATCTTAAAACATTTTACCCTTAATCAAATGTAATATTCACTTACAGCATTTATTTTATTTTAAGGGTGTCAATACTTGGCTACATGGCAAGTGACTTACAAGTTTTCTTGCTAGATTTTCAATTTTAAAATATTTGACGCACTGTTCAGCTGTAATGTAAAATATATATTTTAAGCACATTAGTGCATGGTTCAAAATCAGTCCCGTGCAGTTCTGCTCGGGCCATGAATGTGAGGGGTAGACTCCTCTTTTCTGTCGATAGCGTTGTGGAAGGCGGCCATTAAACGTTGGCTGCATATACACAACGGGTGGTGGTGGGAAACCAACTTGTAATGTAAAATATTTTTTAATGATATATAATAGTGGAAGTAGTACAAAGGAATATTTTGTTTTTTCTTTAATTTAGTTTATTATGATAATGTTAGCAACTTTCTTTTAAACATACTATGAGAATGTTGTACAATGTATAACATGACTTCTAAGAAATGTAACTAAGAAGAACTTAAAGCACGAAGTAACTAGTTTACATCTAGACTATTTCTAACAGTAACACTTGTCGTATACATAGTAGGTACACTATGTTAAAGTTATGCAATATACTCCCACACTCCACTGAATGTACCTTCAGTACTGTCTAGGGTGAAATTGAGTTTTTAAATTATGACAGAATCTGGTTTGTAAATGCTTTTTGATGTTATTCCTAAACAGCTTTATGCTCCGTATGAAATTTTTCAAGCAAGAAAATTGCATTATAATCGAGTTAGTTAAATTTATAGTGAAAAATAAAGAAAATATTGTAGTTACTAGGTTTCAGATAGCACTGCATAGAAATAGTGCAGAATTTAAATAACATATGGAACACAGCAATAATAAAATTGTCAGTACTTAAATTTTCATATACGAATATTTTTATGTCACATGACCAAACTAAAAGCTTAATATTGCTGCGTTATTATGCGCAGTAATAAAAGCTATTTTGGCTTTTTTATTTAATATAATATTTTTACGCTAGCTGAGAAACCTTTTTCTATGCTGGTGTTAAATTATTTATACTTAAGCTACTTTTAATTTAAATTTAGGTTTGATAACTTTGTTACTCCACTTGTTGTGCACCTGAAGATTTTTAAAAGTGGAAGCCGTTTTGTTAGTGACAAAACGTGTAGTAGTTAAAAATATTAACGATTCAAATTTAATATTGAAAATCCACTTAGCACCATCAGTTATAACCTTAAATAAGTCGAATATGTATATAATCAAAATGCTTATAATTCTTGCAAATAGTTAAAATATTTTTTTTATATAATATCAAATGGAGGAGGAAAAGGGACGTAACACACTTTTGGGCTAAAGGAAAATTATGAAATACGCAAAACCTTGAAGTGCACGGAGACTAAACTAAACTAAACTGGTTTTATCTAATATTAAATTAATATATTTGAAAAAAAAAACTCTTTTTTTTAAAGCAATTTTCACTCTCTCTTCTTTTTTTAAACTCAATAGTTAAGCTTAGATAATAACTTGGCATTTTTAGCGAACAGTATTTTGATAGAACGTGTATCACGTTGTATGTATTGTGATTATTGAAAAAAAGCTGTTTTGAAAATTCTGTGTTACGTCCTTTTTCTTTTCCAACAACATTTGAATAATCCGCTCAACCATGTCATTAATTTAAAATTCGGTAAAAACTGATTTACATTAAACAAAGTCATTTTTTCTTACTTTGCGTAAACTTAAAAAGACACTCAGAATTTAACATTAACCAATATTGTCCAACTATATACATCTTAAATCAATATGTTGTATTTCATGCAAATAATAACATATATAATTAACAAGCTTATATTATTTGTGTTTACTTTTTGTATCAATCTTCAATATGTGAATTAAAATAACTTTACTTAAAAGATAACTATACTTTCTGACAATCGTAACAGTTCGCTGAGAAATCAATTCCTAAGAGAATTGTAAAGTTTTTATCAATTATAATCATACTATAAAGCTCTTATTCTTTTTATCAGCGCATCTAAAACGCTTAGTTAAGTTGTAAATTTCCTCACTCAAATGGCCGTAATTTTTACGTCTCCATTTAGAATATTAAAATCGATCGGCGATAGTCAGAGGTTGTGTAAAAGGAAAAGAAACCCAAATTCGTCCTTGTTACGAGAGCCAATACATCCCCCCTCCCCCTGAGCAGACTCACTTACAACGTATATATTACTTTATCTATCTATTCATAAAACGCAAACTTTCCCCATCCAACACCCACCCACATTTGCTCTTCCTACAGACACTAAGAAAGTCTTTTAAGGGGTGGTTCTCAAAAGATGTGTGTCAAAATGACTTTAAATAAATCTTTTAATATCAATCAAATTTATGAATTAGATCTGTCCGCTTATATATAGCATTTTCAATTAACATAAACAAACATCGATGCAGAATTATTACACAATCCAAATGAGGCAAATAAAGTTACAACAATCAATAAATTAATAACAAAAATATAAAAAAATTAACAGATAATGATACAAAATATGAATAAGGGAGTGAGCCAGGGGTTTTTAGCCTAATGCCTGCGGGCGCATGTACGCCCGCGGAGATTTTTTCATGCACCCGCTAAATTATTAATATATAAGTATTTAAATTTTCCGGTTCTAAGCTCAAGAAATGCGACCTCAACACCCACATTTTCTTTAATATCTATTTTAATATGGGTGATAGAATGTTTATAACTGAGGTATTCTTATATCATATCAAAATATTCGATCGCTAGTTCCGTCTCTATTAAAAAAAACAGAAAAGAAAAAAATCAACTAAATAAAAAAGATCCTCAAAGTAGAACAAAAAACGCTTTGATGTGTACAAAGTTAAAGATAATAATTTAGTATCCTCGAATACTATTCTCAAAAAAAAACACAATATCTTACTTACATCGATGCATCGATGCATTCGGTCGCTCGTAAAATAGCATTTGCTAAATCTCGTCAGTTGCGATTTCATATGTGTGCTGGGATGACGTCTTTTTTACGCGCAACTTAAAATATGATTATTTATTAAAAAACCACGGATTTTTGTAAAAAATGTATGAAGAATGATGCAGAGAGATATTTTTAACATCAGATTTTTTTTTAGCTTTTGCAGTTCCAAGATCGTATCAATTTTCGGGATTTGCTAAAAAAATTTCAATCTCGAAATCCCGGGATCGCGACCGTGTCAATCCCGGGATTTTGGGATCACAAAATCAAACGGGATCCCGGGATTGGATGGCCTAGTTGCAGGCTAGTAATGTGATATGACAGTGAATTTGAGAATTATTCAATTCAAAGTTGTGATCGAAGACTGGGTGTTTGTGATGTCAATTCACATCATTTCCTCTCCTCCAATCCTTCTGATCCTTTAATAACTGGGTGTAGAATAGCGATTAGCCAACCACTAGTCCTGTTCTAGCCTTATCCTTTCTTTCCCTACTCACTTTGAAAAAAGTGAGGTTGAGCGACTGAGTAACAAACAGTTCTCGTAGAAAAAACTTCTGTTAAGATACCTCCATTAGGAGGCCATATGCTCCACATTGGGAGCGGACATGGATTAAAAAAAAAAAATGTGATATGAAATAATGACGTGAAACAATTTTACAGGTCTGTTAGAAAACGTTTATGTTATTGTTGTTTAAGGTTTTAAAATACATATTTTTAACAATTTTGCTTATCTCAATTTAAGTCTTTTGGCTTAATATGCTTGACGTATGGTCTTTTAAAAGACGAAAACAAAGAATCGTGCTTGGTGCCTTAGATAGCTCTGGTGTGATATACAGTTGGAACGAAGTAGCGATAAATGGTGAAAGAAGCAGAAGCAAGATTGTACTTTGAATAGTTTGCAGCACCAAAAAGACTAGAAATAAAAAGACGTAACATTTTCGCGCGAACCAAACTTTGACAGTCGCACCCCTCGTGAATTTGTTGCTGCTGATGACGTCATTTGCCTCGGTTCTCTTCCATTCATGCTTCCAGCCAGAGGTACGTACGCCAGAGTTCGCGAGCCAAAAAATAAAAGCTCCGAATGGTGGAATGATCATAAATCATAATGCCAACTTTGAATATGTACACAAGACAACAATTTTTAATAAGTCAATGAACATCTCCTACGCATTTTGTTCGCGTAACACTCCGAGCATTATTTTATGATTCACTCAAGAAAATAATAATATATTCTTTGTGCTACAAAATATAAAATCTCTTTCATTTTATGTACTAAAATAAAAGAGGAAACTATTTTCACAATGTTTTTCGTATAAGAAATGGTAAGAATATAGTTTTGTAACCCAACACAACAAAATTGATGTTTTCTTTAACTATGCTCGAAAACGTTATTTCTTTCTATAAAATTAAAATAAGAACTTTTAATAAAATAAGAAGTTAGATTAGAACTATTTTCATAATGTACGTTTCCATTGAAATTTTGGTCGTGTTCGGCCAAAATAATAATGGAAACGTACATCTAAAGATAGTCTAAAGTATAACGTAATCTAAAGATAAATTTCCATCAAGCACCTTCAGTCGAAATTCTAAATCAAATAAAAAGTTATAATACAAGATTTTTTTAACATAAAAATAGCTTACTTAACATGTTTTCAGCTTGATTGCTTTGTGGTTTACTATTTCAATCGGAAAATAATCTATAATATAAATTATAGTATTGTTTATTATCCAGGACTGTGAAGTTGGAATCTAAGTCGTAAAAAAATCAATCGACTATGATTATTTTTTTAAATTAAATAAGAATAAAAAGGTAGACATTATGAATACTCTGCAAAGATTTTTTTTAATCAGAGTTGGAGTCAGACCGTTTGTAAATGCTGAAGTCAAACTGGAGTAGCGATTTTTTTGCACGACTCCAAATTCCTTTTATTACACATTATCTCATATTTAACAGTATTCATACTACTTTTTGTATGGAAAATTTTTATTAATTCGATGGCTGCCACAGACCAGATATCTCGTCAAATTTTTCGTGCTCAACACGCTAGAGACGAGTTGTCTCGTCAATAACTAATTAAATTAATAATTGCAAATTATAGCCGGCGTCCTAAGTAAAAATATACTTTTTTCTACGGCACCCAAAAGGTTAAAAACAACTTAAACATCTTTTATTAAGATATAAAACTTTAATAAATGACTTTGCTAACCCTAAAAAGTTTAAACACATAACACAATAATATTGAATGAAAATTACAGAACAATGAAGTCTACTTAAAAAAATTGTTAATCTAATTAAAATCTCAAAATTAAGTTTGTTAAACTGTTGTTTGAACAGGCACAAAGTTCTCTTTACAAATGATAGATTTTATAAAATTTATAAATTGCCACTTCAATACAAGAACTATATTTTTTTGTTTTGAGATAGTTTTTGAATGTGATTTCACATTTTATTCTAAAAAAATAACTTACACACTATTTAATCGTCCCAATTATACACCATATCCAAAAAGAAACAATTTTTTTAACAAATTTGGCGGCAACTTTGTGGAAATTATTTTTTTACAAAAACATGACAAAAACAAAAAGAAGACATGTATTGTTTTTGTGTACCTTCGATTTTCTGGAAATGTTTGTTTTTGTTTTTTTATCCATGTCCACTCCCAATGTGGAGTATGTGGTCTCTTAATGGAGGTATCTCAACAGACGTTTGTCATACAGTCGCTCAACCTCTCTTTTTGTCAAAGAGAGTAGTCAAGATAGAAGGATGAGGCTAGAACAGGACCAGTAGTTAACTAATCGCTCGCGCTACGCCCAGTTATTAAAGGATCGGAAGGTTGGAAGGGAAATTATATACATCACAAACACCCATGCTTTCGAACAGAAGTTGAAAATCGATCGAAAAAATGCTGTTAGTACTGGAACTCGAACCGGTGAAATCCGACACGAGAGCCAGCAACGCTAATCTTTCCGCCATATTACTCGAAGATTTTGTAGTTTATATTGCTTAAAGTCGTGTTCTCCAGTTTATCGATTTACTCCAAAAGAAATAACGCTTCAAGACGTCCAATACCAAATAATAAAGAATTATGCAATTTCGTATGTATAATATAATACTAGCACAGCATTGACGTAGGAAGGATTCAAACCGCGCATTTGTTCATTCGCCAGGCCGTTAGTTTGTCTGCATCCCACGCGCTTGAGCCGTAGGCAAATAATGATTTGATCAGTAAACACTCTCCGACTCTTGGGCTCAAATAAAATATAAAACTAGCGACTATATCCGAATGTCGCAGTAAATGACGGCGCATGATGTAATAATGTAATATAAGGTGACGAAATGCCTAATGTGTTTTCGGTAGTAGAAATGTTTTGTTAAACATACTCCAAATACATTTTGTTGATTAAAATCTAAATGTTTATTTTTATATTTAAAACTAAAATCGTTGTGTATTGTTCTGATTGGCTGTAGACTGATTTGTCTCTGATTGGCTGTTGTTAAGTATCAACATTTAGAAGATGTTTTAAAAGATGTTAAATATAATAACAAATGAATGTTTCGTATTATTTTTTGACGTTTCGTATTTTTTTTTCGATTCAGATAAATTCAATAAAAACCAAATTAATGATAACAATGATAATGAATACTTATTAACATAAACATTGCAAAATAATTAAAATGTATTACTTTTGTAATGTAAAAAAAAAAACAGGATATAAACGAATATTTGAGTTGTCTGGTATCAACAACAGAACTGTTTCATACAACATGTATAGAACATTTGAATCATTCAAATTATGTACACTCCCACAGATTTTGTCACTAACGACCCGGGTTTCGCCTTTCGGCATCTTCAGGCGTTCAAGCGCACGGATGAACTTGAACTGATCAGTCAGATCGTCAGTTCAAGTTCATCCGTGCGCTTGAACGCCTGAAGATGCCGAAAGGCGAAACCCGGGTCGTTAGTGACAAAATCTGTGGGAGTGTACATAATTTGAATGATTCAAATTTAATATTGAAATTCTACCAAGCACCTTCAGTCGAAATCTTAAATTATGTATAGAACAGTTTTGCTTTTGATACCAGACTACTCATTTAAAGTAGTAGATTATTTTAAAATTTGAAATTGGCATGGAAGTCAATTGAGTAAACTCCGATAAATTCTACTTTAAAAAATAATAAAAATAGTATTCATCGTCAGTGATCCACGTTCACTTGAAATATGTCGATATCCAAATTAATACTGTCTAAAACTGTCAAAGCTCTCCCTTGTAGCATCTCTATTGGCAGGCTGGATATACACCTTGAGAGAACAAACAATTCGTATCCACGATTTTTTTTACGACCATGTTAAAATGGAAGAGATCGTCAGAGTTGGGCAATTTTTAGAAAACACCAATCAATGGTAAAAGAAATTCAAAGAAAATATTATTAAAAATATGATTATTTTAAAACATAATATTACAAATATCGAGAGAATCCAGCGGAACTAGTAGTAATTTATACAGCTGAAATTAAACAGATTAATAATGAAGGGTTATTGAATATTTGAAAATAAGTAATTTGCTGTTTACCCAAAAAGCTACCGCTTTTGGAGGTTCATTTTATTCGGGTATATTATTCGTGGGTTCAAATCTTAGTACCGATTAATTCATTTATTGATTTGTCGATCAATAAATAGAATTTTGCTCAAAGACATGTCTGTAACATTTACATTCTTTTATCATCAATTCAATTCAATAAACCAATCCCGGGATATCGGGATTGAAATTTTTTTAACAAATCCGTAAATTGATAAGCTTTTGGACTTGGATTTTCGGAATAGCTGAAAAAAAACGAGTCACGCTGAACATTTGGGTAAATCAGTAAAATTCTATGAGAACAAAAATGTTGTCAATTACAAATAATCCCAATCTCGGGATTAAGGGTTAAGTGTTCAATCCTGGGATTCAGGGATTGAAAAATAGTTAATCTCAAAATCCCGGGATCACAAAAAAACTCCGGGATTGGATTCCCTACTTAGAGCAGGGAACTAATATACATTTAAAGGGAACTAATTTACGTTTAAAGCATAGTTCTGACGATGGCGAAAGCCGAAATAGCTATCAACGTATAAAATATAAAAAAACTGTAGAACTGAAATACTTTGATATTTTTACCCTATTAAAATGGAGTTCTACCAAGTAAATGCCAAATCAATAAATAAACTAATATGCACATTTTTAAAATACTAAAAAATATAAAATATCTATATATTTTTAAGTGTAATTGTATTAAAAATATATATAAGCAAGTATAGTTAGTCAACCAGCGTTTTTGGTACAAAAAACTGTGTTTATTTAAAGATTTTTCCCTTTTATATTTATTCAGGAGGTGTGAAAATTCTTCGAAAGACCAGTATTTCATGAAAATATAAACTCATTTTCATGATGCGAGCGATAATTTATTTATATCTTAGAAACAATGGTTAGTAAAAAAAACTTAAATAAGCATTCTATTGAGTATTATTTTTATAAACTTTATAAAGCCTGTAGTTGACTTACATACATTTAAATTTGAATCGTTCAAATTATGTACATTTACACAAGTTTTGTCACTAACGACCCGGGTTTCGCATTTTAACATCTTTAGGCGTTCAAATGTACGGATGAACTTGAACTAACGTTAAGTAAATGAATGTATCGTGTTTATATAATAAATAAATGTATCGCTAGGCTTAAAGCCATTGCTTACGAAAAGTGAAAAAACTTGTGTAGATATAATTTGAACGATTCAAATTTAATACTGAAATTCCATCAACCACCTTCAGTCAAAATCTTAGACTTCATATATTTTATAATTAAAACAATTTTTTTTCTAGAATGCAATGTTTTAAAATACATAATAATATAATATTTACATTGGATCCCAGATCTATTGATTTTACGCATTTGTTTTTGTTTTTATCATCGATTTTGAGACTTTTATGCACTCGTTAAGTGAAGGGTCCACTATACATAAGCTGCATAATTTTAATTTGTAAATAATACGAAATATTTTTTTTAAATCTACTAGTATTTAACAACTGCAAATTTCGAATGTAAAATAATTTAAAAATAAATATTTATTTTTATCGTTGAAATATTTTAATGAAAATAGTATTAAAGAAATTAACAGAGTAAATAAAACAAAAATCAATAAAGTGAACTGTTGATAAAATACTAAAATCAAAACTACTTTGGTTGTGGGAGATTTCCGAATGGTATTTTAATTATTTTTAACAATAACGATGATTCTTAAACATAAAACAAATACTATGATAACATTAACGCATAAAATCGATGCTTATGTTTTCAGTGCAACTTAATTACTTTAAAAAAATACGAAATTCGATTTCATTTACTTTTTTAATGAAATTTTAAAGAGTTATAGCAAAAAAAATAATAAAACTCTTTTGTTCTAATTCCATATTAACTTAATATCAGGACCGATTTTTTCATCGTGATCATTAACATTTGATAACAATATACGATCTCATCAGAGGTGAAGTGAGTCAAGTGGTATTTTAAGAGAAAAAATATTGGATGTCTTATATGTCTTTAAATATCGTAAAAGTGAAATAAGCTCAGTAAATTAACAATGCAATAGTGTTCTACTCATAAAAGAAATATATGCAATCTACCAAAACACCAAGTAAAGTCGTGACTTTATTTAAAAGTCCAAGAGATTTTTTTATCATTTTACTACTTGGCTCACTTCACCTCTTGAAGACCCATGCAATACGTCAATATTAGCTTTTTAGAAAAGCCAAATTAAACCTATTAAGGTATAACAAACAATAATTAGTGATAGACATGAAAGTAATTTACTATATCTCGTAATGAGCGATACCTGTCTTGTTCACCTAATATATAAAAATGAATGTTTGTTTGTTCGTACTTTATGCGTTGCCACAACGCTCATCCGATTGCAATAAAACTTTGACAAACTTTTTGCTTGCACTTCCAGGAAGGTTATAGAAATAGTAAAATTAATTAACAATAGGTCTTATATATAAAAATCAATGTTTCTATGTCTGCCATACAGTTCATTTTGACGACGTATACTTGCACTTGCGTGAAGGTTATAGTACAATCAACTTACAGTAGGTGGCGCGTGTGCCGTACTAAAGACAATCGGCAGCAAACGCCAAACAGACAGAAAAATAAAACATGCACTTCAATAAACACAATTAAAACAAAAATACTTTCTTTCTTTGTGTGGCATTGCCGGGAACCGGCTAATATTTAATATATGTGAAATTAGGACAAAAGAATTTTCTTTTTAATATTATGTTTTCACACCAAATAGTTTTGACAGTGAACACATAAAAAGAAATACACAATTTTCATTTATGTTGAAAATTAAATTTTCGATAGCTTATCATTTACGAAGAAAACTTTTATCATTGTTTCATGAATATCTCTCGCGGCTCAGAGACTAGAAAAATACTTCTAATAATTCTCTGTCGATGGGGGTCGTTTAGGGACCCCAGTGGTTTCCTCATTATTGGTCTTATTCTTATGAATTTCTAAAAAAAATAGTTTAAGGGCTTTAAAATATCTAAAAATCTGTGGTTTTTTAATGAATAATGATAATTTAAGTTGCGCGTAAAAAAGACGTCATCCCAGCACACATATGAAATTGCAACTAACGCGTTTAGCCCAGCTATCTTACGAAAGATCGCTTATCGCGGGCGCTTATCTCGTTATCGCGTTATCGCGTATTTATATAAACTACAAAAGGTCAAAAAAAAGAAAACCTTAATTATAAACATTGTATCACCCATAATAAAATAGATATTTAAGAAAATGTAGGTATTGGGGTCGCATTTCTTGAGCTTAGAACCAAAAAAGATATATGCGTCAATATTGTTTTATTTAATATTTAATATTTTTCATTATTCTACAGAACTCATTTTATCTAACCGAGTTTCATATCTTACATCGTATCAAGTGGGGGGAGGGGGGATATGTGAAGCGAGATGTCACTGATTTCGTTATTGGTCGTTATGAGCAAGATTTTTATTCTTACATCTTTCTATACAATAAAATTATATATAATTCATACATAACTGTCCTAACGTCTAAGATAACTAGAACATCTAATATTCTATAGACAACAAGCGAATCTTTTCTCTAAGTTTGGCTACATGACATGTTCCAAGAGTTTTTTTTTTGTTTCTGTCAAGATATCGTGTATATTTTACATTAATTTTGCCTCACATATGACTATTCACAGTTATTACTTTGCTGATAAAACGTTTACAATGCATATTATATAATCAAATTCATATGCCATACAAACATTTGGTGATAAGATCTTATTTATTAAAAATCGTCAAACGGCATCCAATTGAAAATGATTTTATTCATATGTATATTAGGCAATATAATAAATACTACATAATTGATACTGTTACTTAAAAAAAAGGTTTTTATAATAATCTATAAATTCATAGTCGATAATGTCCGTCCGTATGATTGTCCAATTGTCCTCGATTTCCCCTCCCCGATGCAGTTCCCCTCGGTGATGCAGTTGTGCTCTGTTTATTTCCAAAATTTCCTGGTAAAAAAGCTTACGACCGTCCGTATTTGGGTGTAACATTTTTATCCCTTGTTCTTGATTAAGCACGTGTTCTTCCGAAATTAAGTGATTAGCAAAATTAGACGTGTCTTTTTTCAATCTAAAGGCTGCCATATGTTCTGATTATTTTAGGTTTACAAATATTATGTTGTACATAGTTGATAGAAACATGAATCAACTCAGCTATATGTATATCGACAGTGAAAAGGAAAAAAGATGTTACCCACAGTTTTTTTTTCGATAATCACAGTGTATCAAACTTGATACAAGTTCTATCAAAAGGATGCAAGCTGCAAATGTTAAATTAGTATCTAAATTTAGCTTTTAAGTTTGAATAATATGACCTTGTAAAAAATTAAAACCAAGAAAAAAGACTGAAATAAAAGTTTTTCCTAGACAACTTTCTTTAATCCATATATGATTATGTCAATTAAACACCAGTTTATAAGCCTCCGTGCACTTCAACGTTGTGTATAATTCATATTTTTTATATGGCCCAAAATTGTAACGCTTGCCGGGACCTGCTAGTTCTGTTACAAAAATTGACATTAAAATCATTCAAATTTAACATTTTTTTTTTATTTTTTATTCCATGTCCGCTCCCAATATGGAGCATATGGACTCCTAATGGAGTTTATCTCAACAGAATTTTTTCTACGAGAACTGCTTGTTACTCAGTTGTTCAACCTCTCTTTTTCCAAAGAGAGTAGGAATAGAAGGAAAGGGCAAGGACAGGACTAGTGGTTAGCTAATCGCTCTCTATACGCCCCGTTCATAGGATAGGATGGATAGGAGGGGGGAATTCAAGACATCACATACATCCATGCCTTTGAACAGAAATTCATAAATCAATTGAAAAATCAATTTATAAAACTGCCCGTACCGGGATTCGAACCCGTGCCCTCCGTAGCGGTAGCCAACGATGTTGACCACTCGACCATTACTCGGCATTAGTATAGAAAAAACACGTTGAAAAAATATTAGTTGAACAATAATAGAGAACTATGTATGTATGTGTTTACAATATCTACATTAAAAATTCGTACATTTTTAAAAAGAGAAAGCTTTTTTTAGTTTTAAGTATTCTTGTTTTGGCAGATGTAAAAAAGCTCTCAGGTGCAAGTAGATAGCGCAAAAAAAGCATGTCAAGTAATAAAAATATAAATAACGACTTTTATTATTTTCAACTATAGCCGTACTTTATTTTCTTTTGTATTTAGCCGGTATTTTTTTCAATCTATTATTGCAGGAGTACATTAAAATTTTATTTATATTTTCGTTTTTTTCTTCAATTTGGGAATCCTTTATAGTTTATATATTCTTCACCCACGTCCGCTCCCAATCTGGAACATGTGGCATTCTAATAGAAGTATTTAAACATATTTTTTCTCAGTAGCTCAATCTTTCATTGTTTCAAAGAAAATAGGGATAGAAAAGACAGGGTTAGGACAGGAATAGTGGTAATCTTATCGTTCTCGCTACACTCCGTTATTTTAATATTGTAGGGGTGTATGAAAAATTTTAGATATCACAAACATCCATGCCTTCGAACTAAAATAAAACAAAAAACAAAAAAATACTGTTTGCACTGGGATAAGAACCAGTATGGTTTGGCATGGTAGCCAACGACGTTTACCACTGTGTCATGGATTCGTATATTTTAACCAGAGAAAATGCATATGTATAACCTTATTTGACCTACCGAATTGATTAATATAAAATTAAGATTAAGCGAAACGTTACAGACTTCCACAGCAAAAAAAAATGTTGCCATTACCATTGTTGCTTTACAGTAGCGAATCTTGAAATCTGAATAATACTTGCGTTGGATATTGGGAGTAATTTTAATTGAGATAAATGACTTAACAATTCACCAAATATAATCACTTTTTTACAACTCTACACTGCGAAACTAAGCCATCGATATGATTTCAATAAACAACGGCTTACCTCAAACAGAATATAATATTTTTGAGAGAGAAAAACTGAACAATTTACATTTTACTCTTGAATAGCTATAGAAAGACTTTTTAACGTTCTGTGAAATTATTATTCAGGCTGTAAAAGCATCGACAAACAAGCGCGAAAAACATCCGCCATTCGACTTGCCGCTTCGGATTATTTTTAGTGCCCGGTCTATCTACTCTACCCCACAGCGTGAAACTCTCTCGACTATTTTAAAAGTTTTTCCTTTGAATTTTCAATTTTCTCCCCGCGACCGTAAACAACGCCTTCCCTAATGAAAACAAATGTCCACCAACCCCCTGCCGTCACCCCCGTCTCTCCAATTTGCAACTTATTTATAAAAGACATAAAAAAACACCGAGATATGTTGCAAATTTTTAAACGCTTGGTATTCGAGAAATGTGGGGGAGATGTCATATTTTGTTTTGTTTATTCTTAGATTTTCTTTCGAGAAAAACTGATTTTTAAATAATGTATATTACGCTTCAAATAATAAATAAGAATACAATGTAAAATTGGTATTAATTTTTTAAAACAAAATAAAAACTCAAGGCGTTTTACTTACCAGCGAGAAACTTTATTTTAATGTTTTTTTAAGCAACATCTGCGTCTTTTTATATAAGTTTATATTTATAAGACGCCTGTATTATTAAAACTTAAAAATAAAATAATAATTTTGCATAAAAACATATTTTTTTTATCCAAGTACTAAATAACTAGCATCTTCAAAAAAAAAGTTATCACTATCAAGCCCGATTCCAGGCTAACGAGTAATATATATATTTTTTAGTTCTAACAAATATATTGACTTTCAATATCGCTACACCAATTCAACAGTAAGACAATCAAGTAGGCAGTTTTGCGTTTTGCATAATATAATATTTTTTTTACTACAGTGTTACCGTTGAACCTTGAATTTTAAAATTACATCGTATCCTACCATTGCGTTGGATTCTTAATTATATAATTATAAATATTATATTTATTTAATTATATTAATTAGAATTTAAATTCAAATTTGTTATTTTGATGTTTTGCAATTACTGTTATTTTGTATGTATGCATTGTATGAATGTATTGTATGTATGTATGTATGTATGTATGTATGTATTTTACATTTTTTATGTTTTGTTTTTGTATATTTGAATGTTTATATGTATTGTATATTTGTATCGTATGTATTGAATGTTTTTGTGTTTGTATGTATTGTATGTTTGTATTGTATGTATGTGTTGTGTGTATGTATGTTTATTTTATATATTGTATTGTATGTATATATTATGTTTATGTATGTTTATTTTATTTAAATTTATTGCATTGATGTAGCGATATGATATCCAAGTGTTTTTAGCTAAATAGTGTTTGATTTATTATTTGACAGCAAAGTAAAAAGACTTTCCACATATTTGAGCTTAAATTTTCAAATTCGCCCTGTTAACGAATAAAGTGCGAAAAAAACAATGGTTGCCAGTCATGTGTTAGTTTCAACGATCTATAAACACAACCAAATGTTAATAAAAAGTGATGATATGATCAGGAAAAACATTATCGAGAAATAAAATTTCCCGATGAGATTTTTTGACGATCGCAAAAATGCGTAGGTTTTATCATACAATGTCTGATTTGATAGCTTTATTGCGTAATTTCGCCCACACACAAGAGAATGCATTCAGCGTTAAGTTTTGTAATGAGAGCTTTTACAACATAATTTATTTTCCCGCGGATATCCGCATTTAATATTATTTTATGTTATCCAGCAGATTAACACAATCCGCCTCCACAAGATAATTAACATCACCATAAGCCAGTGATTTCTAGCCAAGAAAATTACGTGCTAATTCAAAAGAGAGCGCCAAAAATTTAAAAAAAAAACAATTCTTTTTATATTAGGGTAAAAATAGCAACGTATTTAGTTGTACAATTTTTATATTTATTAGTTGATAGCTATTTTTTGTTTCGCCATCGTCAGAACTATGATTAAACTTACATTTCTCTCAGTTATATATACTGGCTCCGAAGAGATACACAATGAATTCGCGAAAGCCGAAATAGCTTTCAACTCATAAATATAAAAAAAACTGTAGAACTAAAAACGTTGCTATTTTTTACCCTATTATAATGGAGTTCTACCAAGTCAATCAATTACAGTGGAACCCCTAATTACACTACCCAGAATTACGCGCTGGCTTGAAATGGCGCAATAAAATTCCCCGCATTCCATTGTCGTTACTACGAGACGGTCTCTGTGCCGCGCACACAGTCAAATTTTGGCTAGCGTGTGTGTGTTCAAAACGTGCCAGGCTATACACGTATAGCGGGCGACTGTCTATGTGTGGGATTTTGGGATTTTTATCACTTGGTAACTAAATATTTCGTCAATATTTTTTTTTTGCAAAACTGCAGGGAAAGTCTTAGTTTTGCATTTTCTGCGGAAAAAACCAAATCCCTAATTTTGTATGAGATTCACACCCCTAAGTACACTACTCCGAATTACACTATACCGACTTAAGTGTAAATGGGGGTTTTACTGTAATTCTTTTTATATGATGCACATCGAATACGAATTGATTTAATACCTACGTCCAAGAATAAAAAAAAACTTTTTTCCTCGGTCTTTTTTTTTCAGAAGTATGCAAAATAAATTTTCGGTAAGCATAAATATTTTACTGCCTCGAAATAATAATTTGATAGCTACATAAAATCATTCCAATATAAGTCTGAAGTATTTCTGCGATGTTTTATGTCAAAGGGGATACAAATCATATTATTACGCCGTCATTTATTTTGCTATCATGCAAGAATTCTAAATATTGATATAAAAAAACGTTGTGACATTTTAAGAGACTATAAACAAATGAATAATTTCACTAAACGGTAGTTTTCTTAACCATTATTCAATCAAACATAGCTTGTTTTAAGTGAAAAACACTCACTTAAAAAGCATAAGGTAGTATTTTAAATTCTCGGTAACCGTATACTGATTACTGAGAATCTTTAGAAGCGGTGAGATTTTTTTCCTCCTATAGTGTAATAGGAATTCATGGATACACCACTCATTTTTTTTATCGATTTTATAAAAATATTGCCAACAATTTCCTAATCCAGTGTTTCTTTCTGGGCCTTGGGCGAAGATGTTAAAACTCAAAAAACCTGTGAACAATAAAAAAATATATTTTTTTGAGAAGCATCTTTGCAATTTTGAGAAAAGCACCAAACTCTGACTTTTATTTTTCAATTTATTTCTCAAGAATTATAATCAATTTTTTGTTAAAATTTGCATTGTTCAAATTATTTACATTCACACAAGTTTTGTCACTGACGACAAGTTGGTTTCCCACCACCACCCGTTGTGTATATGCATCCAACGTTTAATGGCCGCCTTCCACAACGCTACTGACAGAAAAAAAATGAGTCTACCCCTCACATTCATGACCCGAGCCGAACTGCACGGGACTGATTTTGAACCATGCACTAATGTGCTCTGACTAAGTATCACTAAGCTTAAAGCCATTGCTGGCGAAGTGGATTAACCCATGGGAATGCCTACAGATTTGAATAGTGAGAAATTTCAAGAACTATTTTTGTTTGCTGGAAAATTTATAATCATATTGACTTACATATAGGAGTGGAGATTTCTGGAAGATTTACCTGCTCATTTAAAATTTTTAAACTATTTAACTGTGCCCAATTTATTACTAAAATTTCCTGGAAAAATAATTTATGTCTACCCGTGTTTGGATATAGGTAACAAGAGTGGGGAATTTGTTGCGATGTTCAACAAGCGAATAACAAAGTTATCAATTTTAATTTTATATTAAAATAAACTTTCATAAAATTACCGCCGAATCCATCGAAAAAAAATACCTGTTTAAAATATTCTATATCACTTTTATCGTGTTGTTAATCCTTCTTCTATAATCTTAATAGTCATAATTATTTGATGTATAAGTAAAAACACAATATTCCTTTGTACTTCATTCCACTTTATTTAATATGTCAGGACCGGTTTCGCTCATTACGAGCATCGTCAACTGTTGACGATGCTCGTAATGAGCCAAACCGGTCCTGACATATTAAATAAAGTGGAATGAAGTACAAAGGAATATTGTGTTTTTACTAATACAATGCCTTTCCACCAAGTATTGACAGTGAACACCCTAAAAGTGATTTGATGTATAGTTTTTGTTATCTCTTCAATCAATACATCTTGCTTCCTTTCAAAAAACATATAAAAGATGTATGCACAAACTAGCAAAATCATTGGAAAACAGAATTAGAATTAGAAGTTTAAGCATCGTTTGGTATTACCTCAAAATATATTAAAGTTTATTTTGTCAATAGAATTTCTCCAAATTTTTTAAAAACCGGTTTGATCAATTCAATGTATTATAAAATGAGTGCATAAATATTAACAAAAAAATGTTATACTATCAGTATAATTGAAAAAATAATTTTATCGAGGATAATTTAACTAATAAATTTTTATTTTTAACCCTTTCAGGGTAATTTACATGGTTTCCGAAACCCTGCTACAACGGCTTACGTGGATTCTGGCTTGATGAAAATATATATTATTATAATATGAAAGAACTCTTACTATACATTATATTAAAAATACTACTTTTAATATACTGCAATGAAGCTTTATTAAATAATAAATTCTTTTTACGATGCTTTGTAACGTAGAGTTACATTTAATATATCTAGTTGTAAGATGATTTTTTCTTTTTATGATTGACATCTAAAATGTTCAAGTAAATTCTCGTATCTCTCAAAGTGCAAGGTGACCTTTGAGATCTGACAGGTGAACCCTAAGGCGACGATTTCCAAGCTGGGAGGCGTAGACGATAAACCAAAGGAGGCCCAAAATATTTGATTATATGTCCGCTGTCAATTTAAAGAATATGGCCTCCTATTGGAGGTATCTTAACAGAAATTGTTATACAAGAACTGTATGTTACACAGTCGCTCGACATTTTTTTCCAAAGAAAGTAGTAAGGATAAAAGGATAAGACCAGGACAGGGCTAGTGATTAAATAATCGCTCTCGCTACACCCAGTAATTAAAGGATCGGAAAGGATGGGAGGGAGTTTTTGGACATCACAAACACCCATGCCTTCGAACAGAAATCGAAAAATGCGGTGCTCTAGCCCGTGAGGTCCGGCACGGAATCCCATAACGCTTATTGCTGAGCCAGAGGACCCGACGTCCGAAACCATTACAAAATTATGATTTTTATAAATATATGCAAATTTTATTATATTTATAAATAGATATACAAATAAAAGCTGATAAATCGTAACGTAATACCATGAAGACAGTGAATAAACGCATATTTTTTGCGTATGTAATAAATTCCTACTATTTTTTTTTTGTATTTTTTTTATTTGATAGTTTATTTTTACTATAATTTAAAGGTTTGGTGGATACATGATTTATCTGCCAAAAAGATTTCAACAACTCTGTGCTAATTAACAACTACACCCATCCCTAAAAAGTTACAATAAAACCTTGTTATTATTCAGTCAATTGTGTTTTTATACATTTCAAACATTTAAAACATGTATATTGTAGTATAATATGAACTAAAAGATGGGAAGGCGAAAAGATTTTTTTTTGAATGTTTGGAAACCACTGTTTTAAGGTCAACAAAGTTACTTATTCGCAATACAAGTTCAGCTAATACAAGGCGCAGTTCCCGTGAGAGTATTACGCACGAAGACAAAATTGGGACGCCATGGTAGATAGATATACCCTGGCAGTGAATGTGCGACGTCTTTTTTTAAGAGATTACCTTTTCACGAAAATGAGAACTTTTTCCTTAAAAATTCGTCAAAGTCAGGAAGAACTAAATATATCAAATAAACCTTGTATTTTTTGTAGAACCATTTTAAGAAGCTTGAGTAAAATAGCAAAAATTAATAATTTATTCATATTATATTGAAAGGTCTTCTCTAAGTTTATAGTTAATATTATTTGTGTTTCATATTGCGACACGTGCTTCGTTTCTTTAAAAATCGTCATCAGAGAGAACATAGCAAGGTTTACGAATAAATTAAAAATTTATTGTTATTCTTATATTATAAATTACAAAATAAATATCTGGTTTTATTTTTATATTGGACGCAGAGAGATGTTAAAATACAAAAATTGATAGTATAGTATTGATTATTAATTCATAATTTATCTTACATACAGCAAATCTCAACGGATAACTTAAATAATCAACCAAGTGGAGTAACAAAGTTATCAAATTTAATTTTAAATTTACTTCCAAAAAAATTACTGCTAAATCCAACGAAAATATTTATAATAAATACTTATTTTAGTTAACAGAGCAACATTTTACTTAAATAACTATTTTGCATGAAATATATAAATGATATTTTATTTTATACTAGCCGGTTCCCGGCAAGCGTTGCAATTCCACTCAAAGAAAGAAAGTGTTTGTTTTAAATGTGTTTATTGAAGTACCTGTTTTCTTTTTCTGGCTGGTCGACGTTTGCTGCCGATTCTTTATGGTACGACACACGTGCTATCTACTGTAAGTTAATTATACCATAACCTTCGCGCAAGTGCAAGCATACGTTGTCAAAATGAGCTGTATGGCAGTCATACAAACATTGATTTTTATATAATATATAAGACCAACTGTAAGTTAATTTTAATATTCTTATAACCTTTCCCGAAGTGCAAGCAAAAAAATTGTCGAAGTTTTATTGCAATTGCATGAGAGGTGTGGCAACGCGTAAAGCACGAACAAACAAACATTATTTTTTATACATTAGATTAGGTTCCTGATAAAGTACTTTAATTTTAAATTGTTAAAAAAATATATTGATACATATATTGAATCAAACAAAAACTTTGAATACACAATTTAATAAGATCATTAAGAAAATAAGCAATCAATAAAAAAAAAAAAAGAAATTAATAAAAAAAATGTGATTATTTTTTTATATATATTTTTCAATCGCTTAAAACACTGATATATAGAGATAAAACATCATATTATACATTTTTTTCTCCCAAAAGTATACTTTATCATTAGCGTGAAGGCCCAGAAGAAAGGGCACGTCTTTTGGGAATATTTAAGAGGAAGAAATTAAGCCCATAGTCTGCCATAGTTGTGGTTAAGATTCTCAGAAGAATCTCAAGCTCCCTCTGCGGTCTACAGATTCCGGATATTAACGAAAGGTTCAATACTACCCCTGCTTGGCTATGAATAATTAATTTTAATACGGTTAGTTGTTTTGGAAAATGTTTTGTTAGCTACAAAAGCCGGTTTTTGATTCTCATTACAGATATTATCACTTTGTAAATAGTACCTTTGCCACGTTCGACTATATTGACACATATTAAAATATGTATGGATAAAGGATGAATATATCAGTATCAATATTAACAATCACGTGAATGGTATTAATAGTCAATTTATTATTGACAATTTGCATTAGTAAATATTTAATATAAACAAATAAACACTTGTAGTATTATTTTCACAAGATTTATGTATTGTAAATAAACTTTATATATTATAATAAATGTAGATAACAATTGTGGGGCTATAGTACAAAACGTACTACTTCCAAAATGAGCGATATTGAGTTAGATATGCAGATAAGGTAATTCAAGCCTAATCAAATCGACAGGTCATATTAGTTTTAATATAAAATTTCTGTCTTTAATATAAAAACACTGTCGTTCTCAAATTGGAAATCATATTTTTATGCAAATGTTATGTTATTTGTGTTATTCGTTATATTTTTTGGCTCTACTGAAAAGTTCGATTTTTAGAAATAGTACGTTTTGCATTATAACCCCACAATTATACAATTATTATTTAATAAAGCTCTCAAATTTATAATATTATAAGGTAAAAAATATATATTAGTTCTACAAATATTATTTTGCTTATGTTTGATAACTATTTCGGCTTATGTCTTCATCAGAACTTTGTTTAATCTTACAATTACTCAGCCATGTAAACTGAATTAGAAGAGATACAGAATTAACTCTTTTTCCACTCTAAAATCGTAATTTATTTTACAAATTATAGTAATATATTTAATCAACTGACCTTATTCTTTTTAAAAACGATAACAAAATAAATGCGATTATTCAAAGCAAATTATTTTTAATTAAAGTGATTATTTATTACAGGGCTTCGAACCACAACGGAACCGAAACCCGTTAAAACCGTTATTTTTGCCGGAACGAAAACCGGAACCGAACCGAAAAAATATCGGTTTATTTTCGGTTCACGCTAGTATTTTAGAAAAATCGTTAATTATTATAAGGTTTTGAGATTTTAAAATTTCTCGGTGAGCCAAAAAAAAAAGAGTCACGGGTATATTTTTGGCAAATCGGTAAATCACTAAAGGGTTTTGAGATTTTCAAATTCTTCTGTGAACTAAAAAAAAAAAAAGAGTCACGTAGATATTTTGGGCAAATCGGTAATCGGTAATTCTTGGACATTTGGATTCGAGCTGAATCGAAAAACGTTAAAAACCGTTATTTTTGGCGAAACCTAACCGATATATATATATTTACTTGAACCGGAACGAAAAAAATAGCGGTTCGAAGCCCTGATTTATTACGAGATATATAAGCGTCTTGTGAGAGTCTTAGCAATAGTGATTGATTGGTATCACTGATATTTGTTTGGTCATAAGGGTGTCATTAGTTTGATTATAATGTGCATAGTAAATGTTATAATTTCCAATTTCAATTAAGATGTTAGAGTGAATGATATGTATTGTGTATCTCGTCCAAACCAGTATATTATATAGCTAAATTAATTTAAGTTTACACACAGTTCTGACGAAGGTATAAGCTAGATAAATATATATAAAATAATATTTAGAGAACTAAAACATTTTGATTTTTTTTCCCCTAATTACAATGAACCAAGTAAATGTCAATTTAATCAAGTTTGAATCCTGCCAAAGGATAAAAATATATGGTTTAAGTCCCATCTTAAATGCTTTGTGTCAATTTTGAAGAAAGTGATGTAGTAAATTTTCATTTTTATAGAAGTATTTTTATTGATTATTGAAATTCAAAAAGACGCTATTGAATAAAAAGTTGATACATTTTACGGATCACAACAAAAAAATCATGTTAGAAATGTGATTTTCATTTTTTTAAGCAAACCACCGAAAAAAAATATTTTTTTAAAGTATTTGTAAAACATTAACATTTATTTCTTACTTACAGCGACTTATTTTAATTCCTTTTAAATTACAAACTAGCGCCCTAGTAATAGATATGCAGTAATAAGCGTCATGGCTTAAACACATTTTCTTTTTCGTTGATTCAGTTTATAAGTTCTCTGTAAAGTTGAATATTAGCAGAGAATAAAGTACGCCAGATTTCGTAACAGAACGCAGTTAAGAATTCCTTAAGGGAGTTAATTCACAGAAGTTTGTGCCATGGAGACGACTAAAAAAACTGCTACACGCGATCTTTCTATTGAAAGGAACATTGAAAGACTTGATACACTAATGTATAATTCTGACAAAGATGTGCCAGATAAACATTCTTCAAATAATTGTTCAATATCAATTGCTTTGATTGATTGGTTATAATAAATTTGAACAGCTGAACAACAATCAGTCTTCTGCTCTGTACAGATATTATAAAATAGTTATATGATTAAGGTCTTGCGTCTTTGGCTCTTTCCCTCTATTAGTCTAGGGCAGGGTTTTCCAAGCTTATTGTGCAATGGTACACTTCGCAAATCTGTACATGTTACCGTAACACAGTTTTTTGTAGGTAATTCATATTTTTAAAAATAGTATATAAAATATATGTTACTAAATCACTTATTATTTACAAAATAATTATTTTTTAAACATTTTGCATAAAAAATAAGTAAACAAAGCTCTTAGTGATTTAAAATCTCCATCTGTACCTTGATATTTGATTTTTTAAACATACGTGAAGATTAACTATCACTCGATGTTAAATATGAAGCAGAAGATATTTAAATGTGTTTTGTAGAATATATAACCGTTACAAATTTTTGTGGAATGCTTATTTAGATCCCACGGAACATAGTTTGGGATGCCTTGACCTAGGGTTTAGATTAATAAATAGATTATATTAAACCTTGTTTTGCATTCATACTTCGTAATAAAGATTGTTTGAAATAATTGCAAGGTTGCCGATTACAGAAGCTAAATGTAACCGGTCTAACGCTTAAACAGTGTTTAATTTCGATGAACTTTTGTTGACATACTTCCACTAGGAGATCAAATGCACTACATTGGAATCAGATATGGATTAAAAAAACTTTCACATTTGGAAGATAAAACAAAATATATTTCAGTGCTTATATTAGCCATACAGGTATTTAATTTAGAATATCGGTATTTATACATTCGTTCGGCACTGCAACCCCTTCTCTACATCATTTCGTTTTCGACCTTCACACAGCTTTTTTCGCATTTTGCGCCTCACGGCAATTTAGTTCCAACGGATTCTTTTTGATGTTTGTTTTTCACGATTACCGCAAATTTACAAAGTGAGGCAATTTAATTAAAGTCCAATTTTCAATTTGATATTTTCATTATATTATTTTTTTACCCAACTTACTTTATATTATATTATATTAAAGCTTAAGATGTACTAGCTGTAAAACAAAATACACCAAATTGATATTTAAGCACTATGTTTTTTCCTTATTTAATCGTGTCAGATTTTATCAGAAGACTGCCTAAAAATTTTCATTTTGTTATGTGTAAAAGATGGTTTCAATTTGACACATAATATTTTTATGAAACATATTAAAAATAGTAAAGATATCTCTAAATATGTCACCATTTAACTAAACATGATCTGTATTACTTCCAAAATAGCAGAAACCATTTTAATGTGTATATTTTTCTTTATAATATACAAGTTTCTCACATCTTATGTCTTCTTGTTAGAAAATCGTTTTAATAAAAAATAAAACACTTCTGTTGTAATATAAATTATATTTGATAACTTTGCTATTTCATTGGTTGTAGTTCAATTATTAGATGCTTTTTGCTTCTTTGAAAAACATCCTCAGTCAAACTATCATTAGACTTCTTTCGAATAAATTAAAAATTGAATCAAATTCTTTAATTATAAATGAAAAAAAATAAGTTAGGGTTTTTTTCATTCTAATAGACGCAGAGAGGGGTTAGATACAAGTAATGACAGTACAAATGAACTTCTTGTATTAAGAAGATAAATCTCAAAAAAAAAAAATTTAGCAATGGTGATCAGTCTGGCATATTTGAATTATTATTAGCATATGATTGATTGCTGTTAATTCTGTTTATAATCAAATATTTTTAAATCACATTTTTATTTAAACTGTCATAATTCTATCAATGAGCGAAAGAGGTCCTGTTCTAAAATAAATATCACGTAATTAGTACAACGTTATTATTACATTCGTCGTCTGGTGTGACCCAGTTGGTTAGTGCTTGCTCTACCGATCACGCAGGTCTAGGTTTGATTCCCGGTAAGATCACAGTGAATTTCAAAATTATTCAATTCAAAGTTGTGATCTAAAACTGGGTATTTGTGATGTCAGTTGACACGACTCCATTTTGTAGGTGCCCTGACTTCCTTGCCCGTCTCCTAATTTGCCGCTCAAAAATAATAATGTAAATTCACAAATAATAGTTTTGTTTACTTTTGCCAAAATATTCTATAAAATGGTCACCGCTCAACTTAGGGGCGGTAGATTATATGGTTAGAAGATTTTTTGAAATCGGCACGTTCAACGGCAAATAAGCAGAATAACATCTGGAATCGCGGCCGCTTTCTAAAATTTAGTAACATGAAGTAATTTCTTGGAAATTGTATTTAGACATAGTGCAAGTACCGAGCACTTGAAGGAGCCACCTCACGGACGTTCTGATGCAGGACGCTACCCCCTCCCTTAAAAATACAATTATATGCCGCCCCCCTCTTCTCTTCTCCCCCGCTTAGTTGCCAATTATTCAGTTTTAAAAATAAATTATTCGGTCACTTCTTTTTGGGACGTCTTTCGGGACACCGTAAGCCGTAGGTCTGAGGGATCGCTGGGGCCTCTCAGATCGCGCCGATATTAATACAGACTGGTAAGAATTTCTCGTCAATATAATCAATTTAAAACTAAATACCACTGTCTTCAATTACGTCGGCGTCGATCTGGAGAGGTCCCCAGGATCCGTAAGAAGCTTATTTATAATTATTTTACTAATTTGAAATATTATTATAGATACTTTGTTAAATATTTTGTTTATTGTGTATTTGTTTGTGCCTAACCCATATATTTGTGTTATTTGTTCTGTTTAAGGAAGCCCGCTGTAATAATTGTTCGAGACGGAAGCGTTGTTTTAAAATCATTTGCTAACACCATTTATCTATTAAAATCATTTATCTTGGTTAAATTCATTTATTCAATTTCTTCTAAACAAATCATTTACTAAAAGCTAATTGCGAAATTAATTTGCTAATCTCATTTATCTATTAAAATCGTTTCTCTGTTAAAACCATTTATTTTGTTAAACGCGTTTATCTATTAAAATCATTTGTAAAGAAATTATTAACCGTAACGTCGTGCGTTTGGGGGATAACCATCCATCAACTTAAATACTATTGAGTATAACACTAATTATTAAAGTATCGCTCAGGTCGACTAATGACCTATCATTAAAAGCTATCTCTTGAGAAACTTGTCGGGTATTCTAACTAAATAAAAGCAAATAATTACATTAAATCAAATACTAAGTGGGTGTATTAAAATCGTGTGAAAGGCAGTAAGGAATGCATCATTGTCATTAATGATCTTATTTGGGCTTTAAGATATGTTTCGCGATTTTTATCATGTCTTTATATTTTTCTATTCTGCCTAGACTGTAAGTGTCAGGACGTTTCACCACCGCGGATGTCTCCTCGTATTATTTCGGTGTTTTGTACCCCGGCGGGGGGATCATACCTATTTGAGTAGCTGTATTTTTAATTCGCAACTTGACGATCTCACGTAAATCCGGGAATTTTTGTGATTCATCTAGGTAGTAAGTCATTAGGAAGTAGGCAGTGGGAACTATTGTTTTGTTTTCCATTTTAGGTAGTAAGAATTTATTATTTGTTTGTTTCCCCGGGAGGGTTAAATCTGTGCCGGATCAGTGGCATCCGAAGGGTTGTGGGGTCGAACAGTGAGACGTGGACGTAAATTCATTAATTTTAAGACATGCCAGACCACGTGGGCAGCAGCTACTCATCTTATTAGACGCTTAAGAGTTAGTTATAAGTGGAAATAATTTAACTGTCAATAATCGATTTATCTTACGAGTAAACACGCGGTGGTGAAATAAATGTAATATGATATGTTTTGTGAGTTAACGAATCTGACTGTGTAATATTATGTGTAAGTGATAACCTGTATGTCCTTGTTATCGTGTTGTCGTTAATAAACCTTGCCCATTTGTAAAACGGATTTTGATCTTTGCAACATTTGACCCACCTTTCTCCCGTATTCCATCTATAGGTGAACACCCACAAAGGAAAGTTAATATTTTTCCTTTACCGTTTTAAAAACTATTTCCCTTTCGGAGAAAGGGGAGTGTCACAGTTCACATTATTTCTTCTCCTCCTATCCTTCTGATCCTTTCATAACTGAGTGTATCAACAGCGGTTAGTAAACCACTACTCCTGTTCTAGCCTTATCATTCCTTCCCTACTACTCAATTTTGAAAAAAAGTGAGTTGGAGCGACCTAGTAACAAACTGTAGAAAATACTTCTGTTGAGATACTTGTATTAAGAAGCCATATGCTCCACATTGGGAGCGGAAATGGATTAAAAATAGTACAAAATTATTTTTATTTTATAATACGTATATTCTAAATTATCCGTATTTTATTTGCTGTACATCTAAATAATTATGATATCATTGTTTTTTCTCAATCAGTTTCATATCTGAATAGTTTATTAATAATATATTAATGATCTTACGTTGCATCAAAAGGTAAATAGTACCACTGACTGACAATAATAATCCTTACACAAAAAAATATAGCAAGGGAAGCGATGTGGAATATTAATATTAAAAAAATCATTTCATACGGCCAACTCAGATTTAACCTTTCAAATTACTTTTTCTCCCGTGCTCTTTTATATGCTTATTACTTCAAAACTTTTCTCTCATTACGATTAATTATATTGAGAGACCTATTTTTTTTTTCATAGGCTTACCATTTTTATAATTATGTATAGTAAAGTCTTTGTTAATAAACATTAACATTTTTATAATTTAATTTATAGTTACTCTCATACAAACAGCTGTACCACTTCTCTTTTCTATTTTCACCCTTAAACTGTGTAAGTTTATTGTTTGATCTGATAGCCAACGGTTTTGGTCGTGCACAGCATTCAATCATTTGCAGTATTATCTTTACTACTTTTTCTACAAATATTAACATATCGAAAAGGGTCAAGTCGTACAAAAAATATATTTTAATGGTGCATGAAAAGTCTCTAGCATTTCACATAAAAGGTTTTTACTACACATTAAGTTTTTCATGTATTTGAATGACACTTTCAACATAAAAGTTTATATTTCAAATAGTTTCATTGACATTTTATAAAATCATACGAAGATAACTTGCTCACGCCTTCTTAACCACTCAGAGACTGAAAAATTCTTATTGTTCCAGAAATAATAAAAAATGTGAAAAAATAAATCAAAAATAAATATTACTGGATTTTATTTATCAAAATATAATATGTGATATACAGTAAGAAATCGGATGACAAACAATTTGAACTGCAAGAAACTCGGATAAGGACAATTTTTTAAAAGATATTATTGTTATTAGACATTATTATTGTAGAAAAATGTGTTTTCTAAAAAAGAAAACAAAAAATGCTGACATGCCAAATACCTGATGTTCAACATATTTTAAAGAAGTTTGTTCATTTCAGAAGAATGATCGTAAAATAACAACCAAATTAGGTTGAGGAAAAATAGCTTGACAACCCCTCAAACTAAATGTCATTAAAGGTAAACGTCTTCGTGGTCTAGTCTCAACACCGTTGGCTTATAACAAGGAGGTCATGGTTTCAAATTCCAGTACGGACAGTTTTTAAAAATTGATATTTCAATTGTTTTACGTATTTCTGTCCGAAGGATGGATGTTTGTGATGTTTTAATTTTTCTCCCACTCATCTTATCCTAAAACGGGCGTAGAGAAAGCGATTAGCTTACCACTAGTCCTATCCTTCTATCCCTACTCTCTTTGAAAAATAGAGGTTGATCAACTGAATAACAAACAGTTATCGTAAAAAAAACCTGTTGTATATACTCCACATTGGGAGAGAGCATGAATTAAAAAATAACAAAAGGGAAGATTATTTGATAAAAAACTATGGATTATATAAATTATGGATAAAAGATATCACATAAACATTTTTGAAAAAGATTAACAAAACAATTAAAAATTTACCCACGTACTGTAGATCAATAATTAAATAATTTACGGATGACAAGCTTTGACGTTAAAAGTTCGAAAGAATGTTTGAATACGTAAATATTTTTCTAACACAGTATAATATAAACTATTCGTGTCTTTTCTTAATGTGTATAGCCCAACTAATTTAGTTGTAACATCAAATACCAATTAGTATAGTACTATATACATTAAAACACTCTAGTGAGTAATCGAGTACTTTAAATGCTGATATCTGATTCCGGATATTTACCAATGCCCACATCTCGAATTCATATTGAAAAATTTATCGTGGGATGACAGTTTAGCAAATGGTTTTCAAAGGTCGACATTATAAATACGTCAATCATCAGTGACATCTGCTAACGAATTAGCTAGAATCATGTCAAAACAGCACAAATTTTTGTTTCCTGACCATCACAGCATTAACGTGTTATATTTTATTTATAAAACGTAACCATGGATTTTTTATAGGATCATGAGTGGGTGTTATAAATGAAAAAAATATTGCTTGATTTTTTTAATAAAGCTTAGTATAATTATATATGAGGATCTCAATTCTAAAACCTACCTAAAGACCATTTTTTTCAAATTTTGATGCCAACTTGTTTTTTTTTTCAATATCTACACAATCAATAAATTTCCGATTTCAAAACCTCTCTAAATACATAGATAATGCATTTTGAAAATGTGGTTAGTCTCAAAACTTACTAAAATTCAAAAAGCCACCACAGTTTTTTGCACTTTGCCAACAATTTTGGTTTTTGTAGTTAGGTAGGTTTTGTAACTAAGGCGCTCATGTACACTAGTTCCTCGGTACTATTCCTAGCTCGATCACAAACATAACCTCGCTATTTACATACTATTTGTGTTATTGTTTATTACTGTAAAACTGCAAACTATTAAAAATGAGATGAATAGAGACGATTTACATCAAAGAAACGAAGAACATCAATTTAAAAACCTGTTGCCGTATTATATATACTTTAACGTGTTCTTAAATTATTTGATGTATGTTGGTAACACTTTTCTAACAACTCAGCTATGTTAAAGTTGCTTAGCAACCAACAACATTGATAGACATTATAAACATCATTGATTTGTTTAAAAAACAGATAACAGGATGAACATGCTTAGATTGTATTATTTGAGATTTGTTATTGTTTAATTATAAATCAATACAATTTTTTCAAGGTTCAAACCACGTTTAGTGTTTCATAAATTAAAATATGACGTTTATTTTTATCAACTCGATGGCTGCCAAAGACGAGATATCTCGTAAAAGTTTCGTGCTCAACACGTCAAAGACGAATTATCTCGTCAAAAACTAATTAAATTAATAGTTGCAAATTATAGCCGGCGTGTAAGGTGATTACTATTAATTATCTACGGCAACTAAAAGGCTAAATACTGTGTATGAATATGCAAAGATAGTTTTTTGGAATTAAAAGCAAACACTTATCTGAATTATTCTTTGAAAAAAATATTTAACGCATAGTTTTCATTTATTTATTCGCATTTAATTTAACATGGTGTTTTATGCGTCACGTTTTCCCCCGTTATAAATTGAAGGGAATAAAAGGGTCACACCGTAAACTGTAAGTTTATGTTCATAGGTTTCCAGAAAACATTTATATATAAACGTATTGGTTAATGGCGGTGGCAAAGTGTAACTATTCAGTAAACAATCTCTCCTAATCTACACTTTTACAATTCTATTACATTGTTTATGGTTTTTCTCTGAACTAAGAGCCATTGATAGTGTAATATATTTCTTCAACACTATTATTGAGCGTTAGATACACGAACAGTATAAAAAGGAAAACAAACTAAATCGCTTTGCAAAATCAAAGACAAAAAATGTCCATTGTGTAATATTTAAAACTTCCGGAGTCCTGTCGTTATTATAGTTATGGATTGTAATTCTTCCAGTCTATTTGCATGTCATGAACATTCTTTGATAACATATTTTAATTTTTTACCATATCCACTCCCAATGTGGAGCATATGGACTCCTGATAGAGTTTTCTCAACAGAAGTTTTTCTACGATAACTGCTTATTACTCAGTTGCTCAAACTCTCTTTTTCCAAAGAAAGTAGGAATAGTAGCATAGGGCTAGGAAAGGACTTGATACGCCCCGTTTAGGGGTAGGATGGGTGGGAGCGGGGAATTCAAAACATCACATACATCCATGCCTTCGAACAGAAATTTATAAATCGGTTGAGAAATCAATATATAAAATTGTCCGTACTGGGATTCGAACCCGCGACTTCCGACCACTCGACCACACAGGCGGCATATAATAAATAAACGCTGTTATTCACTGAACTCCATGAATTCATTCAATTGTATTCTAAATTGGACTCCTAATGGAGTTTATCTCAACAGAAGTGTTTCTACGAGAACTGCTTGTTACTCAGTTGCGCAACCTCTCTTTTTCCAATGACAGTAGGAATAGAAGGAAAAGGCTAGGACAGGACTAGTGGTTAGCTAATCGCTCTCAATACGCCCCGTTCATAGGATAGGATGAATGGGAGGGGGGAATTCAAGACGTCACATAAATTCATGCCTTTGAACAGAAATTCATAAATCAATTGAAAAATCAATTTATAAAACTGCCTGTACTGGGACATATTAATGATTTATTTGCGCGGTATTTAAACGGTTAAAAACATTATTTTAAATTTCAACAGTAATATATTTTTTACCAAATAATTTTAAAGTTGAATTTTTACACAATATTAAAAAAAAGAAAACTTTTGAAACACAAAATTGTACACACTTCAAAGTACTGAAAATCATAAACTTTGCACTTTTCTCTGAAGAAACATATCTTTACGTTTTCTTTTCATTATTTTTGTCTAGCAACAACGCAAAACACGTTTCGACTTCCTACGCGAGGCAGTGAATTTTTAGTTATTACGATAAATATAGAAATTTTTGCCTGGCAACAAGACTTCTCTAATCTAACGTCATACTGGTTCAACAGATTTTCATTACATGTAATGCTCATTAAGAAAGTGCCTACGGTTATTCGTACTGCCTTGTCTTACATGTAAACGAATATCTGAGACATATTCAACTTTCCTTTAGTTGTTATTTACATCTTGGTAAACTGTGAAAAATTATTTCGAAGAAAACATCTACGTCATCTTGTTTCCTAAATACACTTTATTTCTATCTAATGAATTCGTATTACAAAATTTGAAACTACTACACGTAAAATATAGTTTTTTTTTCAATAATAATATCGACTGTGTTTAATACCCACAATTTTTCCAAAACAGGTTTTTTTTCAATAATCACAATATATCAAACTTGATTCACGTTCTATCAAAAGGATACAAGCTGCAAATGCCGAATTATTATCTAAATTTAACTTTTATGTTTGAAAAAAATTAAAACCAAGAAAAAAGGCTAAAATAAAGGTTTTTCCTAGATAATTTCTGTAATTAATATTAGATTGTGTCAACTAAACACCAGCTTAGAAGTCTCCGTGCACTTCAAGGTTGCGTATAATTCATAATTTGAATATGGCCCAAAATCATCAAAACACGTTTTTTGGGCCTCCTATAAGTGTGGGTTGCGTCCTTTTTCCTTTGATATGACTTTCAAAACTCTCTGCCTAAAAATATCTCTAGCAAAATAAAGTGATTTGATTTAAGAAAAAACGAAATATTCCTTTGCAATTTATTTCCAATTTATTTATAAAGGTCAGGACCGGTTTCGCTTATGGCGAACATTTCAACTCAAGATCAGTTGACAATTTTCGCCATGAGCGAACTTAGTCTTGACCTTTATAAATAATATGGAAATAAAGTTCGAAGGAATATTGTGTTTTTTCTTGAAACAGTGGCTTTCCACCAAGTATTGACAGTGAACACCCTTAAAGTGATTTTTTTTAAATATATATTCATGTCTGCTTCCAATGAGCAGCATATTGCCCCCTAATGGAGGTATCTCAAAAAAACGAGAACTGTTTGTTACTCAGTAGCTCAACCTCTCTTTTTTTCAAGTAGAGTAGTAGGTATAGAAGGATAAGATTAGGACAGGACTAGTGGTTTACTTATCGCTCTCACTACGTCTGGTTACTAAAGGATCAGAAGAGGTGTGAGGAAATTTTTAGATATCACAAACACCCATTCCTACGAACAAAAAGCGATAAATCGATCGAAAAAATGCTATTTGTACTAGGACTTGAACCCGTGATATCTAACACGGAAGCCAACAACACTAACCGCTGCGCCATAGGACCTGACAACTCCACTATAGCCTAATATAATGTTCAGGAATGGTTTCATGAATACGTTACAAAGAATAAAGAAAGGATGAAAATCTTTTTGAAAACCTGTCTCAGTTAATGTAAATTTATTATCTTAAGAAAAAACTGTCCTTTTTTTTAAAACATAACTTTACTCAAATAAAACATACAAGTTTATCAGTGCTTTAAAAGATAGACATTTTTTTTAAACCGTCACCATTTTTATATTCAATAAAACTGACTGACTATAAAAGTTAATAAAATACACATTGAGAACATAATTTATTCAATAGACGATTTTGATAGTGTGGTTAAATATTTAGTTTCAAAACTACCCATTAGACATAACAATAACAACAGACTTTGAAAAAGCCAACACGAATTATAAGATTGGAAATTTATAGAATATATATAAAATAAACCCATTTATTTTAAAACGAATAGGTTATCATAGAACTATTGCTTTTCAAATTGAAATAAGCTTATTTAAAATATTGATAATCGTGTTGAATTACATATTTATTACTTGGTAATGAAACTAGATAGTTTTCTATAAAATACAATTTGTTTAATCAAAACAATATTCAATAAAGCTGTTATGTATACACAACATAAACCTCTGTGCTATGTTAATTATCTATGGCATAACGTGTAATAATAAACCTTTCAATGGACTAAACCAATATTCAATTCTCTTCTCTTCAGTTTAAATTGAGAGTTCAAACCGGAAGGCCGAACAGCTTAGTAGAAACTCTTCAATACTCACATTGATATTATTTTGATTTAATAAGATTTAAGTGATTTATTATAAAGTGACATTGAATTAAAAATAAGAGTTTTAGTAAAAATATATCCATAAAAAAGCTCTTCAAATGAGCAAAGTTATGTTTTTGTTGCCATTTTTAAAAATGTTCAGAATCGAAAAAAATTGAAACACTTTCAAACACTTTTTTTACTGTTTTTCAATTTTCAAACACCATTAATTGCGTCTCAATCTGGCGTTTTACTTGAATCGTTTTTTACAGCGCACCTTGTATTGCTATTTTTTTATTTAAAATTAATTTTCTCATCACAAAAATTCAGCTTCTTATATAAAAAAAAAGATTTGTTTTACTTATGAAATAAATTTCATTCATACATTCATTCATACATACATTTGTATTAAATAAATAGCTGTAAACTGATTTTAAAAAACTGTAGAACTAAATGCGTTGCTATTTTTACCCTACTATAATGGAGTTCTACCAAGTAAATGCCAAATCAATAAATAAAAGAAATAAATTTCCTGAAAAGATACAACAATAGCCTTTCGCTTGGGGCAAAAAAAACTGAATTATTATGTCTGTTACTATTCAGAGAGAGCTTAGAACCAGAATGACGTAATAAATAACCTGAATCGTTGAAGATTTTGAAATCGTTGTTTGAGAATTTAAATAAAATTATCAAAATGTGTATTGTAGCGTTCAAATATCGTTTTGTTAAATTTCATGTTACGTTATTCTGTTTCAAATTTGTCGATTTCGTACTGCGAACATTAAAAATTTGTACGATTTATTAACAGTTTTAAATCAAAGTACTTTTAGTTATTTGAATTTGTTAAATAACATTTGAATACACCATTACACGACATTTATTTTTTCTCATCATAAGTCTTATTCTGACGTAAATTACAAACGGTTTGTCTAAATTCAATAAACAAAAATCTATTCTTGAATACATATAAATTAAGAAAACCTTTCACAGACAAAGAAACATAAATCAAATTTAACGGCAGATTATTTTTGGGAAAATACAAAATAGAGCAAGAAATAGCAAAAGTTTTGTGACTGTTTCAATAAAGTGTAGTGTTACGTAAACAATTTGCTTTACGGGCATACGATGGCGCTGTGAATCCTTGTTCACCACTGCACAATGACTCCCACGATTGAAACAAGATTGTACTTCTATCCACAAAAATTGAGCAATATTGAGTTCAAAATAATTAAATTAACGGTACGCATCTTACACCTAGTTAAACAACCAGTTAAATCACTTTTAAGGTGTTCACTGTCAATACTTGGTGGAATGGCATTATAATAAAAATAATAAAAGATTTTTAGTACTTTTTCCACTTAAAATTTTATTTGATCAGGACCGGTTTCGCTCCTCACGAGCATTATCAACTGATAAGGAAAATAAATTAAAAAGTGCTATTTATACAAGTTGAATCTATATATTAATAGTCGATAATGTCCGTCCGTCCGTCCGTCCGTCTGTCTGTAAATTGTCCCCGATTTTCCCTCCCCCTCCTCCGCCCCAACCCCGCTGTCAACCATTTTTTTATTCATACTAAATACATACTTTTTTCGTTTGTATATGGTCGCGATTTCGCCTTTTCGATGACGTCAAGAAATACGGTCCTCCTCCCCCCCCCACCCCATCCTGCCCCGCTGTCGCCATTAATTAATACACTGTTATTTGACGAAACGAATCAATGGCTGAAAATTTGAATTCTCATACAAAAAAAGCGCCGCGGCCGTGGTTCGAACCATCGCTTCTGGATTATGAGTTGAAATCGTTACCGCTCGGGCAAACGAACAACTGTCAGCATCGATCTGATTTAATTATATATATTAAGCACACATTTAAATTATTCTAAAAATTCCAAAATACGCATACTTCACATGCATACATAAACAGTTGAATTATCAAATGGCTGAAAATTTGGATTCTCATACAAAAAAGCTCCGCGACCGTCGATCGATCCCATAATTATGAATTATCAGCCGAGCTCTTTGTCAACTGAGCTAACGTCACAATTATCAGAAACGATGAAAATATATAATATATATTAAATTTCGTTTGAAAATGGAACCTTTCGTTTTTTATTTAAAAAACAGCATGCATATTATATGTTTTATTTTTCGAGCCTTTCTCAATTCTACTGTACCCTAGAGGTAAGCCGCTCGACTGGTAATCTGTAGGAACTTGGTTCGAATCTAGCCTAGAGCGCTTCTTTTTGGGTTTATAACATTTTTTTTTTTGAAAATTTTCTTTTTAAATCACAGTACATCTTGATCGTATGAAAATAAATGCTACCAAAATAACAAAATCCGATTGACTAGCGAAATATGTTTTTCAAAAAATAAATATAAGACGCAATTATTTCAAGATTTGTTTTTAATCTAGGTACATACGTGGTATAGTTAGTTGTTGGCGAAAGCATAATTTCAGTATGTATAATAAAATAACTTCAGTAAAAATCATTATATATATTTTAAAAAACAAGTTCTGTTTGGAGAATCAGTCAACATTTTGATAATTTTGTTTTGATAAAATGTGCAATTAATTTATACCATTTTGCATGTGAAAAATGATTATTAGCAAACTTAAACATTATTTCAAAAATTAAGTAATTTACAATTTAAAACTGCAGGGCTGTCGATATATGCGCCGAGGTCGATTTATGCTACTATGAAAAATGATTGTTAGCAAACTTGAACATTATTCCAAAGATTTAGTATTTTACGAAATTTCTGTCACTACGAAATATCTCAAAAATTTCACAGCGAGGTAGGAAAACATTTTAACCCAACGATCTCTAATCTCCACAACTATGACGAGGCACTGCCTGCTCTTTGTTTATTTTTTTTGTGTACTGTATGTGTGTATGTATGTATGCGCATGTGTGTGTACATGTACGGATATAGTATAGAGGAAGCATATGGAATGTGATTTGCAAAATAATGCATATGGAGTTCCCTTGAACTTCTTATCTCTGTAGTGTTTTTCCCGCTTCCGTGTAATTGATGTACTTCACAAATCAGCAACATGAAGATCTGAAAAGACATTTTAAACCATATCAATTCTCAAAAGATTTCTTTTTAATCTATGAAAGGGAGTTACTGGACTAGAACTTAGGTCATGAACGGATATACAAGGAGATGATACAATACAACTGTTCGTTTATAATTACAGTAGTAAGAATTAAAGGAATGAATTCTCATTGGGACCTTGTTCCTAATAGCTACATTTGATAGCTCAAAAAATTTAAATCCTGCATGTTAAAATAATCTTTAAACTTGATAACAAGAGATCTTAGAATAATAGACATACGTCTTGAAACGACTCATTTGCTTCAGGATTGAAACTTTTCTGGGAAAAATACCACCATTATCTAAGAACCAATTTGGCTTCCGAATAGTCAAGTCCAATGAAGATACAATTCTCACTATCCTTTCTACGTCGTAGTCCACCCCGAAAAAATATGTTCTGAATATTACTGGGGCGTCCGACAATGCTTCTTGGTCATTTATTATTCTGAAACTCGTTACTTGGAAAAAAATTACTTGGAAAAGCAAAATGTGAAGCTGCAGTGGGTGGTGGTAGATACAACATTAAATATTCTAGGAGGAAACACATTTGTTAGATTATACTCTCCCAAACCAAACGACATGCAAGCGTTTTTTTAATGGAAGCAAATATGAGACATTAATTAAGTTACAAAAATTATGATCTAAAATGATATCATCATAAAGCGATAAATACTTTTGCATTTTGTGTAGGATTCAAATGCGTGTAATTTCTTATTTATTCTATAAAACAACAGTTTCATTGATTAAATAAAAAAAAATCGGGGCTCTTGATTCGAGACAAAGTACAACGACTTAGATTCGACTCCGGTTATGGTTCGACTCCGATTAAAAAGAGATACACAATGTTATAGTAGAGTTTTTTTATATTTAAAAACATAAGTCAAAGTGACCCGTGTTTTACGTGTCCTACTCCAACTTCACGACCCTGAAAAAAAACTACCCTCCTCCAACGTTGTGGTTATTGTCATTTTTTAACTTCAATATTTTTTGTTACACTTTTAAAAAACTATAACAACAAATTTGGAAACGATCAACTGTAGAAATTCGAGCTTTTTAATAACGTGGGCAGCGATACACGAATCGATGTGTTTAATCATCCTCAACTTTGTCTGAGCTATTTATGAAGAAACCATCCAAATGATAATTTTAGTCGAAAGCTCATTAGCGATGCAATTTTAGGAACACTGATATCATATTTGCAATTCATATATTTATATTACACATGCATACGTAATGATTAAGTTTTAAAATTCCTAAATCACTACATTAAAATAATAATTCAGTCACTAAAAAATCAAAGATGCGTTTTAATGATTTGAATATGTCATTGGTCGGGATTTTTGTCGAACCAGCATTCATTTTCTGAAATCATTTTTTCACCTGAAGTCCTTTAGATTCTACTCTTTGGAATCAAAGAACGCTTGCATTTCAATGGAAAAAGCAAATGAATCAGCAGAAAAGATACAGAAAACTCAAGTAACTAAAGTCTTGTCGGTGGCCTTTAGAGAGGGAAAAAATATGATAGATTCCACAAAATATATGTTAATTTAAATTGATTATATCATAAGTATTAGACTATTGGTTGAACGGTGGACGCCCTGGTGATTTATCTCCGTTCGTTCAATGTTTATAGTTATCAAATCATAAAATGGCAAGATTTTCAATTGATTTATAATTTTGTATCGAAAGATATAGATGTTTTTTCTTTTTTCTTTCCATCCAAAATTGCTCGTTATAAGATTCAATAAAAATAGCTATCAAATTATTATAAACTAAAATCGATAAAAAATACTTTTTACCTGACGATAGCAAGGTGTTGAAATAATTGAAATCATAATAAAAAAATACATATTTTGCTAGAAAAATAGTTAAATTTAAAAAACCGTATATATATTTTTTAAATACAATAGCTATTATAATGCTTCAATTTTTTTAAACAATCTTTAAATAACAAACTTCGGGTTGTGGCGTAGCGGTTAACGTCGTTGGCTTTCGTAACAGACTTCACGGGTTCGAGTTTTACTACGAACATTGTTTGTGAAGTCTAAAAAATCCCTCCCACCCTTTCGATCCTTAAATAACGAACCCTAACGAGATCGATTAGCTAATCATTAGTCATGTCCTAATATTAGCCTTATATCACTACTACTCTCTTTGTAATAGAGTAAGTTGAGCGACTCAGTAACAAACAGTTTTCATAGAAAAGAAAACTTCTGTTAAGATAAGAAGGCCTTATTCTCCACATTGGGAGCAAACATGGATAAAAAATATTAAAAAAAACGGACTGGGTTTTTCCGAACAAATGCTGTTGCTGTTGTGACGTGGCAAATTGTTATTTGCCACGTCACAAAAAAGTCAGTAAAGAATCATACTAAATTTGAATCGTTCAAGTTCAAGTTTATTCGTGTACTTGAACGTTTGAAGATGCCGAAAGACGAATCCTGGGTCGTTAGTGACAAAATTTGTGTGAATGTACATAATTTAAACGATACAAAATTTTATATTAAAAATCAACCAAATACCTTCAGTCGAAATCTTTAATTAAAGAAACACACGTTTCTTTATAAGAACTTTACTCGTTCTAATAGCAAAGTGCACCATCGAAGAGGAGCAACATGGATTGACCACAATAAGGCAACAAGCTGTGGGCGAGTAGAAACGAGCTTTCCCGGAAACCGATTATAAGCGCAATTTATTTTGCGGATATGCCGTAAGCACCTACTGGTTTACCCACGTCTCAATTTATAACGCAGAGCCAGAATTTGGCGAGCTTTTTTACCCTTTTAAAAGCTCTCATTTTGTATTTTATTCTTTTGTGATTTAAAAGCTACTATACCATTTTGAGACTGGCCTTTTTATCTCATAAAATACGGTCAAATAAACGGTATCTATTTTTAACAGTGTTCTGTTATGAAGATAAGTGTCAGTGTGAAAAAATAGACGAATAAAACTTTCTACAGCGACATCTATTTGAAGCCTATTAAAAATGATCAGTTATATATACAATCGCTAAATCAATTTAAAAACAACATTTTAAAAAAACTATACATCAAACACCTTGTTAAACGAAAAATTACCTAATATGACGTAGTTCTTATTTTAATTCAAACAGTAAATGCTAGCGTATTTCTTGATTAATAAATATATTATATTTTATATATTGGGTCATATGGCGGTGTGATTAGCGTTGTGGGTTTCCGTGCCAGACATCACGGGTTCGAGTCCCAGTACGAACAGCGCTTTTTCGTTCGATTTATCAATTTCTATTCGAAGGCATGTGTGTTTGTGATGTCTTTCCTACTATTTCCAATCATTTAACAACTAGACGTAGCTAGATCAATTAGTTAACACTAGTTCTGTTCTAGCTGTATTCTTCTATCCCTTCTACTATCTTTGAAAAAAAGATTTAGCGACTGAGTAACAAAAAATATTGTAGAAAAACTTCTGTTGAGATACTCCCATTAACTTTTCCGGTTCTAAGCTCAAGAAATGCGACCCCAATACCCACATTTTCTTAAATATCTATTTTAATATGGGTGATACAATGTTTATAATTAAGGTATTCTTATATCATAGTTTTTTGGACCTTTTGAAGTTTATATAAATACGATAACGATAAGAATCATTCGTAAGATAATAGGCTGAACGCCGCTAAGCAAAGCGTGCCAGTAGCACATTGATATTTGCACTGAAACGACGTATATTTTACGCCGGATTTTTATAAAAAAAATGTATGCGGAATGATGCAGAGAGATATTTTAAAGCCCTTAGACTATTTTTTTTGTTGAAATTCATAAGAATAAGGCCAATAATGAGGAAACCACTGGGGTCCCTAAAAGACCCCCATCGGCCGAGAAGTATTTTTCTAGTCTCCGAGCCGCGAGAGTTAAAACGCCACATGCTCCACATTGGGAGTGGAGATGGATACAAAATAGTAAATCGTCATTTTACAGGTTTTATACATTTCTAATCAATTTTATTGTTTTCTAACTGATTTAACTTATAGTTCTGTGGTTTCGTATATAAAACAGTTATCATAAATAATTTTGAATTATTTGATTTACCGGCATTTAAGTCAGAGCTTTTGGTAGCGTTCATTTTCTAAGCAATGAAATGTACACTGGGATTTCTATTTTAAATATTCATGAACAAAAGCAATCAATTTAAATTTTTATTTTAAATCAAAAAAACGTCGTTCGAATATCATTGCTTTTATTTCGTATATATTTGTTTTCCAGTAAAACATATTTTTCTCGGTGACGCACAAGTTATTGTACGCAAATGATTTTCAATGGAAACAACGTTGTGTTATCAATGAGGAAAAATCACAAATGTTTCAACCTGATAAATTATAAATTTTCTGATAATTTTCTAATATCGATACACTAACGTTTCAGTTTTATCGTGAAACCCATGACGTATTTAAACAGAGTATAATTACTACAATAGTTCCGGAAACTCCTCATATATCGTTTTCACATTAATCGATTTCTCACATGTATCGCCATTTTTGTAAAATAGTATTCTTATTTGTGAAATTAAAACTCTTTTATCGCTTAATAAGATTACTTCATATTATAGTCGGCATTAATTCACCTATATTTTGATACTTTAATTATCTATCTAATATATAAAAATGAAATACTCGCTGCCACACCGCTCATCCGATTGCAATAAAACTTTGACAAACTTTTTTCTTGCACTTCCGGGAAGATATAGGCATATTAAAATAAACTTACAGTATCGAAAAACTAAAATGTTCGTAGATTGTCAATATGTGTTTTCTACCGTTCAGATTGCTGGAAGTAGCTCAAAACAAAAATAACCGCCGTTCAAATACGTTGAAAGCGGCCAAGAGCGAAGGTTATACTACAATTTAACTTACAGTAATTGGCGCGTGTGTTTTACCATAGACAACGTCAAACGGCACATGTCATTCACATCAGTGCAATCCAATGTGAGTGAAATTAAATCAAAATTATTTATCGCAAGCGCTGATTTTTCAAAACGTCAAACAAACAGAAAAAGAAAACATGCACTTCAATAAACACAATTAAAACACAAAAACTTTCTTTCTTTGAGTGGCATTGCAAAGCTTGCTGGGAACCGGCTAGTGTTACATAAAATATACGTGCTAGATATTTTACCCTTAACTGAAGTTTTTACATTAGCTATTTACTCAGAACTATCAACTGATTACTTACCCATTTCTGTCAGAATGTGTCAAAATTGAATATTATAATACACACATAAACTGATGAGAACTATATTTAGGTTTGTTAGAGTACAAAAAACTTACATTGAAATATTTGAAACCAACTTTTGGTTGTTAACGATTAGAACTTCGATTGAACGTTCCCGTAGAATAGCGTACCTATTTACACCCTTGACACATTAAAACCATCAACACACGTCATTCACAAAACAAGGATTTTCCAAAACCCTCTCGGGGTTCGAACCGCATTCAATAGATAAACACCCCTTCTCGCCAGTTAGGCTCTCCTGTTATTGACAGCGCTGGTAAAGTCCCCGCTTGGGACTCTATACAAGTGTCAATCAGTGCTTTTTGCGACCCAATAAATCGGTCGAAGTAGTCACTCTTGTGAAAGCGAAATTTCTACTCTGAAATCCCACATCACTTCCTGGGAAAATCGGAATTAAAGGGGTATTTTTTTATATAGCTAATTGCTCATTTATTTTGAGATTATTTAGATCCCTAAAGATATATTTTGGGAAGATAATAAAATCTGTTATATTATAATCCTGTTAAACAACTTATCAATTTATTCTATGACATCATAATATTTAAGGCTATTATTTGCAATCCCGGCTCATTCCACAATCTGTGAATGATGAAGCATGAGTGTAATTTAGTAAATAAAAACACATTTTCAAAGTATTTTTAGAAAAAAGTCTCAATCATGGTTTGATAACACACAAAATATCATTCCAAAGTTATTTAAAATTAAAAATACTTTTGAAAATGTATTTTTTTTTAAATTAAATTCATGATTCATTTTTCAACCATTATAGAATGATATTAGTAAAAACACAATATTCCTTTGTACTTCATTCCACTTTATTTAATATGTCAGGACCGGTTTCGCTCATTACGAGCATCGTCAACTGATAAGAAATATAATTTAACAATGCTATTTATACAAAAATGAACAGTTATAAACAACAATTGGCATTGAAAAGAAAATACCGATTACATTAAAAGTGATTCTAAAATAGCACAAAATCAAAATGTTAAACACATCTAACATATAATTAAAAAGTCATCTCAGATTAATAAATTTAGAATGGGGATTGAAAGTAATTACAAACATAATTAAAATTTGGGAATTCTTTGACAAAGTGATACAGTTTAAATTTATTTTAGGTGGTGGCTGATGGTAATTATAAAAATCAATTAAATTTATATAAATTAATCTGAGATGACTTTTTAATTATATGTTAGATGTGTTAAACATTTTGATTTTGTGCTATTTTATTATAGAATCACTTTTAATGTAATCGGTATTTTCTTTTCAATGCCAATTGTTGTTTATAACTGTTCATTTTTGTATAAATAGCATTGTTAAATTATATTTCTTATCAGTTGACGATGCTCGTAATGAGCGAAACCGGTCCTGACATATTAAATAAAGTGGAATGAAGTACAAAGGAATATTGTGTTTTTACTAATATAATGCCTTTCCACCAAGTATTGACAGTGAACACCCTAAAAGTGATTATAGAATGACCCGGGTTTGCAAATAATAGCCTCATTAAGAGTATATAGCGAAGAGCTTAAATCTAAAACCATAAAATTATTCAAAAATAATAAAAACTCATTACAATTGATTGTCTCTCATATGTTATGTATTATTATTTGTGTCCGCGTATTTTAAAGGAATGGCTGTATAGTTTTTAAAAAAATAGCTCCGACTCTGATCTTAGCTTAAAACATGACTTTAGTTATATTTGTAGGCTTAGTAGCATACAGTGGTGCCACTTTTGACCCTAGTGAGTTTGAATACAAGTATTTTTCATTTCGAGTCTTACTCCAGTAAAGACAGTCTGACTCTACAACTCCGACTCCAACTATACAGCGCTGATAAATACCACCAAAATGTAATGCGAAGGAAGTTTGGAATTAATCTCTGCAGTCTGAAGAAAACGCTTATGCGACGGGTGAAAAGTGATTAATTTCCTTTTTTACATCATCAGTGGTCTACAAGTGGAATTCAAGTCCCAGTACGTACAGCATTTTTCAAATTTTGATTTCGATTAACAGCGATTTTTTTTTATAAAGTAGGGGAGTTTGTGTTCTCTTAAAGTTACCTCCCACCTTTACCATCTTTAAATAATGAAACGTAGTGACCTAGTCTGTAGTCATTTTATTTTTTCTTTTCTTACTCTCTTAAAAAAGAGAGGTTTAGCAACTGAGTTACAAACATTTCTCGTAGAAAAAACCTTCTGTTGGAATGCCTCTAGTATGAGGCTATATGCTCCACATTCATAGCGGACTTGTATTTTATCTAAACAAAGCTAACAAAATAATAAATCTGAAGGTCCCCTTTATATGAAGAGTACGATCGATTTTGTATCATTCTTTGGAAAAAAATACCTTAAGTATTTTAACCCAACTAAAAAAAAAGAATTAAATTTTTCGGGTCCTTTATTAAAAAAATTTAAATTAAGTGTACATACTTGGTATGGTTACAAATCTTACGAGTTTAAGTTCCATTACAAATAGAAAAATTTTAATTGATTTATCGATTTCTATTTGAAAGCACGAATGTTTTATGATATATTAAAAAAATCCTCTCACTTTACGATTCTTAAATAAAAACGAAGCAAGCACAATACGCTAACCACTAGTCTTGTTATAGCCAAAACTTATATCTCTACTCTTTTCAAAAAAGAGAAGTTGAGCAACTGAGTAACAAGCAGCTCACTTAAGAAACCTAATTTTGAAATACTTTTATAAGGAAGCCACTTGCTCAACATTGTTAACCGACATGGATTAAAAAAATATATTAAATTTAATAGTGTTCTTTTGTATGTGAAATAAAATAATTTTTGATGATTCATCATGAATAATGTTTCCTTATCATTTCGCAGACATTTTTATATCTAAAGTTATACTCCGAGTTATTGTATTATGAAACAATATAAAAAACGTAATCTCAATAATAAAATCCATTACAACTGTTTACGAATCATAATTTGTCTGGATTTGCAACTCTGCGTGATATTTTTCTCTTTTCTACGCCTGTAAATTTTCGCATTGATAAATTCGAGTTAAGAACTGCTACGGCGTAGAGCTGGGATGTCTGGCCGAACAAATTCAATCCAAATTGTAGCTGTTTGTGGAGAACAGAAAATATTTACCATTGTCAAACCTTAGAATAAGCTTAATGTTTGGCTAGATAAGTGGACATATTTAGTCACAATATTTGTGAACTGCTTGTTAGGTTTCACTTTTTTATTCGTTGATTTTGGATGACCTAAGTATTTTTATGTATTGATTATTATTGTGTGGTATTTTTTTATGTTTTAATTATATCTGTCAAGTGCATGGTGAACTGGCATCAGCTGTTATGCCATTTACTGTTCTTTTGATTTTAAACAATAAACAAAACAAAACACTTTTGTATTAATTATACATTATATTCATAATAGATTCCGACTTAATTCACCTCGAAAGTCATTCACTATTAGCTTATAATGCCTTCAATAAGTGAAACCGGTTCAGGTATAAAAAAAGTGTGCCATTACTACGAAAGTGTTTTTTATACTTCTTTATTTTAATTTCATTGGTTTTTATTTTGTTATCGTCTTTTTGATTTCTTCTGTAGTCTTAGCAAAGTAAAAGTCACTTTTTTATTGATTAATCTGTTATACTTTCGATGGATTTGGTGATAACTTTGTAGAAGTAAATTTTAATATAAAATATTCTGTCTGTGATTGTCTGAAGATGCTTCTGAAAGAGGCGAAGCAAGTGTTAAACAGTTTGTAGCACAATATGTGGAATAATCTTGTTGCATCATATATATACAAAACAGTCAAATTAGTATGTATATGAATTTTTGGTGGATTCGACGGTAACTTTGTGGAAGTTTATTTTTAATATTAATCTTTATTTGATATGTAACTTTGTTGTTCTGTTACAAAATGTCACACATGTTACGGTTATTTGAGAAGCGTCATTAGGCATAACATCGCAAGATTTAAAAATTAGTAAATTACTAATTGAAATTTGTGTTTTTCTACTGCATGCAAGAAGGAGGACAGATATAGAAATTGATAGTACTAATTACATATTAATTTCTAATATGATCTATGGCAGTGGTGGGGAACTTACGGCCTCTTGGTTACTCTGATGCGGCCTTTTGACTTGATCAAATATTCACTTTGATCAAAAAAATATACGTAAGCGTTTGAAAACAGAGCGTAATTAACCCATTATATGTTCGAAAGTCGAGAAAAAGAGGTGGGGTGTCAACGTCTTCTTTACTGCGACCTTATGTTGAATCAAATAAATGAATGAGGCATTTATAAATGAAAAGGTTCCCCACCCCTGCTCTGCGGTATATCCCAATGGAAATAAATTCCAAAATTGTGATTTGCTTATCTTATTCAAAATGTCACGAATGAATGCTACTTTTCTATTGATGAATTTATTAATTTCCAAAAACTCCAAGCTATTCATTCATAACCTTTTTCAACTTTTTTACTTTTATCGAAATTTTAATATTTTTTTATTAAATGAATCGCTTAATAATTTTATCAGTGTGTAACTTATTTCACGAATTATTGTTGTTTCATTTAAAAACGATTCTTCTTAATCATTTTTTTAATGTTTCAATAGTTGATCCAGCTGAACACCGTAGAGTCCTAAAATCTAATTTGGCGCAACCGTAAGCAGAACCTTTTTGTGTCATTTTCAGGCGACGTAAAATTTGTCTTCAAATGACAAATTTATACTGCGTTAGCCAGAATAAACTTTTTTTTCTTTTTATAATAAACGCATCTCCCACGCTTCAAGCGCTGAAATATATTTTCAAAGAGTAAAAAACTTAATAAGAAATCTATTTTAGTTTGTAATCTAAAAAGTTCGAAAATGTATTAATATAAGCGCGGAACAAATTGAAATTGGCGTCAGTTTTTTACACTACTTTTTGCTCCAACCAAGTCGAATATTAAATTGTAAATTTCTTTATGACATATATTTTTGTTAGTTAAGTACAAAATCCTGTCACATCGTCAAGTTTGTTTATCAAAGTTAAATGTTGAAAATATCACCGTGAACCGTTCATCATGGGTTCTTTTACGGATTTTTAAATCATTGATTTTTTAATATAGAAGGACATGAAATATAAAAATTTTATGTTTCGGGAAATCCTCACGTCCCGAAACCTTCGCACTGTAATAGTTTGTATGAAAAAATATTTTGATTCATTTAGTATACAGTCGAAAACTAATCGAAAAATCATGCAAGCAATTTCAATTTTATATTATAAAAATGTGTATCGTTTTGTATTACCCATCATTCGAGGGATTCGTTTGGTTTTGCCGATGAAACTTTTATTTTTGTTTGATAAGGTTCAAAATTGGGTTGGTATTTTTATTGTTATTATTCCAATATTGCATTTGTCCCACGAACGCACAGTGGCTATATTTTGTTACCTTCTGAAATTCGTAGTTTTCGATGGATAGATTTCTCAAACTTGATTTATATTGAATGAATAAAATCTACTTAAGCTAAATGTTATTAAAAATAAACAAATAAAATTATCAAATCTCTAATCTCAGCTTGTTTTTTTTAATTTCCCAGAAACCGAGCCTGGCAAAAAGTTTTGATTTTCGGGGAATTGTAATCTCTAGTGTAATCCAACCAAGCTTAGTACATCAATTTATAATAATCTAATATATAAAAAATAATGTTTTTTGTTCGTACTTTATGCGTTGCCACACCGCTCATCTGATTGCAATAAAACTTTGACTTCCGAGAAGGTTATAGGCATGGTAAAATTAGTTTAGAGTAGGTCTTACATATAAAAATCAATGCTTGTATGTCTGTCATACATTTCATGCAACTTGCGTGAAGGTTTTAGGCGTAGTAAAATTAAATTACAGTAGGTGGCGCGTGTGTCGTACCATAGAGAATCGGCAGCAAACGTCAAACAGACAGAAAAAGAAAACATCCACTTCAATAAACACAATTAAAACACTTTCTTTCTTTACGTGCCATTGGAATGCTTGCCGGGAACTGACTAGTATAATATAAAAAATAAAAAAAGCTCTACTAGAAATGAATGGCAGTCCGAATAACATGTGAAAATTTCAAGTCGTTACTTTTCGCCGTTCGGGAAATTTTTTGTGATAGTCAGACAGAAACACTTATTTTTTGTTTTATTATACAGTCATTCGGAGATCAAAGTCTCTAAGCGCTCAGCTGAGCAACGCCCGAGCGTGTGTAGTAATCTTATATGGGAAAACTTTATATGATGTATTTATCTTTATATTATCTTTGGTGTACACATGTAAACTTTCATTCGTGTTTTGAACTGCAAATTGTATAATGGAAACTTAGTCTTGTTGGAGACTTTCTGGGTAGTATAATGAAGTGTGGTTATTTTTCTTTTACTTGTCATTGTAAGAAACATTTTTTCCCATTTTCGCAAACATACCCTTACGTTAAAGGGTAATTCGGATCAATGTAAAAACACATTATGCTTTTATTATCTCTAGTCTGTTATCACCAAACATTCCAGAACAAAATAAAACGGACATCATTCACTATAAAAAAAGAGCGAGTGAGTGGATATTTTTTCTTCTTGTTTCGCGTCCTTGGCTCTTCAATGAGATAATCCACTTAGATAAAGTTCACTCACCCTTTGTTGGTTAACAGATAAAGCACTGGAAATGATTAAAAAATAAAAATAAAGCGTACACGTCAATCAGCATAGTTTATACTGTATCAAGTACAACATTAATAAAATGATATTAATAAATTACAAAAATTACTTTGATTAAACTTTTCAATCTTAAAGACTCTTCTCTGAAATAAATTTCTTTTAAGGTGTTCACTGTCAATACTTGATGGAAAGGCATTATATTAATAAAAACACAATATTATTTTCTTTTCTACTTTATTAAAAGGTTTACTTTAGTAATGTAGAATTTCACTTTGTTAAAAACTTAAAATGTATTAATCTTTGATGATTTTAAAATTATATGTTAAAGGTGTTAAAATTTTTAATTTTGTGTAATTATAGAGTCACTTATACTGTAATTTGTAAATTCTTTTCATTGTCAATTGTTGTTTACACCTTTTATTTCAATTTAATTTTGTACAAATATCATTTCTTATCAGTTGACAATGCACGCAATGAGTGAAACTGGTCCTGACCTTTTTAATAAAGTGGAATAAAGTACAAAGGAATATTGTGTTTTTATTAATATAATGAAATAGATTTATTTTAATTGTATGAAAATACTCTTCTGAGAATGATTGTCTTAATTATCTATCGTATAAAAACACTACGAGGTACTTTTCTTATTGTGTAACGAGTTTTTCTTTTTTAAAAAATATCTTTTAATCAAATGTGTGAAATTTTTTTTTACTGTAAAATATCTATTACATTACTTTAATTATTTAAAGAACTTTAAATTAAGGCCGGAATTGATTTAACAGTTTTCCAGATATGAACAGGGAGATGCTTCATTTGTGGTGTTACTGATTACTTTGGAGGCTTGATACAAATGACAATTGTTTCATGTGTGGTACTTTCAAAGTCATGACTAATTTTTATAATTTTGTTGAACCTGAATATTTGTTTCGTTATGGAATAAACGTTAAAAAAAATTGTATAATGACGAAAACGACTACAAAAAACCTTAATTTTTATTTTATTTTTTTCCATGTCCGCTCCCAATATGGAGCATATGGACTCCTAATGGAGTTTATCTCAACAGAAATGTTTCTACGAGAACTGCTTGTTACTCAGTTGCTCAACCTCTCTTTTTACAAAGAGAGTAGGAATAGAAGGAAAGGGCAAGGACAGGACTAGTGGTTAGCTAATCGCTCTCCATACGCCATATGCCATATGTCTCCATATGTTCATAGGATAGGATGGGTGAGAGGGGGGAATTCAAGACATCACATACAACCATGCCTTTGAACAGAAATTCATAAATCGATTGAAAAATCAATTTATAAAACTGTCTATAACTATATGCTGCTATTAAATGATTTATTCATATTTTTATCCTAGGTAAATGGGTGTTCTAAAGCATGTTCTAAGGAGAGCACAGAGAAAGTATTCACAAAAAAACGTTCCACATTTTTTCGTTTGGGAATTTCGAAAATTCTAGGATATAAAAATTGACGATCAAAAATTTTGGGAATCCCAAATTTGTCCACGGTTTATGTTGAATGTTGAATCCTAGGATTCAAAAAATGTAAATCCAAAAATTCCGGGATTACAAAAAGAGCCCGGGATTGGATGCCTTAGTTATAAGTGTTACTTAACATTATTATAAGTTTCATTACTAAAAATAAGTTAATACAATTAGAGTTTCATTGAAAATAGTTGATGCTAACAGTGTTATGACCCTGCGATCAAATCACGTATTTCAAAAATAGAAAAATGGGAGTAAACGCTTAAAATTCTCTCCACTGTGGCATCAATAAATTTCAACAAGTAACACTTATTTTTAGAATGAATGAAGCAATTTTTCCACCAAAATTACTATGCACTGTAAATAAAGTTTACCTCCGGATATTATATTTTTTAGGCAATTTACTTTCTCTTTTATATTTTTTGGGTCGATATTTCTTTTTATACCAAAATTTTCATTATTTTTATTAAGTAAAAACTAACGGATTGGAATTTGACAGTAAGCCTAGGCTTTTTAATTATCTTCACTAAAACTCCTTTAGAAAAAAATAACACAATTGTCTACTACTATACATTATTAAGTTATTCACTCAAAGTCGAACTGATATGAATAATAAAACACTTTTTGTAATTATTTATCAGAATCTTGACCAGTTTTACTCATCACGATAATTTTCAACTGATATTGCACTTAATGAAAAAAACTGGGATTATCCTATTAAATAGTTGTGGGATATTTTTAAAAAAGTTTTTTTAAGGCTCGTAAATACGATAATAAATTCAAACCGGTTAAATTAACCGGTTTGAATTTTAATACAGTTTCGGTCATAATTTTTATCACATTAGTCTGAATTTGTATAACATTGGTCAGAATTTATAATAAATGGTCTTAATATATCGGTCAGTGTACAGATGGAAGAATACATAATTTATGGTCAGAATTTATATAAAATAGTCATCATTTATCACTTTTAAGGTGTTCACTGTCAATACTTGGTGGAATGGCATTATAATAAAAATAATAAAAGATTTTTAGTACCTTTTCCACTTAAAATTTATTTGATCAGTATTTTCAGTTCACTTTGATTGTATGTTATAGGTGGTAAGCATTTTAATTTTGTGTAATTATAATGTAATTTGTAAATCCTTTTAATTGTTAGTGATTGCTTACACCTTTTTATTTCAATTTAACTTGTATAAATAGCACTGTTTAATTTATTTTCCTTGTCAGTTGATAATGCTCGTGAGGAGCGAAACCAGTCCTGATCAAATAAATTTTAAATGGAAAAGTACTAAAAATCTTTTATTATTTTTATTAGTCATCATTTGATTGAAATTTAAAAAAAAACTTAGCCTAACCAAAATGGTTCTTAAATTTGACAGTATAAAAAACCTAACCTAACTTACCAAAATGATTCCAACGAAAAATTGAATTTTATTAAGACCAAAAGTTTAATTGAATTCTGACCAAAAATAGATTTTAACTCTGACCATTTATTTTGTTCCTTTTTTTATCCTTTAAATTACACATACCTTAACAAGATTCATTCTTACCCTACAACCAACGTTTAAGCAATTTTTACTTAAAGTTTATCAATGACAGTGGGTACCATATTTACCTACTTACGTTCTCATCTCACGTTGAGTTTTGAAACATTGCAACAATATTGTAATTTGACACAAACTCTCTGCTCACACAAAACAATAGTTAATTAAACACAAAGGTCATGCGTCAACAAATTCAGTCACTGTAATTTTAGCGTAACCTGTAGAAAATAAATTATTATCATTGTTACTCTACGATTTGTCAAAGCTCTGTCCTTTACAAAATTACATTACAAATGTTGTAAGCCTTGCGGGCTTACCTGTCAAAAATACTTGACACAAAATAAAAAAACGCGATGCAAATTATACAGATTATAACCAGCAGGAAATGAATGTTATTAATATTATCGCTTCACTGTCATTTTTTATTCAATGAATCTTTTTTTACTTTTGAAAGTAACCTTTTTTATTATAAAAATACAATTGTCTAGCGTTGTGCACATTTATATATATACATATATCTGTTTTAAAGAAAAAGAACGTAGCCCACACTTTTTCCAAAACAGCTTTTTTCGATAATCCATCCCTATTAAACGTTGCTCCTCTTCGACGGGGTAGTCCACGGCGTATAATTTTCGTACGGCCATATGCGACCTTTTGATCACGTCAAAAGGCTGCATCAGAGTAGTCAAGAGGCCGCAGGTTCCCCTCCAGTTTCTACGGTTTTCTTTCAGTCTTATTTTGATAATTTTGATTATTTATTAAAGCTTGTATTTGCATGCACTTTTGTTGTACCATAAACACTTTCTACTAAAAAAAATACGCTACACGAAAATATATTATTAACATAAAACAAATATAGCGAACTGAAAACAAATTATGAGTTTTTGAATAAATAGTTTCCACAAAAAATGAATACTTTGCATAATGTCTACTCATTTAGCTGTCATATAATGCTCAATGAACAAATGAAAACAAAATCGAGCTATTGATCATTCAGTTATCAGCGGAACTCGTTGCCGCTTACGTATTTTGATGTATTTATGAAATTTATTGTGATTACATTTTACGAAGCCACAAACATTATCCCCTTTCAATATTTTAATAGTCGATAATGTTGGCTGTCTGCGTGAGTGTAGGTATGTAGGTCCATTATATTAACTTTTCCGGTTTTTAGCTCAAGAAATGAGACCCCAATACCCACATTTTCTTTAATATCTTTTTTAATATGGGTGATACAATGTTTATAATTAAGGTATTCTTATATCATAGTTTTTTGGACCTTTTGTAGTTTATATAAATACGATAAGATAAGAGATAAGCGCCCGCTTATCAGCGATCGTTCGTAAGATAATAGGCTGAACACCGCTAAGCAAAGCGCGCCAGTAGCACATTGATATTTGCACTGAAACGACGTATATTTTACGCGCAACTTAAAATATGATTATTTACTAAAAAAACACGGATTTTTATAAAAAAATGTATGAGGAATGATGCAGAGAGATATTTTAAAACCGTTAGACTATTTATTTTTTTGAAATTCATAAGAATAAGGCCAATAATGAAGAAACCACTGGGGTCCCTAAAAGACCCCCATCGGCCGAGAAGTATTTTTCTAGTCTCCGAGCCGCGAGAGTTAAACATTCGAAAACCGAACTACATTTGCGATTCAAAGTGACTTCGACTGTTTGTATTAAAAATTTAAAAATGTAATATTGTGAAATCTGTCAAATAAAGAATGTGGTCTACATTTACACTTGCAGTATTGTGTGATTAATTCAAAATAAATGAGTGAAAAGAAAAATTACATGATATGCAATTTAAGTACTGCAGGGCTGTCGATATATGTCCTGGGGTCTTCTTTCATAAAAATCTTAATTAAGCTGCCCAATATCGACAGCCTCGCAGTATTTATATTTCATCATTTTTAGAATAATTTCAATGTTTCAAGTATGCAAACAAACATATTTCGGAGAAAAAGAAGAAAACCCCGGGACATATAAAAATCCCCCCCCTCCATTGAGGGCAACGGGCTTACAGCAAGTACATATTATTCCTCTTTGAATAGCTAAAGTTTATTCTGAATGAGTAAAAGAGCTCACCGAAAAGATGGTGCTACGCCAGCTACGCCGACTACGCCAACTACGCCAGTTACGCATATCAAGGAGAAAGATAAATTTGACTTAGTAATAAAATCACAGCATATTTGTCAAACAAATGAGTTGAAAACTAACGAAGCGGTCTCCACTGAGCCTTCAATTTATTTCATGATTAGTTTAATTATTTATTTACACTTAGAATAGCTTAGTGTAAGGGAACCTGTATGGTGTAATAAATTTACTTGATTTAAATAATTTTATTAATAAACATCTTCTCACTAGGGTCCTACGATTTACGTTATTTCATTTTATGTAAAATATATCGTCATTTGTTTATTTTTCCATTTGTATAGTATGCCACTGTAATTATAAAACAATCAAACTTTAATGAACGTTCAACCTCACTTTTTTTTTTTGAGAAAATAAGTTTCTTGTGCTTGTTAAGTTATTTAAAAGCTCAGTGCATTAAAATCCTTTTTAATTTATTTTTCATTTGAATTTGGCTTTTAAATTGACCCAAGCTTGTGGTTGCAACGAATAAAGGTTAATGGCTAGACAATATAAGTACATCTGTTGAAGTAGTTGTTAGTTAATAAAAACACAATATTCTTTTGTACTTTATTCCACTTTATTTAAAAGGTCATAACCAGATTCGTTCATTGCGAGCATTTTCAACTGATTGATAATGCTCACAATGAGCAAAACCGGATTGAACCTTGACCTTTTAAATAAAGTGGAATAAAGTTCGAAGGAATATTGTGTTTTTATTAATACAATGTTTCACCAAATTTTGACAGTGAACACCCTAAAAGGGATATATGTTAAATTTGAATCATTCAAATTATGTACACTCCCACAGATTTTGTCACTAACGACCCGGGTTTCGCCTTTCGGCATCTTCAGGCGTTCAAGCGCACGGATGAACTTGAACTGACGCTTAGTAAATGGATGTTTCGTGTTTATATATTAAATAAATGTATCACTGAGTCTAAAGCCATCGCTGGCGAAAAGGGTAAGCTCATGGGAATTCCCAAAGATTTGAGTAGTGAGTGGTTTTTAGAATTATATTTATTTGTTTGTCGGCAAAGGTTTTATGATATTATTTATGATATTATTTATATAGGGTATAGAAGTGGAGAGCCAGGAAGGTTTAATATCTCGTTCAAAATCGGAAGACTATGTAACTGTGCCCTATTAATTTCTAAAATTTCCCATGAGCTTACCCTTTTCGCCAGCGATGGCTTTAGACTCAGTGATACATTTATTTAATATATAAACACGAAACATCCATTTACTAAGCGTCAGTTCAAGTTCATCCGTGCGCTTGAACGCCTGAAGATGCCGAAAGGCGAAACCCGGGTCGTTAGTGACAAAATCTGTGGGAGTGTACATAATTTGAATGATTCAAATTTAATATTGAAATTCCACCAAGCACCTTCAGTCGAAATCTTAAAAAAGGATATATGTTAGTTGTTTTTTTTTTAATATGTTGTTAGTTCGTCACTCAACATCTTTCTTTAACGGTAAATATAATATATATCTACATATAAGGGCATTGTTTACAGCTTTTGTATCTAAATGTCAAAAATAGGATTAAAGAGCGATGGGGTACAAAGTGAATCCAGACAAATTTGCGTAATATTTCCATTGCATTTATTGAAGTATAATTGAAGATTAGAATAAATATCAGCAATATACTGTTGGTTTTCAGCGAATAGTTTAAATATGAAGAGTTTTGCAATGTGAATGACTCCATTATAAAATCAAAGGTAAAAAACATTAATTATGCTAATGTTAGAAATATTTTCTTATAAGTCAACTCTCATTTTGAAATATATGTTAATAAAAACACAATATTCCTTTGTACTTCATTCCACTTTATTTAATATGTCACGACCGGTTTCGCTCATTACGAGCATCGTCAACTGATACTGTCTCAACTGTCAACTGATGAAGCTGATGCTCGTAATGAGCGAAACCGGTCCTGACATATCAAATAAAGTGGAATAAAGTACAAAAGAATATTGTGTTTTTATTAATATAATGCCTTTCCACCAAGTGTTGACAGTGAACACCCTAAAAGTGAAATATATGTGCCGAAAATATATAAGTTAAGGAATGAGAACGTCAAAGAAATAAAAATATGTTTTAAATTAATTACCGCTAGTTGTTTGATATAAAGAGCAATACTCTGATTTGGTTAGCTTGTAGAAGGGGAGTGAATAAGTTAAAAAATCAGAGTCATTTTACCTTTGGGTTTCAATGAATGAATCGAAAATTTACTAAGCCTCGTGATCTAATAAATTATTGGGTTAAAGCCGTTTCAGAAACAGCGTTTTAGACTGGACTTTTACATGTATTGATTATTTCACTAAATTTGGTTGACATTTAAGATTTTTTAGATTTTAAAGAATTTGCAAAACACGCATCATTGCTTGATAAAATTTTGTTGAGATAAATAACGGTTAGTAAAAAGTCTCCTAATATACTGAGTGCAATTTAGTGCAATCCATAAAATGTTTTTTAAATATAAATTGTAAATTCCGAGCGAGATTTTTTAAGATCATCAATAATCAACTTTAAAAGTTACACTGAATGATGTTTGAGTCTATTAAAACTGTACATGCCCAAATACACTTGCACATTTTGATTGAATGGTAACTTTATGACGTCATTTGTCAAATAGGGTGGTTCAGCGTAAACATAGTACCCCAGCCAAACTAGATGGAAACACGTTTTCTACATTTACCATCTGATATCTGCAACTATAAATCACACTTACCTCTCTAGTGCCGTTAACTTTACGTCATCTGAAAACCCTTCAAACTTTTACTATTATTTTTGTATTTATTAAATATTAAACTAAAACTAAAAAAACTTATAAAAACACGGTATCAAATTTTACATTCATTTGGTGAAATTCTGTAAAATTCGATGTACTTTTAGAGGAATATTTAAAACCATTACATCGACAAAAATGATGGCTTAAATACACTTTTAGGGTGTTAACTGTCAATACTTGGTGAAAAAGCTTATATTAATAAAAACACAATATTCATTTGTATTTTATTCCACTTTATTTAAAAGTAATGTAATAGAGTAAATAAAAAGTGTAAATTGTAAATTCTTTTCATTGTCAATTGTTGTTTACACTTTTTCATTTCAATGTATTTTTGAATAAAAAGCACTGTTAAAGTATATGTCTTCTAAGTTGACAAGGCTCACAATGAGTGAAACCGATCTTAACCTTTTAAATAAAATATAATAATGAACAAATGAATATTGTGTTTTGATTGATATAGTTTAAATACACAGTCAATTAAAACTGTAATTTATGAAATTCATAAAGTGTTTCTTTACTTGTTTGAACTGGTCTAGTTTACGTATTATTTATAGGATTTCAGCGGCCTTAACTTGGTATAACTCCCCTTTGAAATATATGAAAAAAGGATTTAGTTCTACTAGAATAGTTCTATTGAAGAATAGTTCATTGGCACCAACCCACAACCCTGACAATGGTGTGGTACTAAAATGTTATCGACAGACATTCTTGTGCAGTTTATTAATATATATTTTACAACTTTGAATAATCAGGTTCTGTGTTGTCAAGTGTTTATGACGTATTATTAATAATTTATAGTAAATAATTAAAAAAGATATTTCAGATAAATTTATATAGGTGATAGACTAAGTGGTATTAACATTTACTTCTTCACTATTTTTTTATATATAAAAAATACAAATCTTCATGCAAAGTTTGTCCGTTTTTTTTATTATTTTGAATAGAAAAAAGACGAAAACCAGGTAGTAAATTGTACAAATTATGATAATGTAAAAATCTGTACGGTTAAAATTATTTTGACCATAATGCACTTTCAGTCAATGTCTATAAGAAAAAGAGTTTGAGAATAAGTGGTAGTTTCCTGGGAACCCACCTGCAAACTGTGAAAATGTTACTTTAAATGATGGCCCGAACGTGAACACTAAATTTTAAAAAAAGTTTATTTTTGAATTACAAAATTTTACCCACGGACTGCAGTTTTACTAAAGAAAAATTTTAACAAATTTAGTATAAGAATATAACAAAATATCCATTTGCATATTATGTTTTATTATTTAAATTATTTCAAAAAAAAAAAAATTCTTCCCCATCAAATTTCTTTAAGGAACGTTATCATTTAACTCTCTTTGAGCTCGAAGATAGTTTTCAACCTAACCTAACCTAACCTGCTTAAAGCATTTTTCTCTTCTTCGGGTCCGAGTTAATAATTATGACAATTAACTTACATGCTCCCAAATTATTAACGTGGGTGAAACTATGATCATTTTTTTTGTTTCTAAACACTTGTTCCTCGCGTAGGACGTATGAGTCGCCAGTTCCAAGAGCCGTTCGACTGATCAACTCATTGCCTAGGGAAGTAGACATATTTAGTGACAGTATTTGTGAAGTGTTTAAGTTTTTCTTGATTATGATGTTTTATGTAGTGTTTTTTTTTTATTTTTTCTCATTTTATTTGTCAAGCGCATGGTGAATTGGCGTCAGCTGTAATGGCATGTACTTTTCACTTTTAAACAATAAATAAATTATATTGTTGAATTTTTTTAGCAGTTTGATGTTAAGTAAAATGCCAAGCATCATATTAAGATAATTTAATATTACTGACTTAATGTAAAATGCTTCATTCTCACTAAGAATAGAACATTTAAGCAATCAAGTCCTGGTGTATCGACGCGTAATTCTATGCTATTATATTGAAAAATTGTATCGTATTATTATTGAAACGGAGGTTCATATTTCATCATATAGATCAGTAGCGTGCAATTCCACGGCATTATTAAACGATAATAATATTCACAGCGTTAAAAATTCATCAGATTTATTTTAGTACTTAAGGCGGGGGAAAATTTCCAACGTGAAATTTCGAAAGTTTGGGCTAATTAATAATTTAAGCACTCATAAAATTGAGCCTCCTGTGAACACAGCTGTTTATTACTTAATAATGCTCAAAAAATCTGCGATGAATTTCCTTTCTGAATAATTCATAATTTTCTTATGGGAGAGAACAATGTTACCTGTAACTAGGGCATCCAATCCCGGGATCGCGTTCAATTTTCTGATCCCAAAATTTCGGGATTGACATGGTCGCGATCCCGAGGTTTCGGGATTGAGAAATTTTTAACAAATCCCGAAAATTGTTACGATTTTGGAATTGCAAGAACTAAAAAAAAATCTGGTGGAATAGTATACCAAATTGAGGATTTAAAATTCTTCGGTGAGTTAAAAAGAAAAAAACGAGTTTCTGAGACAATCTGGGGAAAAAGTACATAAAGCAAATTGAGGATTTCAAATTCTTCGGTGAGCTAAAAACAAAAAACGAGGTTTGAAGATAATCTGAGGAAAAAGTATAGGGAATTAATGATTTCAAATCCCTCCGTGAGCTAATCCCGGCATCCCGGGATTGAAAATTAATCAATCCCGAAATCCCGGGATCGGAAAAAGGCTCCGGGATTGAATACCCTACCTGTAACCTTATGAAATAATTTACTTTTGAAACAAACGTATAATCTTACGACGCTTAACAACTTGCTTATTTTAATGAAAATAATATAACTATACAATATAACAGTGTTTCTTTTGTTATGTAAATTATATTGAATTAGTTCAGCAATGTAACTTTTCTCACAAGAGAGTGGGAAATGCTCTTAAGCAAACTTCCTTCTCAGTTGCGTGGTCAAAGGCTTAAATAAACGATCACTTTTAGGATGTTAACTGTCAATACTTGGTGGAAAGGCATTATATGTATAAAAACACAATATTCCTTTGTATTTTATTCTAAAGCTATGTGACCTTGAATATTCTGATGATGCTGTCATATTCGACAAATCCATTAAGGGCATCCAGGAGACTATTGATGGGTTAGGAACTAACTCAGGTCACATTAGTCTAAATTAATACTAGTAAGACCAATGTAATGTAAGTTGTGTAACCAAACCTGTCATGACTCTGATAGGACCTTTACCAGCGCGGAACAGATCATCAAGAGGGTTGACAGATTCAGATACCTCGGCGTGCATATTTTCGAAGACGGTAGTACAAAAAAGGAGCTCGCCATTCGTTTAGGAATGGCTGGAGCCACATTCAACTCAATGCGGACTGTCTGGGACACACAGCTTTACTCGATTAAAACCAAATGGCGCTTATTCAACGCTTGCATTCTGCTGGTACTGTTTTACGGTTGCGAATCATGGCACCTGATGAAGACTAAAAAAACCGTATACTGAGCATCGAGAACAGATGCTTGCGTCGGATAATGGGGGTGAGGTAGTTTGATTTTGTGAGAAATTCAGAGATAAGGGAGCGTACAAAACAACGTCTCGTCACATCAGTGGTTATGAAGAGACGTTGGAACTGGCTGGGTCACGTGCTGCGGATGCCTCCGGAAAGCCTCAATCCTGCCTGTCTCTTTTTTCGACTGGTGGGAATCCGGCGCCCCGGACGTTCGTCGGGTACTATCCATAAGATGTACTCGGCGGAACTGAGGGATGCTGGCATGTCATGGGAGAAAGCAAAGGAATTGTCGGGAGACATGGAGCGAATATGGCCAAAGAAAAAGAAGATTTTATTCCACTTTATTTAAAAGGTCAGGACTGGTTTCGCTCATCACGAGCATTGCATTGTATCTTTTAGTCCTTGATGATTTTTTAATTATATGTTATTGGTGTTAAACATTTAAATTTTGTGTAATTATAGAGTCACTTATACTGTAATTTGTAAATTCTTTTCAATGTCAATTGTTGTTTACACCTTTTTATTTGTGTATAAATAGCACTGTTTAAATATTTTTCTTATCAGTTAACAATGCTCGCAATGACCAAAACTGGTCCTGACCTTTTAAATAAAGTGGAACAAAGTACAAAGGAATATTGTGTTTTTATTAATTAAATAGATGACTTAAAATAATGTAATTAAAAAGACAGTAAGGCATCCATTCCGGGATTCACATCAATTTATCGCTCCCGTAATCGTCTTAATTCTTATCCCGGAATTTAAGCAGTTAATTTAACATTTAAAATTTAAATATTACCCGATTTAATTTCATAATTAATAATAAAGTAATTACCAACAATGTTACTCAGTTGTTTATATATATATATGTATAATGACTACATAGTCAATCTCATATTCTGTAGCAGTTTTAAACAGTTACTAGCTGTAAGCCCGTTGACCTCAACGAGGGGATTGCATTTTTAAGTAGTCAGAAAATTTACTGGTGTGAAAAATAAATTACAAACCTATTTATTGAATAAGCCAGAAATTCTAAGGGAGGGGACCGTCTTTCTTGACGTCATCGAAAAGGCGAAATCGGAGACCGACAGACAGACAGACAGACAGACGGAAAGACGGATTACATTATCGACTATTAATATATAGATAAATATTTTTTTATAACATTGATTATAATGATTGCAATCATTTATGTGCGGGATAACACTATTTTTCAGTTTTAATTTGAGATCTTTGACACTGATTTTTGGTAACTTTTCCTTTGAAAATAATCTCAAACAATTGTGGTTTTAAAATATATTTAAAAAAAACTGTTGCCTGGCCCTCTACCAGTAATGTCAGATATTTTTTATTTCAACTGTAGATAATTTAGAATTTTGACTGAAAGTGCTTGATGGAAATTCAACGTTAATTTAGAATTATTTTCATTATGTACACTTCCACAAAAATCTTGGTCGAACACGACCCGGGTGTATTCGCGCACTGAGTAGTACTGGAAGATGCCGAGAGGCGAAACCCGGATCGTGTTCGACCAAGATTTTTCTGGAAGTGTACATAATGAAAATAATTCTAAATTAAACTGGAGATATTAGGGAGGCATGTGTTTTTGCGATGTCTAAAAATTCACCCTCACTTTTCCAACCCTTAAATAACGGGACGTAGCGAGAGCGATTTGTTAAACACTAGTCATTACGTTATATCCTTTACTTTCTGAATAACAAACAGTTCTTGTAGAAAACACTTTGTTCATACACTTCCATTAGGATAAAATATTCTTCAAATTTGGAGCTAATACAAAAATAAGTAAAATAATGATATCATAAAACTATTATAAACCATCACAAAAAGAGTCTGGAATTAGATGTCCTAGTGGGTAGCCACATTTTCCATCATAAAGCAGATATGGTTTTAATTTAATAGTTATTGAAGTGTATTGCTACACAAATTATAAAAATAAAATACAATTGAAGACCTTAAAAAAGAACTGAGCAAAATTATGTTTAAGTAAACACTAAGTTATATGCATTATAATATTCTACGTGTCTAATATTGTGTCGTAAAATTGAAGTGAGCTTACAAAATACACATTCCAATTATGCATAATAAAACAAATATTCAATCCACAAAAACACATTTTAAGTATAAAAGTTTCAACATTTCACTTCCAATGGTCCAATTGTTTCTTTTTTTGTTTATAACTGAATTGAACAATCAGAACTGCAAATCCTGAGTAGGATGACATTTAAATATTTCGTATAAGACAATTAAAAAGACATAAATTTTTATCAAGTGTTCATATATTGCATTTGACATTGCAAAGCGATACAGTATATTCGACATTTAATTTTATTTTTTTGTACTTTCCACGCAGCGTCAGTTTTCACTTTATTATGCAAATAAGTAGGAAAAAACGACACATCGCAAAAAGTAGACAAAGCTATTTTCCATGTAACATTCATATTCAACTTACTGTCGCAAAAATAGCGCCTTACAATAAAATGAAATGTGAATATTTTATTCCTTTCGTATACATGGAATTATTCAAAACATGACCTACGTCTGGAAAAAGATCTTCGTTTATAAAACCGTATGAATAAACCAATATTGCATCTGGAAGAAATTTGGAATATAAAAATGTACACAGAATAAAAAAATCTCGATTTTTTCTTCGTAAATATTTTTTTACCCAAATTTTTCAATTCTTATGTTATATATCTTTTGATATTCAAATTTTTCCTCAGATAAAACATTGATAGATTCAACGGTAACTTTATGAAAGTTATTTTTAATTTTAAATTTCATTTGATAACTTTGCCACTCTACTTGTGTTAGAAAGAGTTTAGTCTTTTAACACTTCCCTTACGGTGCTTAAAATACTTCCGATACGTTGATGACTCTTAAAGAACCAAGTGAAAATACATTTTTTTAACACTTACTAGTAGACCTTAACTTTAAAAATCCAGGACGTATATTTAGAAAAAAAACATGTTTTTCACTTGGTTTTTAAGGGGGTAGCAACATATAGGAAGTATTTTTAGCACCGTAGAGAAAGAAGCATTGTCAGAAGGAACATCGCAAGGCTTAAGAATAAACTTAATAATAATTTTAGTTCTTAATTTGTAAATAACAAAACAAAATTCGGGGTAAAATTATTCCTAACAATATTTATAATAATATCTTTCTCTCTTCCTGCGTTCAGTGGGAAAGAAAAACCATGACTTTTATTCAATAATTTATAGTTTAAGAATTATAATCAATTTTTGTTAACTTGTCAAAGTCTAGTCAAAACACTTATTGCAATTTGTAATACAACAATTGAATTAACCAAAATATCGAATTTGTTTATATTTCGACTCTTTCGTTTGAAAATTTGAATTTCAAGATGATGATACCGAATGAAAAATTCGACACTTTTTAAATCGGATAATATATAAATAATTCTTAAATAAGATTTTTAAACTGTTAAATCTACAATTTTTTTAAACAACAACAAAAAATAAAAATAACAAAATAAACTATATTCTATACTTTTTCAGGATAGCACAGTAAAGAAACGTGCTAAATTAATTATTGAAGATCATTTTTGTTTCATAATTCTTGTAGCAAATTGTTTCTTACTCGTGTGTTATATGTTACATTATTATGATTTGTATTATTCTTAGCTAGCAACACTGTGGCTACGGTCCGTTCTTAAATGGTTTCAATAGGCCCCACTGAATGAAATTGATAGCAACCAAATTTTGTTTCTCCAAATTCGTTATCTTTCAATAGATTGCCACAACCTCGATCTATAGAATTCATTTGTAAAGGTGAAAGGTACAACGTCAGAAATCATGAATTGGTTTCATTGAAGTTATTCAAAAAGTTCACCACGCCCTGACTGAGAATGTAAATCTTACCTCACAATATTACTTAGATTTTTTCATCTTGTTTTATTTTCTACATGGTACAACGGTTCATTGTATTGACAAAATGTCAACTTCAACTATATTTTTATTGGTTTATTAATATTTTTTACGCTTCACGCCGTTGTCATAACTGAGAAGCAAACATTCAATAAGTAATTTGTGACGCTTTTGAAAAACACCGTTTAATATCGGTTTTCAGAGTCCAAAACAAAATATTTGCATGGAAATCTCAACTAGAGTTCAAAAAAGGTTTTTTCATGCCCCCATTATGGAAACATGTTTATTATCGCTGCTGGATTTTTAGCCGCCTGTGTGGTCGAGTGGTCAACGTTGTTGGCTTCGGCTACGGAGGTCACGAGTTCAAATCCCGGTACGGACAGTTTTATAAATTTATTTTTCAATCGATTTATGAATTTCTGTTTGAAGGCATGGATGTATGTGATGTCTTGAATTCCCCCCTCTCACCCATCCTATCCTATGAACGGGGCGTATCGAGAGCGATGAGCTAACCACTAGTCCTGTCCAAGCCCTATCCTTCTATCCCTACTCGCCGGAAAAAAAAAAGGTTGAGCTACTGAGTAACAAGCAGTTCTCGTAGAAACACTTCTGTTGAGATAAACTCCATTAGAAGTCCATATGCGGACATGGTTAAAAAAAAAAAGGTGTATATAAATTTTAAATTTATGTGTTTTTATCAATACAATAAGATGTAAAAACAATTACATTTAAACATTAATATAACTGACAAAATATATACGAACTTTTTTATGGTCAAAGTTAGAAAATAACAAAACATTATTGAACTGGTCAGTGAAGTTTCCATGCGTGACGTATCTCACGTCAAATCATTTACCGGTATCAGCTGAAACTGTCGCAATTCTGGAACTACTAATTCATCATGCGCAGAACATTATTAACGGACGGCGGCTATTGAATTTCAACACAATTATCAATAACCAGGATGATTTAAAAAAAAATCCAAATCCGAAATCCGTTATGTTATTTTTTTTTTCCTTATTGTTTTATTTATAATTGTAATATAAGTATTTTTAAAACTGATTAAAGTTATAGACTCCGATTGTAGCCAACAATTTATGACCGCCTTCTACAACGCTATTGACACAAAAAAAACGCTCAATGCTCAGGACTGAACCATACACTATTGGGCTTGTTTTTTTTTAAATGTGACTCAAGCCCACTTATATCGAGCTGATATAAATTATCCTGTGGACAACCCGTATTGACGAGCTTATTAATTTTAGTGGAGATCCTGAAATAAATGAGTATTTTTTAAAGGCCGTGCCATACACATCTGTCAGGTCAAACACATGGTTAGTAAATTTGTTTATTTATATTAGATAATTATTGCATTATGCTTGTCCAAAATAAGTCACTTAGACAGATATGTAACGCTCCGTGGTACGTGCGTAGTAACTCGCTGCTTCACAGAGACTTGAAAATACCTACCATCCGCGAGTTCGTTCGTGAAATATCTCAAAAGTTTTACAGCGAGGTAGGAAAATATTTTAACCCAACGATCTCCACAACTATGACGAGACACTGCCTGAGAATCGTTTTAGACCCAGAGCAGTTTAAAACCCTCCATAGATCTTATGTCGTATAAAATTGTCAATTTAAGAATGAACTCAGCATCAAAAAATTGACTTTCTTTGTTTGATTTTGTTGTGTATGTATGTACGCGCATGTGTGTGTACATGTACAGATATAGTATGGGGAAGCATATGGAATGTGATTTGCAAAATAATGCATATGGAGTTCCCGTGAACTTCTTATCTCTGTAGTGATCACGCCCTTCCGTCTGCAAACGATGGTAAGGGGATACAATTTACAATTTTTCAAAAACTTTATCGATGAAGGAGACTAGAAGAACCTTGACACTAGTGCGTTCTGGTACTTAAGCTCCATAAATTTGATATTCAAAAAAAAATTGCATTATGGAAGACAAAATAATGGATATTTTAAAACTTTTACCATAATTGAATAACGTTATCATTAAAATAGTAAAGTAACTGTATCGCTCACCGTTATAGAACAATTCAAATTTTCCGTATTAGGTATTCGTATGGGAAATTATTTATTAGCATAAATGCTCATCCACCACGTCCGTTGAAAATCCTAAAGCTGCATTCAGGTGTCACGCTTGGTGGCATTTGAATGCATTAGCGAAATAATCACCAGAGGATTGTTATGCGAGCCTCGAGGGATGTCTGCGAGTAATTTGAACATCCCCACACATGTTCAGGGTGTGACTGAACACAGTTTCAAACCTAAATAAAAGTTATATTTTATAATTAAAATCAATTGCAGTTAGTGATAGTAAGAAACAAAAATAATTTAACAATTCTTGTCTGGTGCTTTCTATTAAATTATTTATTTTTTTGGGTAATTTTAATAAGAAACAAACATTCAAAAAGTGATTTATAACAATTTTCTTTTGGCGGGTTTTGCTTTTCGGCATCATCTGGTATTATCAAGTGTACGAATGCACTTGAATTGACGGGCAGTAAACCTTTGGTTAACAATAAATATACTATGTAAATTCACTTTTATGTTTGTATATAAACGATGCAAACCGTTTACTGCCCGTCAGTCAGTTCAAGTGCATTCGTACACTTGATAAAACCAGAAGATGCCGAAAGGTGAAATCCGGGTCATTATCGACAAAATTTATGGAAGTGTACGAATTCAAAATAATTCAAATTTGACATTAAATTTTCATCAAGCACCTTCAGTCGAAGTTCTAAATTTGTGTAAACTTTTTTAGTGATATGTTTGTACAGTATTATGTTTTTTTTTTCTAAATGTCTTGTATAACCAAAGTAAATTTAATTTATGATGAATTTGACATCAAAGTTTTGAAACAAAAATGATGTGTTATTTTGAGCAAAGACTTCAACTCTTATAGTGGAAACTGACAATTTTAAAACATTACCAAATCTTTATCTTTGCAGGGTAGTTGTACTTTAAGCCTTCCAGCAGTCGCTACGGATGAAGAATTTGTTATAATTGGCGTATCCTGTTATATAGCAGTAGGTTTATTTATTTCAGGAAGTTGCTTAGGATCATTAAACTACGACATAGTTGATATGCACAAAGTAGCAAACGATTCCAAAAAATGCGACGTGTAATAAAAAGCTTTTATGCGTTCAGTTCTTACTTTAAAGAAAAAGCTCTCAGTCAGTTAACTAAATAATAAATCCCAAATTTGTAATCTTTTCATGTAATAAAATAATCAATTCAAATAATTGGATGTTCGCTTAGAGAAGAGGATCGTGGAATATTGATTGCGAAAATGTACATGATTTTTTTATACAACTACACACTTTTTAGTACCTTTCAATGATTGTCACTAACTAAACACATATTTTATTAAATTATTTAAAATCAAATAGTGTAATGGTAAATAATTCGTTATTTTGTTTCAGTTGTCTAATGGTGCAGCGGTTATCGTTGTTGGTTTACGTGCCTGATCTCACGGGTTCGATTAACATTTTTTTGATCGATTTTTCGATTTCTGGTCAAAGGTAGGTCAATTTCGGGTGTTTGTGATGTCTAAAAATTTCCCTCCATCTTTCAGATCCTTCAATAACTAGACGTAGCGACAGTGATTAGTAAACGGTTGGTCCTGTTCAAGCCATATCATTATATCCCTACTGCTCTCTCTGGAAAAGAGAGGTTGAGCGACTGAGTTACAAACAGTAATCGTAGAAAGAGTTCTGCTGAGATACTTTCATTAGTAGGCCATATGCTACACATTGGAAGCGAACATGGATTTAAAAGTATTCATTTATTTTTATTTTTATTTCTCAATATATTTGAAAAAATAAACAGTTTGTTTTAGTTGAGGTAAATCAATTTATGGAAATATAAGACGTCACTGCTTTAAAACGCCACTGGTTACCTGTTAGTTTCATTCAGTAAACTTTTATTAGAATATAATAAGAAATTCTTTAATAATCGGGAATATTTTTTATATTGTACATATTTAACAATATTTCATCAATTGTACGAACTTTATAGATAAATAACATAGTTATTTTACTTAATAATAGATGTCGCTGTTAATCTCTTCACTCACCTTTTATGTTTACATACAATTTTACTATTTGAATATTTATAAAGAAAATAAATAATTTAATTTTTAAGCACATAACAAAACACATCCATCCCCTAAATCAGGTGTAAAGGAGTGTGGCGCAAACGTAGGGATGAAGGATTCGGGGTATGAGTGCATGTCATGTCACCCACCCTTTCCTGCCGCTTCTGAACAATGGGCCAACGACGCAATAATCGCGGTAACAATATTACAAACGTGCCGTGCATGAAGTTACACGTATCTGCCCACGCTCTCAATGTGTCCGATGTATGGTGAGACCCATAACAGACTATAACAGGATATTTCTACTAGTACTCAACTCAGGATCACCATTCCTTTTGTAAAAAAAACGAAAAATTTAACGCGGAACGAGTAAATCGCGTAAAAAAAATGTAACGGTGCCATCCAAGCATATGCTTATCCTAATTATATAAAATTTTCTGACTATTTTTAGTTCTCTAGATCAGCGTTTCACAACCGGGGATCACGTGGAAAAAGCGATAACAAGTAAAAACACTAAAATGCACACGTCTTTAAAAGAACCAGGCAAATGAGATAATGTTATAACATAGAACGAAAAAAAAATACCTGACCTATTTTCAAAAGTACCGCAATATATTTTTGGATTTAAAATATTCATTTTGTTTCTTGGGATAAGAACTTTTCACATTTTGTCAAAAAATACTTTTGGACCATTCTATGAATAGGGTTATCTCATTAATAAACATGAGAAAAGTGTAAAAATAAACCGCATTTTCATTCAGCTCTGGAAAATAATATTAGTACTTCGAAGATCATGAAACTTTATTTTGTTTTACCTCTTTTACTTTACGTCATACTTTTACCAAAGTAATCTTCTACTTTTCAAGCGACTAAAAATTATGATAAGTGTAATAAATGTATTCGAAATAATTATAAACATAAAAATACTTTTCTTGTACCGTCTTTTGTGGAAAATCGATGATAAAATTTCAAAGTTGTATATTTTAATCACAAATTCATTGAAAGTTAAGCTACGTTATTTTATTTTGCAGCTAAAATATTATTTTTCTACGTACTCTTTTCGTGTCTTTTAATTTGAATAATTTAAGTAATTCTTAGATTTCATTGTAGAAAATTTGATAAAATCAGGATTTTTTTTCTTGTTTACTGTTTATTATTATACGAATTTCCTAATAAATTTTGGTCTTATAACCTTATCTATGATATTAACATAATAAACCACCTGGATTATTTAATTTTAATACAATAAATAGATAAATATATTGACTGTGGATTGGAAAAATAACGTTATCCACAGTTTCTTCAAAGCAGTTTTTTTTCGAAAATCACAATGTATACAACTTGATACAGGTTCTATCAACATGATCTAAGTTGAAAATTCCGAATTAGTATCTAAATTAAACTTTTAAGTTTGAAAAAATTAGGCCCTGTGGAAATTGCCATGAGGAAAAAATCTTAAATTCTTTGATTAAAATATTCAGATAAAGTCAATTGAAAACCAGATTACAGTCTTCATGCACTTCGAGGCTGTGTATATTTCATTAGTTGCTTTAGACCCAAAATCATCAAAAAACGTTTTTCGTCTCCTACAAAATTTGTTAAGTGTGGGTTACGTCCTTTTTCCTTTCCATAGTAGATATGTTAACCCTTTGGTTTATATCTTGTTTTCGAAGTAAATCGTTTATAAAAGAGTATTCGTAATTCATTGAAAACTTTCAAAAAAACGTTTTTTGTGTCTTCTACAAATTTTGTTATAAATGGGTTACGTCCTTTTTTCTTTCAATCGTCGATATGTTAACCCTTTGGCTTATATATTGTATTCGAAGTAAATAGTTAATAAAATAATATTCGTAATTCAACCTTTGTATAATTTTCATTTTTTTTAAATCTTAGTCAGTAGTCTCGGTTCCCGGTAAATTGCTCGAATAACAAGATAATCAATTTGTTTCCGTTTGTTTTGTCCGTTTGTTCTGTGTTAGTCTTAGTCTTCTATGTGTTCTGGAAATATATAGAAACAGTTTGAGTAACTAATTAATAAGCAGTTCTCGTAGAAACACTTCTGTTGAGATAAACTCCATTAAAAGATCATATGTTCCGCATTTGGAGCGAACACGGTTAAAATAAATACTTACGAAAATTATTTTTATATTTCACTCTTTAAACAAATGACGCACAAGATAAAAATGAAATTTGTAGAAAAAGTCGTGAAAATCGTTTAAATAACCAAGCAATTCGGATAATTTGTAATTCGAGCAATTTACCGGCTCCCAGTAGTCTCAGTACTGTTATCGGTCTCAAATTAAATACATAATAAACCTAAAATTGTTTTCTACTTTTCTGTATCCCATTTAAATTTCTTTCCTTAAATAAATAAATAAACATGTATTTGCATTAAAATTGTCATATAAAAATTTAACACTAGCTTACAAAATCAATTTAATCGAAAGCCAAATTACGTCACCAACAAATCATGAAATATCAACACGTGTCAAAGTAATAACTGTATTTAATTTAAGTAAATATTTCGAAACCCTCAAAATATATATGATGTAATAATCATCCGTATAGCTTTAGCGGGTCGTGTAAACCTGCGTAGACCCTCGTAGACGGTTGCCCTTCTACGGTTTACAAAGTCGTGTCTAAGCTTTTCAATTATTACTGGTCAATTGAATACAAGAATTATATAATCTTGCCTCATGGAAATGTGTGTAAAATCACCTACCTTAAATTTAAATGTGGTATCGTATGAGCCTCAAGTGGGTTTGAAACGATTTGCGAATGATTAATTCATATAGGTAATTTTGTAAACCCAATTCTCTTTGCAATAGAAACCTATGGAACATACAAATTTTAAATACTTATAAGTAATGTAATACTTTACTTTTACGAAATTTTTACGACGTTAATTATAGTCAAACATTGTTGATTTTACTGAGATTTTATTTTTACTTTAATGCTTTTTTTTTTTAAACCATGTCCGCTCCCAATGTGAAGCATATGGACTCCTAATGGAGTTTATCTCAACAGAAGTGTTTCTACGAGAACTGCTCGTTACTCAGTTGCTCAACCTCTCTTTTTCCAAAGAGAGTAGGAATAGAAGGATAAGGCTAGGACAGAACTAGTGGTTAGCTAATCGCTCTCGATACGCCCCGTTCATAGGATAGGATGGGTGGGAGGGCAGAATTCAAGATATTACATACATCCATGCCTTCGAACAGAAATTCATAAATCGTTTGAAAAATCAATTTATAAAACTGTCCGTACCGGGATTTGAACCCGGGACCTCGGTAACCGAATCCAACGACGTTGACCACTCGACCACACAGGCGGCACTTAATGCTTACTTTTACAAAATCCCCATAGAGATAAACGCTCTTTAAAAAAAAATAACTTCAACTATTTGAAAATTTCTTTTCCATATAGTTCACAAAAACTTCCACCTGATGTTAAAATTTACTTGATTGCCAAAATATTCATGCACATAGTATTTAAAATAAAGCAAGTTAAATATATAACGTATAATCACTCATCTTAAAAAATGTTAAATAGACATCGAGATTTTAAATATTGTAAAAATGAAAATTAAAACCAAATGCCACTTATTCAACGCTTGCATTCTGCTGGTACTGCTTTACGGTTGCGAATCATGGCACCTGACGAAGACTCAGAAAAACCATATACTGAGCTTCGAGAACAGATGCTTGCGTCGGTTAATGGGGGTGAGGTGGTTTGATTTTGTGAGGAATTCAGAGATAAGGGAGCATGCGAGACAGCGTCTCGTCACGTCAGTGGTTATGAAGAGACGTTGGAACTGGCTGGTTCACGTGCCACGGATGCCTCCGGAAAGTCTCAATTCTGCCTGCCTTTTCTTTCGACCGGTGGGACTCCGGCGTCCCGGACGTCCGTCGGGTACTATCCATAGGATGTACTCGGCGGAACTGAGGGATGCTGGCATGTCATGGGAGGAAGCAAAGCAATCGACGGGAGACAGGGAAACATGGAGGTGCCGCGTGGCGGCCATATGCTCGAGAAGAAGAAGAAAAATGAAACACTCCTTTATACATTTATTTATCAATAACATATTTTCAACTGATTTATTTTTTAATATTATGACTCAAAAATTTATTATTTTTTTATTTTAAATAACTCTAAGAAATATAGTAACTATGCTGAATAATTTTGTAAAAAAATATTTATAAATTACTTTTTTTAAATGTAGATTTTGCATCTCTGGCTATGGTTAACCAAGTAACCAAATATCTGTGCCCGTTATTATGTTCCCACATTAATCAATACAGACCTTAAACCAGAGCTTAAGCACTCCCAGGTGAGCTTGGATACCGTCACAATGTATCCGTTCCGCTCGTCAGTACAACCCTCAATAATGAGATATGATGACGCAACATAAAATTCAACTACAAGGGGATGGAAAATAGAAATTTAGATTTTGCATTTACCGTGTTTTATCATCCAATCTACGACAAATGGACCCTTACAACAAACATTCTAATTTCCTATATTATTAAAGAACATAAGAATAACTTATTTTCAGAAAAAGTCTATATCAACAGTACTTGATTTTTGAAATATGTTACGATAAAAAAATTGAGGTTTATTCTCAATTCAATTCTTCCTAATTTTGAGTGGTGGTTGAAATTTTAATATTTTTCCATCCATGTTAACAGAATTTGAAATTGCTAAATCTGTTAAATATATATTTTTTAATCTATGTCCGCTCCCAATGTAGAGCATTTGGCCTCCTGATGGAGGTATCTCAACAGATTTTACGAGAACTGTTTTTTTACTAGTACACTTTTTTTTCAAAGTGAATAGTAGTGAAGGAAGATAAGGCAAGAACAAGACTAGTGGTTAACTAATCGCTATTGCTACACCCAGTTATTAAAGGATCAGGAGGATGGAAGGAGAGGAAATAATGTGAATTGACATCACAAATACCGAGTCTTAGATCACAACTTTGATTTTGAACAATTTTAAAATTCACTGTGATCTTACCGGGAATTTAACCCAGACCTGCGTGATCGGTAGAGCAAGCTCTAACCAACTAGGCCACAGTAGGCGACAATAAAATTGCTTAGTCATATTTGAAAATTAAATAATATTATGTCCTATCGATTTTTGTTGGAATGGTTTGAGTTTGAAAAATCTCTTATATTACGTATCTTCATTTTCTTCAGAATTTATCGAAAATCCGTAATATGTAAACCAAAATATAACGCGTAATCTTCGGATTCCTACGGGGTACATTGGCATTGCGAAATTCTTCTTATTTTAACCATTTGCTAAATACCAATTATATCTAGCTTATATTTATTTTAATCTATGATGATACTTCTATCAATGCAATGCAAATATTATGTCACTTTAAGCCCTATCGTTGCTTGATCCTATTTTCGACGGTTTGGTACTCGAGTGTTTCAAACCACAAAATGTCCACAGCTGCCTAAATTAAAATTGCATCACCTTACTTAAGACGAATGGGAAATTGTAGCATGACTTCATCTCCCCAGAATATGATGGAAAGACACGAACCAAATAAATTAAAAACCATAAAAAATTGTACACATATACATATCAACTATGCAAAAAAAAGGACGTTACCCACAGTTTTTCAAAACAGCTTCTTTCGATAATCACAATGTATCAAACTTGATGCACGTTCTGTTAAAAGGATGTAAGCTGCAAATGCCAAATAAGTATCTAAATGTATCTTTTAAGTTTGAAAAAATATGAGCTTGTAAAAATTGAAAACAAAGAAAAAGACTGAAAAAGAGGTTCCATTAGAAAATTACTTTCATTAATATTAGATTATGTCAATTAACCACCAGTTTAGAAGTCTCTGTGCACTTCATGGTTGTGTATATTTCTTAATTTGCATATGGCCCAAAATCATCAAAACACGTTATTTGTGCCTCCTGTATAATTTTGGGTTACGTTATTTTTCCTTTCCACAGTCGATATGTAAATAAAAAAAAATATTACTTTTTTGAAAATGATTTAAAAAAAATTCCAGACGTTTCATTTATAATTACACCAATTACTCCAACTTATCCACACAAAAGATAAAAAAAGGAAGAAAGAACAGAGAGTATTGTTTCTCTTTTGTAAATATTATCTTAGCGTAGTTGCGTAATGAGTTTTTACAAAAGTTTAATTGCTTTTTGGTTTTTTAGTTTCTTTGCAGCCTCCCTGTGTATTACAGTTCCTTTTCAGTCCGCCGGTCTATTTTTGCTTCGAAACCTCCGTCGTATTTTGTACCTGACAGTTAGATGTACAAGGATAAACGATTAGCAGGAAATTCATCTTACCCCCCGCGTTATGTACAAGAGAATTTACTTAGTTACTTATAAAGTAGAACCTCTCATAACGAGTTTAATTCGTGCCAGAATCTTACTCGTTATGTGAAACACTTGTTAAACGAAAAAACTTTTCCCATATAAAACAATGTAAAATACAACAATGCGTTCCATGCCGAAAAAAAACATTTTTTATTTTTTTAACGTGTATTCAAGTAAAATTACATAGTTATAAATTGTTAAGGAGCGTAAAAACCTGGAATGCGATTTTGATTTGAAAAAAACGTTAAAAAATCGACTAGTTTATTATTTATGACAAATAATTACTTCTTTTTTACTAGCAGACATTTTTGTTTTTGCTGACGCTTTCAAATTTGGTGAAAACGTGACAGCATTATCATTGAATAAATTTGTAAAACGCATAGCCACCTCCTTATTAGAGCGATGCTTCTCAATATACGATGCAACAGTTTCACATGCTTTCAGCTTTTCTTTTATCGCGCTAGAAGATTGTTGCTCTGCTACTTCCTCATCCTCCACCAACAAACTCTCCTCCATAACTTCTTGCTGTGAAAAACAATGCAACTCTATAAGCTTTTCGGTGGTCAGCTCTTTACTGTACTATTTTGCAAACTTATAAATATCGTTGTTATCCACCTCCAGTCCCACGGTATTGGCCAAAGATACAATCTCGTTGACTGTAGACTTCACAGGTACTGTTTCATTCGACAACGCTCATTGGCGAAGTTTCTTCCAAGCTGAAGTGAGGGTCCTCTTGGTAACGTCTTCCCACGCCTTGCAAACCATCTTGAGACAAGCAAAGATGTGAAAGTGATGTGTCACTCGTTATGCGAAATGTCGCTCGTTAATGGAGCAATTTTCACATTGCTCGTTATGGAAATTACTCGTTATGACAGGTGCTCGTTTTGAGAGGTTTTACTGTATATTATTACTAACCAACAAAAGCCACATTTTAGTACACAAATGTATATATTTTATTATGTAAAAAATTATTTTATTTTTACCAAGGATTCACCGACAACACATTAAAAGAGGTTATATTATGTATTATTTTTTTACTTATTTTATTTATTTTCTAGTTATTATACCCTCTGTATCGCATCTATTAATAGAAATATTTATAAAAGTTCAAATTTTTAAAAAGCAAATTTGTTGTCTAATTTCTTCGTTAGTAATTTTGTTATATTAAATAAATGAATAATAAATAATGAAATGTTATTTTCAATAAACAAATAAATATACTAATTTTACTCAGAACTGTTAAATATATAAAAAGTTTAATAAATATAATTTTTATTCATCTGTATATAAATATATTTTGGTTTATTTGATTTTATTTGAACAGTGCAAAATAAATTTACACTTAAATAAGAAACAACATTCATATTTAGACTGTATTTAATAATGGGCGTGAGGTAGTTTGATTTTGTGAGGAATTCAGAGATAAGGGAGCGTACAAGACAGCGTCCCGTCACGTCAGTGGTTATGGAGAGACGTTGGAACTGGCTTGGTCACGTGCTGCGGATGCCTCCGGAAAGCCTCAATCCAGCCTGCCTCTTCTTTCGACCGGTAGGATTCCGGCGCCCCGGACGTCCGTCGGATACTATCCATAGGATGTACTCGGAGGAACTGAGGGATGCTGGCATGTCATGGGAGGAAGCAAAGCAATTGGTGGGAGACAGGGAAACATGGAGGTGCCACGTGGCGGTCATATGCTTCACATAGGGAGCGAATATGGTCAAAGAAGAAGAAGAAGAAGTATTTTATACAAAGTAAATATTCTGTCAGTTTTTAAGACAGTTTGCAAGGCTTATTAATATACTGTATTTTCATCGCTTTATGCTTTGTATTAATCATTGTTTAGTCAATCTGCATTGTGCTGTTATTGAAAATATCGACCGAGCGCTTCTGGGTTCAATAAACCATAAGCTTTTTTTGTAAAATTTCTCACAATTCGATACATTATTAGTAAATTATAAAATATTTACTTGTGTGATCTATCAAATGCAATATTTAATAGGATTTACCCTACAGCCACACAAATATTATTTTTTTATGAGCTAGCATTACTTTTACAAAAAGATGAAGCGCCATTTCTTTAATAAAAATCACAAGCTGAAAAAATAAATATTCAGTTACAGAAGTTTTTGTCAGTTATTTCGTGTAAAGTATAATATTTCATCGTATTGACATTATCGTTTTTCCAGACATGAGTATGATAGCAAATGATTAAGGATCAAATTTAGGAGTTTAAATTGTTTTTCAGACTATATTAGAAACTGAAATCTGATTTATAGGTGTATTTGCAGTAGGGATTCTGAAGTCTCGGGGTTTTCAAAGTCCCGGGACTCGAGGCGTGATAAAGTCAAAGTTCCGGGACATCCCGGGACTCGAGACTTTTATTTTCCCTTCAATAAAATTATAATTTTATTACAATTAAATATTATCATGTATGTATGTATTCATGTATTACATACACACTAGTAAAAATCGCGTTTTTTTAATACGATGTTTAATAATTATTATTTTTCTTATGTAATGGATGTGTGCAATGCTTACGGTTAATTTTTACTAAGAAAAGATGATAATGGTACATTTAATGAAAAAATATCAATGAAGCCGCCGTCAGGAGTAAATTTATGACCGTAATTTCACAATACAGCTTTTAGAAAAAAAATGTCCTACTGATACATTGGTACCTTTGTGAAATAGTGAAAAAAAACATTTATAAGCAAATTATAAATCACAGTCATAATTCCCGGCACATTTTCCAAAAAAGTCCCGGGACTTAAGACAGCAAAAAACCCGACAATTCCCGGGACGTCTCGACAAAAAATCCTTAATTCGCAGTCAAAATAAATAAGATTAAAAAGCTCAAAGAAGCTTTTGATGTTCAAGAATTATTGAACAATGAGCGTTACCCACACGTAGAAATGGAATAGAAGCCTGCATCAAAAATGCCAAGGGTTGTATTATAGGAGAAAAAAATGAATTTATGGGCTTTTAGGAACAGGATTATTACATTAAACGAATACCTAGAAATTTCCTCCACAAAGGACTCGCTCACTTTGTTCGGCGCAAATCTGCAAAAATAGCTTCGCGGAAATATTTTTGAGTGCCTTAAAATGAGAATTCTTTAGGAGTTTTTGTGTTGTATTTTCACGGGTTGTTAACCAACGGTAGGCTGATATTATTATTGTGCTTACATACAACAAATGACTATTGTGATTTCTAAATATTTTTCCAAGCTTGTCTAAGTGTTTCAACCTTAGTTTAATTCAGTTTTTTTGGTAAAGTAAACCATGCAGGCTGATCTATAAATCAGTTTTAAATAACACTCGACACTGCACACTAATAGCCCAGAGACTAGATATTACTAAATCACATAATTTAAGATCGATGGGAATTTTTAAAGTCACTCGAAATCAACTCAAAGGTAAAATACAAGCGTACGCTTAATCCCAACAACTCAAATATTATATTTTAAAAAAAAAATGATACAGACCTTTTTGGAATCTAATCCCAGAATCATTTTATTTCTAAGTCAACGTTAACAAATTTTTATAGCTCTTGCTAGACATTAAAAAAAATACAAAACAAGGAAGCAAATATGTCGGCATCTTGCGGTTTAACTAAATATGTTATCAAAAGCTTACTTTTTACTTCCTAAATTCTCACAAAATCAATATCAATTTTTGTTATTACGTGTTGACAAAAATCACAAATAATCAAAAGGGCTTACTGTAACCGTATTTCATTAATTTAATCTTATATTTAAAAATGATTTTTTTTGTTCGTACTTTATGCGTGGCCACGCCGCTCATTTGATTGTAGTAAAACTTTGACAAACTTTCTGTTTGCACTTCCGGGAATGTTTTAAACATAGAAAAATTTGCTTACAGTAGATCTAACATAAAAAAATCAATGTTTGTATGTCTGCCATACAGTTCATTTTGACATCGTATGCTTGCACTTGCGCGAAGTTATAGTAAAATTAACTTACAATAAATGGCAAGTGTGTCGTACCATAGACAATTGGCAGCAAACTTCAAACGTCAAACAGACAGAAAAAGAAAACATGCACTCCAATAAGCACAATAATACAAACACTTTCTTTCTTTGAGTGCCATTGCAACGCTTGCCGGCAAGTAATAAAATAAAATACGCCTCGTCTATTACAAAGCTACTTTACAACAATTTATTCCTGTATATTTTTTATATATACAGTAAAACCCCCATTTACACTAATGTCGGGACCGTGTAATTTAGGGTAGTGTAATTAGAGGAGTGAATCTCATACAAAATTAGGGATTTTGTTTTTTCTGCGATAAATACAAAACTAAGATCTCCCTTAGTTTTGCAGTGTAATTAAATGCAAAATCCACCACATAGACAGTCGCCCAGCTGTATGTGTGTGGCCTGGCACGTGTTGAATACACAGACGCTAGCCAACATTTGACTGTATGCACCGCACAGACGGCCGTCCCGTAGCAACGACAATGGAATGCGACCGTTCAATTGGGGGATTTTCGGCGAATATTTCAGCGCGTAATTCGGGGTAGTGTAATTCTGGGTTCTACTGTATATCATTCCCAAAATAAATAATTTGCTACGCAATCATAACATAATAAAAAATATGTTTAAGAGTTGTGAATTAAGTAATGTATGCAGATTGAGTGTTAAAGATTTTTTTTTAAAGTTTACGTTCAGAAGAAAAAGGCGTCGTAATTGAATCGAGACTTATCTTTGACGACAAAGAAAAGGTTTTGCGAGAAAACTTGAGTAAATTGCATTATTTTATCTGCGAGATTTTATTATTTCCGAAATGTCAAGTGAGATTTTTCATATTATGAGTTTATTTTTATCGCACATTCCTCTTACTGTGACAACTTTTGTCTTCCCAACATTAATTAACAATCAAAACTTACCTCATACAACTCTTTTTTTACACGGTAGGTACGTTCCACAAACAACCGTGTAAAAAAATGATAGAAAATAAAAAAATTGAACATCGATTTCCTGATCAATTGTGGTATAGAGAATCGAGTAAAAAATGTCACAATGGTCTTTAACTTAAAATAACTTATATTATTCCACGTATTGTGCTACTAACTGTGACACACGTGTTTCGCTTCTTTCTTCTTCATCAGACAATTTTACTTTCAAAACATTCTTACATGTAAGATTGTCGGAGGATGCCTCTGAAAGAGGCAAAACACGTGTCACAGCTAGTAGCAGAATACATGGAATAATCTAAGTTATTTTAAATTTTATATTAAAATGAACATCCACAAATTTACCGCCGAATCCATCGAAAGTAGTTATATGGTCACCCAATAAGTAAATTACACACAGTACTTAAAATATTTACTTTAATTAAAACAAAATAATACTATCTATCGATACTTGATTATAAACGGGACTTTTATGAGGAACTGGACATAAATTGTTCTCACCGCTAGAAAAGCTTGACTAATGTGTTAGGATCTAATGAAGCTTTTTGTTTGTTTTCATTGTTTTGTGTTGTTGAATTTCATGTTATTAAAAAATCCGTTTCTGTGTTTTGTGTATCTAATTTGTGTACTAATGTAGTATTCGTTATTTTTAGTGGACTGTGCTATTTTTAAAAATCGTGTAAAACAAGAATTTAATGTCTCTCTAGCTTATAAATCGGGTCTGGGATGAAATCTCAGAGAGATCAGTATGAAATTCAGTCAGCTTTTTTCAAAGACATGAATGTCTGTGATATCTATAAAACTCTTCTCATTCACTTACTTACCTCTCTACCTTTCTATTTGAAAAACGGTACGTAGTAGTACTGTTAGCCACCATTAAGTAATATAAAATAATACATTTTTATACAATTATGTATATAGAGATAATTTTAGTATGTATAATTTATGTATAATACAATGAGTAAATTATAATCAAGTAGATGCTTTAGGGCCTTGTAATATCTTTGTTAAAAAAAACATAATTTTCTCTGTATAATATATATACCACCAAAAGAAAAAAGATAAAAGAGATTTAAAACGAAATGCGCAGAAATTTTCAATGTTTATTTTACTTCACCAAAGTTGTGTTTTTAGGTTAATTTTAAATAAGAAATTACTAACTCAACAGAAATTATTTTATATCTTGAATATTTTTTTAAAATTTTAGTGATTCTGTAGTGTGTTTAAAGTGGTTTTGTTTCCATTAATAAATTTGATATTTTTAAATTTGAATCGTTCAAATTATGTTCATTCAAACAAGTTTTGTCACTAACGACCCGGGTTTCGCCTTTCAGTTCAAGTTTATTCATGAACTTGAACGAATGAAGATGATTAAAGGTGAAATTCGGGTCGTTAATGACAAAACTTCTGTGAATGTACAACATTTAGCATTACATAGAATAAGGCTAGAATTGTAGTCCTAGGCTTGCACTAGTTTTTTGGGTTATACTTGTAATTTTTTCCATGTTTTCCTGAATCCCGATATCATACTTACACAATCCCGTAATTTCGAGATCACAAAATTGGACAGGATCCCGGAATAAGAGACCCTAGTGGAAAGTGGAAACAAACAATTAGTAATATAAAATAAAAATTGCTCATTTAATATTATAAGCTAAATTATCCACTAGCTGAAAATTTATTTGAATTTAACACTAACCAAATATAAAAATTGTCTTTTATATCAATTAATCAACCATTTAAGAGTGTTCACTGTCACAAAGGCATTGTATTATATTAAGATAAACACAATATTTCATTGTACTTATTTCCAATTTTACTTACTAAGATTAGGACCAGTTTTGCTCATAGTGAGCATTAACAACTGATAGGAAATATAATTTAACAATGTTATTTATACAAAAACAAATTGAAATAAAAAGGTGCAACAAACAATTGTCCACAATAAATTAAAAAGGAAAATTGTTTATTCCACATTTTTATTTCAATTTATTTTTGTATATTTCACTCCTAAATTCTATGTTTTATCAGTTGATAATGCTTGCCATGAGCAAAACCGGTCCTGATCTTGGTAACTAAGTACAAAGGAATATTCTGTTTTCTTAACTCTCGCGGCTCGGAGACTAGAAAAATACTTCTCTGCCGATGGGGGTCGTTTAGGGACCCCAGTGGTTTCCTCATTATTGGCCTTATTCTTATGAATTTAAAAAAAAGTCTAAGGGCTTTAAAATATCTCTCTGCATCATTCCTTATACATTTTTTTACAAAAATCCATGTTTTTTTAATAAATAATCATATTTTAAGTTGCACGTAAAAAATACGTCATTCCAGTACACATATGTATTTGCAACTGACGCGTTCAGCCTAGTTATCTTACGAACGATCGCTGATAAGCGGGCGCTTGTCTCGTTATCGCGTTATCGCGTATTCATATAAACTACAAAAGGTCCAAAAAACTATGATATAAGAATACCTTAATTATAAACATTGTATCATCCATATTAAAATAGATATTTAAGAAAATGTGGGTATTGGGGTCGCATTTCTTGATCTTAGAATCGGAAAAGTTAATAAGTTAATAAACTAGTTTAAAAAATTGACCGTTGAAGTATTGTTAGAATAAATGTTAAATATTTTGCACTGAAATTCACAAAGGAAATAATGTCACGTCAACATATAAATAAACATAAAATAATATTGTAACGCTATAGCATAATATATTCATACAAAAAGCACTGAGCTCAAAAGAAGATTGCGCCTTTTTCTTCATGTGAACACACTCTGTAGACATTTACTTTCACTACTGTTTTTAAAATCTTGTGAGGAATATTATATAAGATATAAGGATTATTTAGCCTTCGTGACGCCAAAGAAGCTATGTAAAATACTTCTCTCTGCAGCAAAAATAACGCAAATATGATTTTTTTTATGACATTTTGTTCACTGTTATTCCGTCGTTTAAATATATGTATTTTAGTTTAACATTCTATAAAAATGATGTATTATACTTCGATGATACCGAATTTTGATTGCTTGATTTTTTATTAGAATCGTGATATCAAAGTAAGCTTTTTTTCAAGTCAATTAAGTGGTAAAGAGTTAATATACAAAAACAAATCATAGAGAAAACTTTTTTTTTAAATCCATGGCCTCCTAATTGTGGATGCAAAACTTACGTAAAAATTTTAGTAGAGTCAAATACTATAACGAATAAAAGAAAGAAAATAACATTTGCATAAAAATATGATACTCAACATGAAAACGACAGTTTTTTAGACATTTATATAAAAAACAATAAGACCAGTCGATTCCTTAGGCTTGAATTACCCTATCTGCATACCTAAGTCAATACCGCTCATTTTAGAAATAGTACATTTTGCATTTGATATCCCCACAATTTAGGTATATAAACATTTTTTTTTTACAAGGACTGCTTGTTTTATTTCGAAAAGGTAGGAATAGAAAAGATAGAGTTAAGACAGTACTATTCATTACATTTTACCCATAACCACCACCCGCTTCGGCTTAACACCTTACACGGTGTATTCCGTTTCTAACAACACTATACGTATTTAAATTTTTACCAGGGATGTCACGAAAAAAAAACTCTTAAAAACTTGGTTACATGTACAACAATTTGCAGAATTATTGATAAGCTAACGCTGCGTTATTTTAGAGTTGGAAGGGTGGAACGGAATTTTTAGATTTCACAAACATCCATGCCTTCAAACAGATATTGATAAATTGATTAGAAAAATGCTGTTCGTGCTGGCATTTGAACCAGTGAGGTCTGGCATTAAAGTCAACAACGTTGACCACTGTGCCCTTAATAAAAACATTGACTTTTTTTTTTTACTATGTCCGCTCCCAATGTGGAGCATATGGACTTCTAATGGAGTTTATCTCAACAGAAATGTTTCTACGAGAACTGCTTGTTACTCAGTTGCTCAACCTCTCTTTTTCAGAGAGTAGAAATAGAAGAAAAGGACTAGGACATGACTAGTGGTTAGCTAATCGCTCTCGATACGCCTCATTCATAGAATAAGATGGGTGGGAGGGTGGAATTCAAGACATCACATACAACCATGCCTTTGAACAAAAATTCATAAATCGATTGAAAAATCAATTTATAAAACTTCCCGTACTGAGATTCAAACCCGAGACCTCCGTAGCGGTAGCTAACGACGTTGGCCACTCGACCACACATGCTTTTTTAAGCACACTTTATTTATATAGTTTTCTTATGAACTGCAGCAGTTTGTTTTCATAAAAAATCCGTTGTAAAAATGTTTATTACTGTTATGCGTCTGTTTCGGAGATTTTCGGATTTATATCCGTTATAAGTGAACTAATTTCTTTTTTTTAAAGAAATCAATTATAATTTTAAATTCATAAAATAGTCAATTGGAGTGTAATTTTTTTGTCAGGGAAAGCTTTAAAATTGTCCAATGATTTACATAAAAAAATCTCGATGTCTTCTCAAAGTAATAAAAATAATTTAATGATGTATTTTCCTTAGTAAAAACACAATATTCCTTTGAACTTCATTCCACTTTATTAAATATGTCAGGACCGGTTTCGCTCATTACGAGCATCGTCAACTGATAAGAAATACAATTTAACAATGCTATTTATACAAAAATGAACAGTTATAAACAAAATTCTTTTTCAGAATCTTATTGGCTGTCGATTTTGTTTAAGTATGTACACTCACCAACTACTTGGAAGCGGGGAAAAACAGGAAACTATCATTAAACCTATTCACTCTATTAATGTCATTATTTTCATTGTATCACTTTGTCAAAAAAAAATCCCAAATTTTAATTATGTTTGTAATTACTTTTAATCCCCATTCTAAATTTATTAATCTGAGATGACTTTTTAATTATATGTTAGATGTGTTAAACATTTTAATTTTGTGCTATTTTAGAATCACTTTTAATGTAATTGGTAATTTCTTTTCAATGCCAATTGTTTATAACTGTTCATTTTTGTATAAATAGCATTGTTAAATTGTATTTCTTATCAGTTGACGATGCTTGTAATGAGCGAAACCGGTCCTGACATATTAAATAAAGTGGAATGAAGTACAAAGGAATATTGTGTTTTTACCAATAAAATGCCTTTCCACCAAGTATTGACAGTGAACACCCTAAAAATGTATTTTCCTACTCAAAATTACTTTATATTCAAATTTATTATCGATTTTAAAAATTTCAGTCTAGCCAAGGTGGTAGAGACTTGATTAAGTGCGTAACCAAAAACATATTAAATCTGAAAAATATTTTTAAAACTTTCAAAGTAAAAGTTTTCGGTCGACCACTCTTTTGAAATACGAAAACAACTTTTAATCTCATACCTTTGCGTCAGATCTTAACTTTATTGAGTCCCCAAATCGCTGATCTTGGATGAAAAACTTAAAGTGGTCTCGGATGAAAGTTGCATGGTGTATTTTTATCGAAAGATTTTTAATCAATCCGAGGGTTTGACGCCAAACTGTTGAATCTAGCGCAAGCAAACTATATGCAAGATTTCAAATAAATAAACAAAAATAAATACAATTTAAGATTTCGACTGAAGGTGCTTGGTGGAATTTCAATATTAAATTTGAATCATTCAAATTATGTACACTCCCACAGATTTTGTCACTAACGACCCGGGTTTCGCCTTTCGGCATCTTCAGGCGTTCAAGCGCACGGATGAACTTGAACTGACGCTTAGTAAATGGATGTTTCGTGTTTATATATTAAATAAATGTTTAACTGATTCTAAAGCCATCGCTGGCGAAAAGGGTAAGCTCATGGGAATTCCCAAAGATTTGATTTTGAACGAGTTATTAAACCTTCCTGGCTCTCCACTTCTATACCCTATATAAATAATATCATAAATAATATCATAAAACCTTTGCCGACAAACAAATAAATATAATTCTAAAAACCACTCACTACTCAAATCTTTGGGAATTCCCATGAGCTTACCCTTTTCGCCAGCGATGGCTTTAGACTCAGTGATACATTTATTTAATATATAAACACGAAACATCCATTTACTAAGCGTCAGTTCAAGTTCATCCGTGCGCTTGAACGCCTGAAGATGCCGAAAGGCGAAACCCGGGTCGTTAGTGACAAAATCTGTGGGAGTGTACATAATTTGAATGATTCAAAAAAAAAATACAGTCCAATGTTTGAATTTACCGAAATAGCAAAAATACTTATAAATATTCCTGATTGAAAAATATTATTACGTAAGTCGTTGAATTCAAACAAGAGACCGTATTTATCCCTTAATATGCATTAACTATATTCTGACTTACAATAATAGTAAATACTGTCGTATCATACAAAGCCTAAACGGGGGGGGTCCGTTAATGACCATTTTCTTATAACTTAATCGTTCAAATTATGTACATTCACACAAACTTTGTCACTAACGACCCAACTTTCACCTTTTGGCATCTTCAGGCGTTCAATTGCACGGATGAACTTGAACTAACGTTCTGTAAATAAATGTATCGTGTTAATATAAAAAAATAAATGTATCACTAAGTTTAAAGCCATTGCTGGAGAAATGAATTAACCCAGATTTGAATGTGAGTAATTTAAATAACTATATTTACCCTCTTTGCTGATAAAAATTGATAATTATATTTACTTATATGTAGGATACAAGAGTGGGGAATTTGGAAAATTTACCTGCTTATTCAAAATTGGTGAACTATTTAACTGTGCCCTATTTATTTCAAAAATTTCCTCGAAAAATAACTTATGCTCATCTGTGTTTGGGTATAGAATTTTAAACCCTACAGGATGAAACTTAGTAATACATTTATTTACTGTAAGTCAGTTTAAGTTCATCCGTACACTTGAACGCCTGAAGATGCCGAAAGGTGAAACCCGAGTCGTTAGTGACAAAACTTATGTGAATACACATAATTTGAACGATTCAAATGCGCTTTTTTGAATTTAGTCTTTATCTTTTTATAAGATATGCACTGTCAGCTTTTGATAAGTTTAATTTCTCAATCGATGGTAAAATATAAATATTCCCTGCCCCAACACAGCCTAGCAGACACCTGTATCGTGCAATTGGAAAGGCTTTTAATCTAACCTCAGCTGGGTTACGCTATACAACCGCCGTCTCCCACAAGGCTCGACATCTTTGCGAAGCATAAAGCTCTAGGGATTTACACACCCTCTTTGAGCTTTGATATTTCTACTCAACTTCGATAATATTAAAATCACTCGCTTGAAACTCACCGTAGCTCTGTATGCGATGAATTTTTTTGCACTGCTCTTTAATGTATCAGGTAAAGAAACACACACAAAATATATCAATTTCACATCTGATTTAAAAATTGATTGAAACAAATCATCATAATATTTCTAAACACGTAGAAAACAGTAAGTTACACATCTATTGGAAACATTTCGGTAAAACAAAAAACCTCTGGTTGGTCTTGATAATATAAAACTAAAATTAAAAACTTTATTTTTTTGTTACACGTGTGTTTCATAATCTCAGCAGTTTTTTGATTACTTCTTTTGCTTGATTTTTTATTTTATCTTAAAAATTGTTTTTATGTATTTATTTGTTTTTTTTTATTATTTTACTGGCCGAGTTGAGAGAAATATACAATCAATAATAATCAAAATTAGAAAATCAATCAAGGCTTTTTTTCTATCATATTTATTAATTGACAAAAACTATCCGGAAAACTCTTGTTTTAAAAATCAATTACATAACAAATAACCTCCAATTTAATTATCAAATAAACATATAGCATAAAAAGAGTGAACTTCTACCTGAATCCACTAGCGAAAAATAACATAAAAACGTATTTTTATTATGTGTTAGCTAAACACCACAAGGAACAATGTCAATACGAAACTCAAAGGACGAGAATCAATACACTTCAATTAAGAATCCTCCAAGTGTTTGCTAAATTTTCTCTAGGGATTTTTTCTTTTTTTAAATATAAAGCTGGTATTTTATCAAAGTATTTGAACGAGAGATGAGAGATAACATTTTGTTGGAGAAAAATAATTTAATCTACTTTTTTCGCAATAATGGAATCGCTGTTTATTTTTTTTGTGATCAATCAATCAATCAATCAATCAATCAGAGCCATCAATTTAAAGTTATTAAAAAAGCAACGCATTGAAAATTTGAAGTTAAATAATTTATAGGTGTTTTATTCAATTTGAAATTGATCTTCCATTTAAAAAATCATTTGTCAGGTGTTTGTTTTCTGTCAATTATGAACGGAAAAACAAAAAACACGTGTTTTAACTTATTCTTCATTATTTTTTTAAATCTGAACCGTCTTTAAAACACTTTTTTTATACTAAAAACGATTAGTAAAAAAAAATATAAATAAAAATGAAAATAAATTTTAAATGAATGAAACTAAATTATCTACAATTTAAATTTTTATTTCCGCCTGTGTGGTCGAGTGGTCAAAGTCGTTGGCTACCGCTACGGAGATCCCGGGTTCGAATCCCAGTACGGGCAGTTTTATAAATTGATTTTTCAATCGATTTATGAATTTCTGTTCAAAGGCATGGATGTATGTGATGTCTTGAATCCCCCCTCCCACCCATCCTATCCTATGAACGGGGCGTACCGAGAGCGATTAGCTAACCACTAGTCCTGTCCTAGTCCTTTACTTCTATTTCTACTCTCTTTGGAAAAAAAGAAGTTGGGCAACTGAGTAACAAGCAGTTCTCGTAGAAACACTTCTGTTGACATAAACTCCATTAGGAGTCCATATGGTCCACATTGGGAGCGGACATGGTAAAAAAAAAAAAAAAAAATTATGACAAATGAATCCAAATTTAAATAATAAGATACGAAAAGTTTCTATAATAATATCAAAAGTTTTTCCTAAAATATTATCATTGACATTACTTTACTTACAGATGATTGTTTTACAATATAATGAATAATGTAAAGACAAATAGTGTGATTTTTCGAGTACAGCTGTTAAAAAATATTTTAAATGTTATATCAAAGACCCATAACTATTTCTACAACCAAAATTATCATTGTTAAATGTTTGAAGTACATATTTGTACTTTTTTAGTAAATATTTGTTCATAAGCAAGCACAGAAACGGCGAGTAAGTAGAATGAAAAAAATAAATTATAGTAAAAATATTTTTTTTAAATAAGCTTAAATTTAAATGTACTAAAAAGTTTAAAATATTTATTATACCTATTGCTTCAAAATAATTCCTTCATCTAAGCAACATCTTGACCACATGACACTCTTCAGGACAGTAAGTCGGAACATTGACTTCCCAAAGAATTGTCAAACAAACCATCTCTCATATTCTACTATCGCTAGTAATTGACGGTAGATTAGAGTTATTAATTTCGGAATAATTGTCTCATATAACCAAAAGTGAAAGGGCGCGGCGAAAACATTTATCCTAAGCTCAATTTACAATTCAATATCAAATAAATTAAAGCCGGGTAAAAATATTTTTCTAAAACTTAATGTAAATATAATATCAAATAAATGAACTACCACAAATTTTCTGCCGAATCCATCGAATATACGTTTAGTAATTTATTGATCACTTTTAGGGTGTTCACTGTCAATACTTGGTGGAAAGGCATTATATTAGTAAAAACACGATATTCCTTTGTACTTCATTCCACTTTATTTAATATGTCAGGACCGGTTTCGCTCATTACGAGCATCGTCAACTGATCGTCAACTGAGAAGATCAGTTGACGATGCTCGTAATGAGCGAAACCGGTCCTGACATATTAAATAAAGTGGAATGAAGTACAAAGGAATATTGTGTTTTTACTAATAGTAATTTATTGTTTACAAACAATACTTGTTAGTTTATGACTATTTGCAACAGATGGCTGTAGAATATTTTTTAATGTTTATTTCTTGCGCAATATGTGAACAAAGAATTTTTTGATAAAATTTATCCCGAAAGAGTAAACGAATAAATAGAATTTTCTTTTCGTTTTCTTTTCGCAATTTCCCGTCAGTAGTTTCTTCAACAGCCTACGGCAACAAGTTAGAAGATTTTCATGAAAACAGTAGATATGCATTTAAAAAAATCCTGCATATAAGCTACGTTGCTTTATATTCATGTATTCTATTGAAGAAGTTAAGCATGCTAAGTTTCCATGTTTCAATTCGTAGTTTTATTTTTAATTTTGTCAAATATTTTCAGTCTTTGTAGATTTTTATTAATGATTGAGAATTTTTTTGTAATTCATTTAACATTCGAATCTGAAAATTGACATTTTTTAGTGTTTAATCTTTGGCACATGTAAATTATAATCACAAACCTAGTTTAAAACACAAACATTTTCGTTTTCGTTTTAAGTGTCTGATGTAATTATGAAAACACCTAAGATGATTTACTCGCTAATATAAAATAAAACTCGGTGAAACCACAAATATATTGTGATTTAAAGCAGTGTTTCCCAAAATTGTCCATGCCACGGCCCCCTGAATCTGAAAAAATAATCCACGGACCTCCTGAAAAAAAATATATAGTACATATATGTTTATATTTTAAAATTAAATTAAAAACAACACATATGAAGCTTCTAAAAAAACAACCTAATATAATGGGTGTGGTTGCATGTAGGGTAGCCAATCCCGGGATCCCGTCCAATTCTGTGATCCCGAAATCCCGGGATTTTGGGATTGAGAAAATGAAGCATGGAAGAGCTAAAAAAAGAGTCCTAGGATTTTGGATTCGATAATTTTTGGAAGAGCTAAAAAAATGCTTATCCCATGATTTCGCCGACCAAATATTTTCTCAATCACGAATCACAACTTACATACGATTTTATGCAGGATTGAAAAATTGTCAATCCCGAAATCCTGGGATCACAAAAAGGGTCCGGGATAGATACCTTAATGCGTGCCTACCGTCCGCTCCATTTTCACCAGTTGGCATCGCACATTCGTTTTTTTGTTTATTTCAAAACTCATGTTTAAAATTCATAATTTTACAGAAACTACTGATCGCATCGCTGAAGCTACGCGCCGCTTCGCATCGCAAGCCACGTGCTATTTGTCGTTTAGGTCAGTGCTTCCAAACCTTTTTCATTCCACCGCCTCCTAAATCTGAAAAAAATATTCCGCGGCCCTCCTCGTAATATAAAGATAAAACACTCAAAGATACAAAAATTATTAATATCTAAGCATTCAATAATTTCCAGTCATTCATACTATTTTTTATAAACATTGTAAATATAACCAGCAAGGTTATGAATTGTCGAAGAATTTTCATTAATCATAATAGAATATTCTCGAAAAATAATAAATTTATGATAACAATACTTCAATGAACAAATACTTAAATAAAAGGTGATTGTCCGCTTTTCTGAGATACTTCCCAAAGTAGTAAAACACCTGTCACTCACTCACGACAGTGAAAAGGGATATTTACTTAGTAATCGATTACGATTTTATATTCAAAAATAAATTATCACGTATATTTTAAACTTCTTTATTTTGTGTAATCTTCACGTACAAGACAGCTCCCCGTTGCGTCAGTGGTTATGGAGAGACGTTGGAACTTGCTGGGTCACGTGCTGCGGATGCCTCCAGAACGACTTGATCCTGATTGCCTCTTCTTTCAAACGGTGATATTCCGGCGCCTCGGACGTCTGTCGGGTACTATCCATAGTATGTACTCGGTGGAACTGAAAGATGCTGGCATGTCGTGGGATGAAGCAAAGCAATTAGCGGGAGACAGGGAAACATGGAAGTGCCGCGTGGCGGCCATATGTTCCACATACGGAGAGAATATAGTCAAAGAAGGGAAGAATCTTTATTAACTAGTCAGCATCATTATTGTGAATGTGACAGCCCGGGATGAGTTATAGCTCCTTCAATCAACTCTATCCAATGTAGATGTCCTCCAGCATGACTTTCCAAGCAAACTACAGCCATTAGAATATTTCTGTCCAGATTCAGGGATTTTTCTCCTTGCCTTATATTCTGGGCTTTATTTGATAACAAACATATTCCAGCAAACTATAATGCATACTTATCTTTTGTAAATGTTGTTTTATGTACAGGGTGAAAGAAGATCTGCGCAAGTCGATCCAACCTTACATTAATCTGATCGGCCACGCCTACTTAGTGACTAATAAGCCAAATTATGTTACAGGTTTTCAATAAATTTGTTGCGTCATTCGGAGAGCAAGTAGACCTCAATTCATAGCAGCTTTTTGATTATCTTGAGGCATTTATACACACAAGTGCACGCCACCAAGTCTTGGGTGGTGGTTTTTAAGACAATCCCAGTCAAGGAAAAAAGCTGCAGATACGCGAAACGTTTGCTAAGCCATGGAAACTGCTGTATTAAATTGATGAACCCGTGGTCTCTGTGACCGAAGCCAACGCCGGTAACCACCCAACCTCGTTACGGAAAGGTTCAAGAAATTGGTTTATGGATTTTTGCCCCAAAGTCTATCTCATACTAAAATCTTAAAAACAGGCGTAGCAAAAGCGTTTAGCTAACCACTACTCTTGTTCTAGTCATTTCATTCTATCCTTACTTTATTTGAAAAATAAAGGTTGAGCAATTGAATAAAAAGAGTTATAAAAAAACTTCGGTTGAGATACCTCCACTTCTAGATCATATGCTCTACATTGAGAGCAAACATGGATAAAAAAAAATGTGTGGGAAAGCAGTCTTAAAGTGGAGGATGACAAGAAATTCAACGTCTCCTAGGCAGCACAGTCTTTTTAACTTAATTAAACGGACTACAATACAATCTCCTTAACTATCTTAGAGCCGAGCATTGTACCTTCTTATCCAATTAAAAAAATATACAGCAGGGGATTTTTGTATCAATGATATCATTAGTTCGTTTTTTTGTAAAGAGGATGTCTAGGTTTTCGACGCACATTTGAGCTCAGGTGTGCTTGTTATGTGGTGTAATAAGACGCGTGATTTAAAATGCCTCAGTAGACCAAAGTGACACTTGCTTGTTGCCATTCAAATTAATTCTCTTGTTGACTTTCTATATGATCTCACTGTCTCAGTTTACAAGAGTACTAAGGAATATATGTATATATCAGTGTCAAATCCGTTGTCTCCGATGGCCGATTAAGAGTATATTACAACCAGTTCTATTTTTATGCGATTTTTTCACCACCACCATTCCTTTGAAAGAAAAATAAATAAAATAACCAAATGAAAAAAAGGACTTCGAAATGAACAAAATAAAATTATTGGGGCGTAATTTGTTTTTTATAAATAACACTGTAATATTGTATTCTCTTGTCAGTTGATAATGTTCGTTATGAGCGATACCGGTTCTCATCATATTAAACAAAAGTAAAATTAGTACAAATAAGTATATATTTTTTTAATATACTGCCTTTCCATCAAGTATTAATTAACAGTGAACACCCAAAAGTGATAATATTTCGTAACCGATAGTGACAGCATCGAATAACTCATAAAGAAAGATAAGGCTATGTCAGGACTTTTGTTATCATTTCCGCTCCCAATGTAAAGCAAATGGTCTCCCAATGAAATTTATCTCAACGAGAACTGCTTGTAGCTCAGTTGATCAACCTGACTTTTTTCAAACAGTGTAAGAATAGAAGAATATGGCTAGAAAAGAACTATTGGTTAGCTATACGCTCTTGCAATGCCCCGTTTTTTAGAATATGATGGGCGAGGTGAGATGTAGCATGAAATACCTATAGCCAAACCTTCGAACAGAAATTTATGAATTCAATTTATAAAACTGTCCTTACTGGGATTCGTACCAGTGACTTCCGCAATCGAAACCAACGGCGTTGACCAATCGACCACGCAGGCGACAGAACTAGTAGTTAATTAATCGCTCTTGCTAAACCTTTTCTTTTAGAATTCGAAGAGTGGGAGGTAGTCTTTAAACATACAAACCCATGCCTTCCAACAAAAATTAATAAATCTATTTAAAATATGAACCTGAACATATGAGATCCGTCGCAGAAGCCAACTACTTTGATCTCTGTACCACAGACCTGTTACTATAAACAGGGCCGGCGCTACCATACAGATGAAATAGGCAATCGCCTAGGGCGCAAATCATTAAGGGGCGCATAAATTGAGGAATCAAAATATTTTTATATTCTAATAACAAATAATAGTTTATGCTTGTATCTGTTCGTTATAATTATTTATTGTATTCTATATAGTTCGAAAAAGGTAAGTTGAGCGACTGACTAACAAACAGTTCTCGTAAAAAACTTCTTTTGAGATACTTCCATTAGGAGGCCGTATGATTCACATTGAGAGCGGACATGCATGTAAAAAAAAAATTCCATAGTTTTTTAAAAAGGGGGCTCGCCAATAACCGTTGCCTAGGGCGCCAAATAACCTCGCGCCGGTTCTGACTATAAAATAATATAACATATATTAATTGACAAAACATGATCTCTAATACAGAATAAGAAGCTTGGTTGTGTATTCGAGAAGTTGACTAGAAATAGTGGAGAGGAGATCGTATGCATCGAAGCGCGCAGTTTTTGCATTATCGACATTAATCAATTTTAAGAATTGTTCGAAAATAAAATGTACGAAACTCGAAGGTCGCTTGTATTTTGTTTTTTCAGTATTGTTTATTTATCTCTGAATGCTTTCAAGCTTATATTGAAAACGACGCTTGAATTGTTTGCGGTATAAAGTAAAAGTGACAATCAAAATAATGAAGTAATCCAACAAAATATTGAGACTGTTTTTCGTAAGATAGAAATAAATAATTATCACGAACGTGATATAAATAAGGTCATTTATAAATAATAATAAAAAAAATTCAGGTGATTTAACTCCTATTGACATTGTTATTGTCGACGCACACGAGCGAGCTTTTTTCCGCCTTAAATGAAGTGTGTTGGATTAATCACGACATTTCAATTGAAAACCTTTCCTAAAAATACATAAAATTAATAATATCAAACGGATTTTGAAAATGAAAGGTGTCATAAACAAGTAAGATATCCCACGCCAATTCTCATTTTTAGCCTATATAGCATATTACATCAAATATTTTACATTTTGTCGATAAAATCCTTTTTTTTTAATTCAATTATGGGTAAAAAACAGTTTCGGTAAACATGATTTTTTTTTCCAACTTTATGATGGAGAAAGAAACCTGTCGGGTCCGTGGCGTAGTGTTCAACGTCGTTGGCTTTCGTAACGGACTTCACGAGATCAAATACCAACACGAACAGCATTTTTCAATCGCTTTCTATCGAGTTCTGTTTGGAGACATGGGTGTATGTAGTGTCTAAAAATTCTCTCCTCCCCTTTTAATTCTTCTCCTAACCTTTTCACGTCTAAAGGCCACATTCATTTATCCGATTCAACATAAGGTCGCAGTAAAGAAAACGTTGACACCCCCCACCCCATTTTTTTTTCGACTGTCGAATTTATAATGGGGTGATAACGCTCTTTTTTCAAACTAATTTTTTGATCACAGTGAATATTTTGATCAAGTCAAAAGGTCGCACCAGAGTAGCGACGATACCGCAGGTTCCCTTCCACTGGACTAGGTCTATGCGACGTTTATATTCATCCCTCACTCGTCTACTACCAAAACAGAGCAATTAATTTATTACTGATCCTTTTTTGAACTTTCTTTCTGCCTCGGAAATAGAATGGTTGAGTGACTAAAAAACAAGCAGTTTTTGTAGGATTTTTTTGCTGTGATATCCACTGGTTTAGATTCTACAACTTATGTTGGGATGACCTCATGACTAGTGCATATGTTTTATATTGCTTATGGTTTTTTATTTTTGTTTATTATCAATACGTGCATCATAAATCTCTCAAACTTAAGCAATCACTCGCGGGTGAGTTTGTTCACCCTTAGAACAAACATTATTCAAAGAGTAACCTCAGGTGCTCGGTATTGAATTGCACTATGCTGACACAGGATGGTGTATTCATTACACGTGTTCGCACGTGTCATCTCGACAAAGCGAGCTGTTATTTATATCACGTTGCTGCACAACCACGCAGCCATTTATCTTTTTCGTATTTTAAATCTTTTGCATTTTATCTGATCCAATACAACTCACAACACCGTTCCTTTTGTTATTTATAAATCATGAATGAATAATAAAGAAATCTAACAGAGTTAGTTAGTCAAGACATGTTTCTTAATAAGGCTAAATACGTGTCACAATTAGGAAAACAAACAGGGAATTATTGTAGTTATCAATTTTAATGTTTTACAAAAAATTGATTTCCATCATTTGCCGAATCCGTTAAAAATACTAACTTTATTTAAAAATAAAATATTATTTTGTTCTAATTTAAAAATAATTTAAAGAATAAGTACCGGTTTCGCTCATCACGAGCATTTTCTGAAACTGGTCTTGATTCTATTAAATAAGTGTTTAATTGGTATAAAAACTGTTTTATCAACATTTTAACCCCTCATGACCTGTAAATCTTACGGCTCCTTATGCATCCAGCATTGATTCTTCATTAGATCCAACGTGGAGTAGATTAAACTTTATCAAAACATCATATTCTCAGTACTAGGGCAGGGATGGTGAACAAGAAACCCGCGTGAGAAATTATCTAACCCACTTGAACTTTTAAAAATGATTATTTTTATTGAAAGCTTTAATTACTCAATCTATGTGACATGATTTTTTTTTATTTTTTAAATGAAAATTTGACCAACCTCCGCACTTCAAGGTCCGCCATCCCTGCACTAGGGCACACAATCACAGGCCCTTTTTATGATCCTGGTATTTCGGCAATGTCAATTTTTTCAATCCCGCGATCCAGGGATTGAACCATTCACCATAAAATCGTGTATAAACTCGTTATTGAGAAATTTTTGCTCGGTTTTGAAAATCTAGGAGATTTCAAAAAAAATAGTCGATTTCAAAATTCCAGGGATTTACGGAATTCGCTAAATAAAACGATACGAGACCTTTCTTTTAGCTCTTCCAAGATATCTGATTTCAAACACCCAGGTATTTGCAAATTTTCTCAATCCCGAAGTCCTGGGCTTGTAAAGCCTAGTATACTAAATATCACACTATATAAATGGCTGTGCAAGTCACATTATTTTATTTTTTAAGGACAATAGTGTACAGTTAAAAAAAGTTTCCATGCAGCTTTGTATCGGGTCTAGAATATTAAGAGTAAATTTGTTTTTTTTTTCGATATTCACTGCGTTATAAAAAGACGACCGTTAAACAGGGGTTGATTTCATTAACGGGTAGCTCCTGAGAGGATCAACAATTAACTTGTATTCATCCACCGAAGTTTCTTCAATCTATGATACATAGTAAAATCTAATACCAGTAAAATCGCGTATCGTCATATATAGAAAAATATATAATAATAGCTGGTCCCCGGCAAGTGATGCAATGCCACTCAAAGAAAGAAAGTGTAATTGTGTTTATTGAAGAGCATGTCTTCTTTTCCTGTCTGTTTGACGTTTGCTGCCGATTGTCTATAGTACGACACACGCGCCACCTACTGTAAGTTAATTATACTATAACCTTCACAGTGCAAGGTGCGTTGTCAAAATAAACTGTATGACAGACATACAAACATTGACCTTTATATATAAGACCTACTGTAAGTTAATTTTAATATGCCTATAACCTTCCCGGAAGTGCAAGCAAAAAGTTTGTCGAATTTGCATTGCAATCGGATGAGTGGTGTGGTAACGCACAAAGCACAAACAAACAAACATTCATTTTTACATATTAGATTACTGATATTGAATTAGTAAAATACAACAACTTTTCACAACCACGAGCTAAGCAAAGTACGAATTTTCTAATAAAAATTTCCAGCAGTTTTCACTTTATCACACGTTCAACAAATCCTTATTTTGTAAACAAAACGGTTTATTTTTGTCTTTTACGACCAAACTGGTTGGGGAGACTATTAAATGTTATTATTGTGACCCATCAAATTTATGGACGCCTTGTGAAATAAAAAAACCCGGAGTTTAACGCTTTTTGGGGAACGTAATGTAATGAATTTTTAACATATTGCCATAAACTCGTGAAAATTCTTCGTTGGAGTACAACTTTAGGATTATATCGATGTTGAATATCATAAATCATGACGATCGTAAATTTAGTTTAAATGTTGGCGCTGTTTTAAAATAGGCAGTATGTAATTAAAAGTAGTTGTATTTATTATAGTTATGTAAATATCACTTTTACTGTCAATAAATACTAGGTGGAAAGGCATTATATTAATAAAAACGCAATATTCCATTGTACTTTATTTTCACTTTATTTAAAATGTCAGGACCGGTTTCGCTCATTGCATTTATTAATCTTTGATGATTTTTTAATTATACGTTAGAACATTTAAATTTTGTTTTGTTTTGGAGTCAGTTTTTGATTATTTCCACTGTAATTTGTAAATTCTTGTCTATGTCAATTGTTTGCTACACCTTTTCTTTTCAATTTGTATGTGTATAAATAGCACTGTTAAATTTTAGTTTAGTTTATTTAACGGTGCTTTTCATTTCAATTTGTTGTTCAATTTGTTGTTTAGGAATATTGTGTTGTTATTAATACTTGAGTAATCAGATTCAATAAAATCATCAAAGATAGTAAATCATCAAAGATTAATAAGATTTTTTAAATACATGTTAGAGGTGTTAATCATTTTAATTTTTGTTATTTTAGAGTCACTTTTTGATTATTTCTATAGTATTTTGTAAATTATTTTCTATGTCAATCGTTTGTTACACCTTTTCATTTTAATTTGTATAAATAGCACTGCTAAATTCTATTTCTTATCAGTTGACAATGCTCGTCATGAGCGAAACTAGTCCTGATTTTGATAAATAAAAAGTGAAAATGAAGTACAAAGGAATATTGTGTTTTTTCTTAATTATGTAAATATTATAAATAATACAATAATTTTATTTAAATTGGTTTCTTTTTCGATTTTCAAATGTTATTGTAATATATTTGTTTTAATCCATGTCCGCTTCCAATGTGGAGCAAATGGTTTCCTAATGGAGACATCTCAAAATATATTTTAAGAGTAGGGATAGAAGTATGGGGCTAGGACAGAACTAGTAGTTAGCTAATCGCTCTTGCTACGCCCGCTTTAGGATAAGTTGGGTAGGAGGGAATTTAAGACATCACATGCATTGATTCTTATTGGTACAATATTCATTCAATATTTCTTGATATAATTTAAGATCTTAACTGAAGGTACTTGGTGCAAATTCAATATTAAATTTGAATCGTTCAAATTATGAACAACCACACAAGTTTTGTCACTAACAGTTCAAGTTCATCCGTGCACTTGAACGCCTGACGATGTTGAAAGGTGAAACCCAGGTTGTTAGTGACAAAACTTGTGTGAATGTACATAATTTTAACGATTCAATTATTTTTTTTAATTTAATTTTGTTATATAATATATTATATTATGATTTTTTAGACACGTGTAAAAAACTGTGCCAGCGAAGAGTTATGGTAATTTGAATTCAAACTAGTTCAAGCTAAACTTACTAGATGAAATTTGGTCAGCTAAATATTTCTTCGCGATCTCAGACGGGTCAACCTAATAATAATAACGGTAAAGCGTGCCAAAAATGCAGCTCCAACTGCCGCTAACAATCACTTATAATACAGTATGATTCAGAAGAACGCTCAAATATTAAGCACACAGGAAGATAATTTCAAAAAGTTGAATAAACTGCCACTGAAGATAATTTTTGTGAAAAAATTAAAATTATGTCGATTTTTGAACGTTGAAATCTCGTTACTGACTTTTGACCTTTTTTTTTACTGCGTCTCTTTAAAACAACACAAAACTTAAACAATTGCTTTTGCTTTAGAAGGATTGATTGCAATCACAGAAGATGTAATAAACTCGCATCTATGTTAGTACATATTTATATCATATTAGTCTTAGTCCACTTTATTAATTGAATTGGCTTGTACATAATTTTTAATCGAATTGAACCAAAGTCTGAATACAGATATTTTTTTTGTAACATAAAATCAAAATTTGAATCGTTCAAATTATGGACATTCACACAGATTTTGTCACTAACGACCCGGGTTTCGCCTTTCGGCATCTTCAGGCGTTCAAGTGCACGGATGAACTTGAACTGACGCTTAATAAATGAATGTTTCGTGTTTATATAATAAATACATGTATCATTGAGTTTAAAGCCATTGCTGGCGAAAAGGATATTATAATTACCATCAGTCACCACTTAAAATTTATTAAACTTTGATTATTTTTTAAATTAGAGGTGTTAAACATTTTAATTTTGTGTAATTATAGAGTCACTTATACTGTTATCTGTAAATCCTTTTCAATGTCAATTGTTGTTTACATTTTTTCATTTCAATTTATTTTTGTATAAATAGCACTGTTTATATATATATATATATATATATTTCTTATCAGTTGACAATGCTCGCAATGAGAAAAACCGGTCCTGACCTTTTGAATAAAGTGTAATAAAGTACAAATACATCCATGCCTTTGAACAGGAATTAATAAATCGATTGAAAAATCAATTTATAAAACTGTTTGGCCGCCTGTGTGGTCGAGTGGTCAACATCGTTGGCTACCGCTACGGAGGGCACGGGTTCGAATCCCGGTACGGGCAGTTTTATAAATTGATTTTTCAATCGATTTATGAATTTCTGTTCAAAGGCATGGATGTATGTGATGTATTAAATTCCCTCCTCCCACCCATCCTATCCTATGAACGGGGCGTAAAGAGAGCGATTAGCTAACCACTAGTCCTGTCCTTGCCCTTTCCTTCTATTCCTACTCTCTTTGGAAAAAGAGAGGTTGAGCAACTGAGTAACAAGCAGTTCTCGTAGAAACATTTCTGTTGAGATAAACTCCATTAGGAGTCCATATGCTCCATATTGGGAGCGGACATGGAAAAAAAATAAAATAAAGTACAAATGAATATTGTGTTTTTATTAATATTATAAAATATTGAAAAGTCGAAAACGAAGGTGCTGCGATGAGTTAAAGCAAAATAAAAAAATCAAATTTTGTATATTGATTTGAAACATTGAAAATGTCAATAAAAAAGGTGCCGAAATGCCGTTCAGCCACGTTACATGCTAAAAAACAATGTTAATAACATTTAAACATCAGAGGTAAACTTATGTTTTTTTTATAATATGTGCGAGTGACGCATTCATAAGAAACAGTTTTCAGGAACTAAATATACCGTACGCTATTTTATAATTGCTTTCAATCAAAGCGCTACACTAAGCCATTTAAATCCGTTTAATAATCTTTGATAACGTCTTCTGCTTTGAGTATAAACCAGCAACGAATTATTCACTCGGTTAGGGTAGAACAGTTTCTGACAGCCTTTTAGATTAGACATAACAAAAACAAGCCGCTTTTCCTATGCAATTTCTTCATCAACGTCAACGTGCCAAGGTAAGGGTTGTTAGCAAAATAATCTATTCAAAAGCGGTTGCATTACACAGATAATAGACAAAACTTTATTCTAACTCAACTGCTTTATATACATACAATTCCCCAATAAAAAATCACTTCAATATGAATTTATTTTAAACACAAAAATATCGACTTCTTACAAAAGTAAAAACAAATATATTATCTTAAATATTGGCTAAGAAGCGACGTATGCAAAATATTTCGAAAATTTTGATGAATAAAACCTTTTCAATATGGCTTATACCAGGAGTTACCAACTCCGTGCACGCGGGCGCCATGGCGGCCGCTGACTGATTCCGATGCGCCCCTCAACTAATTTATCAAATCGTTAAATTCCTAGGATTTTGGATCTCAAATTTTTCGATGAGATAAAAAAAAAAAACGAGTTTCGGAGATATTTTGGGGGAAAAATTATAGGGAATTGAAGATTTCAAATAACTCGGTGAGCTAAAAAAAAACTGGTGATATTTTGGGCAAATCGGTAAAATCCTGGGTTTTGAGAATTTGAAAAAATGTGGTACTCGCCGCCCTACCAATATTTTAGATTGCGCTCTGGGGTCCAAAAAGGTTGGTCCCCTGGATTTAAACCGAATTCTGATCAAAAAGGTTATCGATTTCCAATATTCCCTAAAATTCGGTTTCAATCGGTTTTCAAAGTTTCACAAAAAGTGTAATAGAATATAATTGAATCGTAAAAAAAAACATGTTTTGATACGCAATGTTAATATTTATATCTTGATTTACATTTTTTTATTCATTGTACCTATTCTACGGTGAAGTAGTTATATCTATCTTGTACTGCATAAGTAAGTGTATCCATATCAAAATGCACAGTAAAGATATTTTCAAAAAGATCCAAAACATAATATTCTTAACGCACTCATTTGATGTCTACTGACTAGGACCTCCAATCCCGGGACCTCGTTCAATTATGCGATCCTGAAATCCTGTTATTGATAAGAATCGAGAAAGTTGCGCCATGGCTAAAAAAAGGTCCTATTTTTTTTTCATTTTGGCAATTCCGTAAATTTCTGGGATTTTGGATTCGAAATTCTAGGAAGAGGTAATAATAAAAGGAAGGTCTCACTTCTTTTCATTTTGGAATTCCGTAAATCTTTCAGATTTCGAAATCGACTAAAATTTTGTTTACAAAGTGAATTTATAAATCTCGAATTTATACACGATTTTATGTTGAATGTTCATTGTCAATCGGAAAAATCGTCAATCACGAAATCTCGAGATCGCAAAAAGGACCGGAATAGGCCATACTAATGAAATCAATGATCAAAATTACATAATATTCAGTCCAATTACTGACATTCTTATTCTTCACAAATAATAACTGAAGATGTTACATTTGGATGTTTTGAAATATTCGATTACAAGTATTTTGTAAAAAAGAAAATATAAATACTCTTAATAATTTTACGTCATTCTTTTAAATACCTATATTCTTTTGTTGAAGTTATTTTTACTAAGTTTTACAGATTCATTTAATGTTATCATGCTTATGCATCAAAGTGATTAAATATTGACAATGTGTATAGTGACAAAGTAGCATCTACTCTAAATAAGTATTAACACATCTGTCCTTTTAACGGCTTGTATTGACAATTAATTAGTATGTAGATATTTAAATATTTATACTAGACTGCTTAAAGAACACATCGTATATTTTTTATGGTTCAAATGTGCATAGTAATTTTAATTTTTAAAACCAATCTAAAGTAAAATAATCTAAGCATCAAATTATCTTTGTTCTAAAGTGCTACAACTAAAAATTGGATGATATGTGAGCATCCAAGGTCACAACACAAATAGAGATGCTTAAAAAAATATATCAAAATCCTTTTTAATTGACAATCTTCTTTTGGAACAGCGAGTAGCTAATTCTTTTCTTCATTTTGATTTAATGTCAATTATGTCACCTAGGAATATTTTCATAAATAGAACAATACTTAGACGCTGAGTGCACTTTTGATTTTGAATGTTGTTGTAATAGTTTTGCTTATTTTTAAATATTAAAATAAAACATTATTCTTGTCTAGTTGTTTTTAAAGACAAATTCAACAATTCAAAAATAAATACTTCTTCATAATTTCACGACTTTTTGTACCAAATAAACATAGTAAAGTGTTGTTATGTTTTCAAGTAATTAAAAAATTAAGAATATTATCATTCGATTTGCAGACTCTTTGAAATTAAAACAAGATTATTAAAGCGTGTTAGTATGACTTCCGATCCGGATAAAAAAGAAAACAGTTACCCACACTTTTTAAAAAAACCCGAAAACCGGTTAATTTTTCAGCGGTACCCGGTTATTTTAATTTGTATATAATATTTGACTTCTCCTACTTAAATATATATTTATTCATAAATTCTCGGATATAATTCTATTTTGAAAAATCCATTGAAAGATTAAGTGAATTAAGAATCTACTGATTAACAAATTCGAACACTGGAAAAGCTTTTTATTTGCTTGCTATCTATTCAATCAACGTCAACAGATAGTGATCGCGTATTTTCCGTTGCTAACAATTTTTCATTAAAAAAACCGTTTTTTTGCAATATAAAAATACGGAATGCATTGATGTTTTAAAAATATTACTTTTTATAAAAAAAAACTTGTAAATAAACGATTTTACATTGGAACTCTTATAATCGCATGTAGGTAGTTTAATATACATATAAAATATAATTATTTTTTATATATTTTAGTATTCATTATTTTTTTTAAGCGATGCGTGTGATCATGAATATTTAAATTGAATCAAATATTTACAAAAATACATCTGTCTTACATTGTTTTTAAATATTTTGAATTTAAACTCTGAATAAACAATACATGATAGTTAACAAAAATTACCCGGAACCGAACTATTTACCGGGTAAACTTACCCAAAAAAAATACCTATAAATCGAATAATATATTTTGGCGGATATTTAGATGCCCTAATTGAGCGCTTTTGTTTCAAAACCTACGTAATTCCAAAAACCAAAGTTTTGGCAAAGTGCAAAAAACTGCTGTGGGTTTTTTGGATTTGAGTAGGTTTTGAGACTAAACACGTTTTTTAAAAAGAGGTTTTGAAATCGGAAATTTATTGATTAAGTAAATATTGAATTGAGTTTTATAAATTGATTTTTCAATCGATTTATGAATTTCTGTTCAAAGGCATGGATGTATGTGATGTCTTGAATTCCCCCCTCCCACCCATCCTATCATATGAACGGGGTGTATCGAGAGCGATTAGCTAACCACTAGTCCTATCCTAGGCCTTTCCTTCTATTCCTACTCTCAGAGGTTGAGCAACTGAGTAACAAGCAGTTCTCGTAGAAACACTTCTGTTGAGATAAACTCCATTAGGAGTCCATATGCTCCACATTGGGAGCGGACATGGTAAAATAAATATATATATATATATAAATAGAGAACAAGTTGGCATCAAAATTTGAAAAAAATGTAGATTTTTAAATTGAGATCCTCAATTGTTAGTAAGTCTAATAATATTTCTAAATTGAATAAAAAGTTTAGTTAGTAAATTGAAAAATATATTTTTTTTTGGGATTTAAACTTATTATTCAACTTGAATACTGATACATTCAAAAGTATTTTTGGATACTCTTTAACGAAGATTTTTCAGACAAATTGCAGCATATGGACTCTGAAGGGTAAAATGTTAAAACAAAACTTGCAATAGCGAGAACTGGTTGAAATTATGTTGCTTTGTTTCAGAAAACGTAAATAAATAATAATTTCTTGATATAATTTAAAACCTCAGTTTAAATTTCTAATTCAGTATGATAAAATTCTTGGAATATACATAGATATCTATCAGTTTCAAAATGTAACAAGTGGTAATCTATTTTTGATTAAGCATTAAGAAACTTAGCAACGACAAAAATCCTTTGAATTTTTTTATTATTTTTATTATGAGAAAAATAAAGAATAAATGATTACTAAATATGTTTTTAAAAATTATTCATTCTTAATCATGTCATTATGGAAAATAATTGATAAAATATCTTTTGAGCTCATAATCATCCCATACCAATTTTCAGATTATTTTTTTTTGATAAATTCATTTCATAATAAAGGTATACCCTAATCATAAAATTAACAAACCTTCACAGAAAACATTTCATTTGAATAATACCAAAAAAATAATTCTTTCCGAGTCTGGTTTTCTTTTCAAATTTTGTTATTTTTCAACTGTGCCATAAATTAAATAAAGTACACACTTTCGGTTATACTATTCATTTCAAATAACTTTTTAATTCCTGTTTTAATTTACGTCCAGAAATTCTTTTACTTTAGTTGTATTCGTAATTGATGATTATTTTGCGTTATAATGTTTATTTTCATTACAATGTTTTTGCCAACTTAACCTTAATTTATCAATGAAGATATACTTTTAGAAAATCTTTTGTTTTAACTTGAATGAAACATTAGATGAATGAATCAGGTACTTTATTATAACAAAGTATAATAGGGCTGCCATAAATCATTATACAAACAATATTTTCTGTTAAACATATTTTAAACGACAAATTTTTCAATATATAAATTTGAATCTTTCAAATTATGTACATTCACACAAGTTTTGTCACCCGGGTTTCGCCTTTCGGCATCTTCACCAGGCACCTTCAGACAAAATCTTAAATTATTCTAATATTTACGGCAGAAAGAATGATAACTTACAAAACTGTCAAACATGTGTTAGGCATGTAAAGATATTCTTTGATATAATAAAAATAATAAAAGATTTTTAGTACTTTTTCCACTTAAAATTTTTATTTGATCAGGACCGGTTTCGCTCCTCACGAGCATTATCAACTGATAAGGAAAATAAATTAAACAGTGCTATTTATACAAGTTTAATTGAAATAAAAGGATTTACAAATTACATATTTACACAAAATTGAAATTAAAATGCTTGAAACTTGAAATTAAAATGCTTGAATGAAACCGGTACTGACCAAATAAAAAATTTAAGTGGAAAAAGTACTAAAAATCTTTTATTATTTTTATTAAAATGCCATTCCACTAAGTATTGACGGTGAACACCTTAAAAGTGATCTTCGATATAAATTACTTGTTTGTCTGGAATGACTTAGATGGTAATTTTTTGATACTGGTTAGCCAAAAAAAGTATTTATTGGTACTGGCTATATTATTAATGCTGGTTTAAATGCAGGCAATTATCTCCTTTTATTAATCTTTACTTATTATTTGTGTGAGATCGGTATCAATGCATCATATTTTGATATTTAATTATCTATGTAACCGTTGCTAAGGGCTTAATCTTAAAAGCTGAAATTTTTCATTTGCTGTTTACTCAATACTATCAATCTATAACTTAAACTTCTGCCAAAACACAGACGATAATATCATCGAACTTTATTTTACATATGTATATTAAAACATATCCAACTACTTATAAAGCATCTCTAAAGATGATGTTTTTTGTAGAACTAATAGTTATTTAATTATTTTTTTTAAATAAAATTAAAAATGTCTGATCATTCCACGTAATTGTGTAGACAACAGTGACACGTGCTTTGTTTCTTTTAAAGGCATCTTCAAAATAACGATTTTCATATTCGAACATGATTTATTATAAAAATGGGAAGCAAGGAGGGGAGGATAGAAACAGACAACAATAATGATATTACTAATGACGTTAACATTACAAAATTAATTATTAATGAGTTGCATCAATTGGAAATAAATTTAGTATTTGCGAGCAATCTGTCTTATTTAGGATATTATTTAATAATACTTACTTATTGTTGAATCTTTCATTTATTTCTAATTCTAAACTATTCATTTATAAGCCTTTTTTATTTACTCGATGGAGTATTTCTACGTTATTTCTCTGATTAAAATAATTTTAATCAGAGTAGTCACTAGTACCCTGATATTTTTCCGTGTAATTAAAAGAAGGCGGATTTGCAAATAAAAACATAAAAAATGGCACCAAAGATTTATGAAAAATATTTAATTTTTTTATATAAATGAAATTACGTCAAGTATTTTTGGTAATTAAAATTTGAAACTAAATTTACCCGCAATTTGTTTTAAAATAAACACGTATTTAAAATGTAAGTTAATAAATGCTTTCACCTTTGAAGGATTATCACAATTCACCCCACGCATTTATTACATCTAAGCGACACCTTTGTTAACGTAATTATTTTTATCGAATAATCAAAATTATGTCGTAAATATATAATATAAAACGTGTGTTATGTTATTGCGTTATTAATTGCACCATATTTCTTTTTTTCTTTACTGAATACATAATTCTTTATAAACTCAATGAGTCATAAAAACTTGACAAAAAGCCAACGTGAAACTTTTAATAGTAAAATCATTACTAGATCACTTTGGACTTGTCCACTTTTGAAAGTATAATCATTATTCAATGTTAATTTTTATATACACTCAATTTATCAATCAAAACAAAATTATTAGGGTGTAACAAACAATTGGTCAAATATAATAAATGAAAAGAATTTATAAAAAATGATACATCATATTAATAAGTGGCAATAAATGGACTTTAATTTAAATGTTTTTTTCGTCTTACAAATAAATAAATAATTCAAAAACTCACCAAATAACAATTTAGTCAAAGTCGTAAATAATAATAAATTCGAAGTAAATAATAATCTTTGAGACTATTATTTAAAACATTTCAATAATAAAATTAATAAATACTTATTTTCTATCTATTGTACTGAATTACATTACAATATATAAAGTAAACACACTTTATTTTACTGACTACAGCACTGATGAGGATATTGTTTGAACATTCTTACTTTTGTTACAAATATATTTATATGTCAGCATTATTTGTTTTTATATAAATACTTACAAACAAATACTTATTTTTTATCACAAATATAGATTTTTTGGAAACGGAGTTGGAGTTAGCAATTTTTTGACTATTCCAAAACAATAATGTAGATAAATTTCAATTATAAGTGTTGACAGTTCATTAAAATAAAATCATAGTTTTCGAAAGATAAATAAATGAATAATATACACTTCGTAACATTTACCCTTGAAAACAGTAATTCAAACAAAATAACTAATTTATCATATACAAATTCTCAAATAGTGCACGTATATTTATTCTTCCGTCCACCTGTAATAAGATTGCTGGCGGTATTGATTTATTATAATTTTAATGGAAAATTCTGGAAAGTGTAAAGTTTGTCAGGCGATTAGTATATAGAATAATCAATTTCAAAATATATATAAACTGTTTGAAAGTCTGTATTTGGAACTCAAATTAATTAATCAATTAAAGATTTTTTTCTGAACTAGAACTTAAATTCGTGAGCATAGCAACGGAATCTAACACAGTTTGACTATTTACCTACAACCCAATAGTAAATATTCATTAAAATGATTCATTTTAATTTTCATCTCATCTATATCAGTTTTAAAGTTCAATAACTTAATAGTTAATTGCCTTTCAAAGGGAGTATGGTTTTTGCCGGCTGTAGCCAAGTTGGTTAGAGCTTGTTCTACCGATCACGCAGGTCTGGGTTTGATTCCCGGTAAGATCACAGTGAATTTGAGAATAATTCAATTCAAAGTTGTGATCCAAGATTGGGTGTTTGTGATGTCAATTCACATTATTTCCTCTCCTCCCATCTTTCTGATCCTTTAATAACTGGGTTTAGCAATAGCGATTAGTTTACCACTAGTCCTGTTCTCACCTAATCCTTCTTTCCCTACTTCTCACTTTGAAAAAAAAGTGAGGTTGAGCGACTGAGTAACAAAAAGTTCTCGTAGAAAAATAAACGTCTGTTGAAATACCTGCATTTGGAGGTCATATGTTCTACATTGGGAGCGGATATGGATGATAAAAATGGTCGACTAACTCTAATAAAATATATACAGTCGCTTGAATCTTAGTCATATTATTATAACCAATATCAAAGCGGAAATAATAATGCATAATGAATGCAATAAAAATATAGTGAATCATTTTTATTTGCTTTTGCACAATGATTTCTCTCCAATTTATCTTGAATTGTATCATTTTACCGTCGCTCGTAATAATGAAGTCATAAAAAACATTACTCACCATACAGTGATACTAGTGTTTTCATTTAAAATTATTCATACATTATAAGTTTTTTTTATTTAACATTTTTTTAACTCGTTTCTGTCTTTCACATATATTATATATTTTTTTGGTCAAAATTGTTCGTAAAAAAATATTATGACGAGTATGGTATGAGGTGAATTGTATACAGATAAATTGTGGGAAAAATCATTCAACTATAAATTATAACGAGCTTTCTTTAAATCATTTTTTCAAGAAAAATATTTTTTACGTCACAAACATGAACATTAAACATGATATTTAAAACACGAGTTTAAATAAATATTTTTTTCAATGAATTACTTGAATGTTGTTAAATGTAAATTACCAGTCCGGCCATATTTAAAAATACGTTTTACTTTTAATTGTCTATAATAAAATGTATCGCCAAATTGCAAAACCCGCTCTGGCTGGTTTTTGACGAAAATGATTCTGTTTAGTCAAAAAATCAAAATGAATATTAACGCGACTCGCAAAACCCGCTCTAAAAACGCAAAAATACACTAGTGATAAATCAAACACGCTTATTGACAATTGTACGGTATATAAGTTGAATTAGAGGTTTTGCTTTTCTTTTATTTGTTTCCCGGAAGATATAAAACAACTCTTAAAACACTTAAAATCATTATATATATCAAAACAGTTTTTCGGGATTTCATTATCATTTATCATTGATAAACACAGGAAAAAAACTGTAACAAACAAGGGATCAGAGGTAAAAAAACACTTAAGGTTAACTTATCAATAATGTATGATCCCAATAGAATGATAACAATAATAATAGCAAGAGCGAAAATTTTGGCACTGTACTCATTTTTCATGAATTATTAATTATTGCACCTTTATCATTTATGACAGTAGATAATACTGTCGAAAATGCCCAACTTCAATATAAACTATTTCTTAAATTAACTTAAATATTTTATACTTGTTATAAAATATAACCAGTCAGAGCTTTATTTATTTCATACATATTCTTTAAAGACACATTCTTTCAATGATAATAAAAACAAAATAAATATGCATTGGTTACAGTCTTTGTTAAATAATAAACAATTCTTGTGTGTTTGAAAGAAATGCAGATTGATCTGAATTAAAACGAACAATGACTTTTCAAAACAATTTAATTAATGCTAGAATACATAAATATGAATTCGCAAATAAAAAATAAAAGATTTGTATTGTAAAGATAAGCCAGAAAACATTTTTACACGTACCTTATAAAAAATCATAAAAACATAACGAAATGGACTTGAACCTTCATATACTAAATTATTGCGGTAGGTGAGAGTAAGGAAGCAAGTGAATTAAAATAATAAAGTTTTTATTTTGCCGTTGCTTTGTACCGTGGTTTTCAGTTTTTGTAGAACCAATTTACATCCTTCATTACATATTGATGTAATAGTACCAACAGCCATAAATGAGTAATTAATTGCTTCATCGGACTCGTTCATTTGATTCGTATCACTAGGTAACGAAAAAAAATGACTCGTGGCTTAATTTTCATTGGATTCACCACAATAACTTTCATTTCTGTTTTTGCCTCTTATTGACAACAATGTTTAATCTTATAAATATCGGTTTAATTTAAATTTAGTTTTTCCCAAATCATTTAACTTCTTGCACTGCCTGCTAATTTTATTTAGATCAGAAATCGCAAAAGTATTTTTAAGACGTATAAAATGGGTTTTTTTATTATTTTATCATTACAAGTGATATCAATCGGTTGTTATTAATAATTTATGAGCTTGTCGCTCCTAGAAAAAAAATATGGTCACTCTGATATATACCTACGTGTGGTCAACGTTCACTACAAATACTAAGTTGTGAGAATTTCCGAATGACACGTATCTAATATTATTATACAAAAAAGAAGCTTTTTCTTTTTATTTCGTATTTAAGCTTACCCTAAAGACGCACTTTCCCTTACTCACCTTTGTAAGTTTTCTTTTTTATTATAACAATAAAATGAAATTTAAAATTTTGTAAGATAACATGTTTTTTGTAAAATTAAACAATATTGACGTATAATACACATATATGTACTATTATTTTATCAAATTTGTAGGTTGTGATTTCATTTAAATTTCAAGTAAAATAATGGAAATTTTCTATTATCCTTGTAACCTTTACTGTATTCATAAATATTTTTCCGGTAAATCTCCATATTTTTCAAAAGAAAATAACAATTCGGTTTTACCAACTGTTTATTTTTCATTATAATACAAAACTTCTGATGAATCCGATCGTACTTAATAATTAAAATTTCTACAGTCGTTTGTAGTAAAAAACCAATGATACTTTTTTATTTTGCCTACTATTGATTCACGTTTTATTTTTCGCTCAGAATAATTAATATTGAAAATAAAACAATAAAACAAACATGTTTACACAATTAATCAATAATTGAAATATTCAAAATGGATCTATCCCATGTTTACCTCTCGAAGATAACTCATCGGAAATTTACATTATAAATTTAATATATATGGCCATCTGCTAATATTCTGTGCCAGTATAATTTGACATTGCCAATGTGCAAGGCTGGTCAGTGAATTTAACATACAATTATAGTTGATTCTAAATTATTTTTACACTATTTTTGGTGGTATTTCTTGCTCTATTTGACCAGTTTCTATTATTTATTAAACCAGAAAGACATGGGAGTATGCTCAAACGCAGCGGCGGGTTTACTGCTTATACAAATATTTATTACGGTAAGTAAAAAATAGTATGATTTCTCTTTTAAAGTTGCTATTTGTCTACAGTCCGTGGTTCAGTATTCAGCGCCATTGGCTTCCGTGACGAACTCATAGACTCAAGTCTTAGAAGGAGTAACATTTCATTCGACTTCCACTGGCACAAAGGCACGGGTATTTGAAATTTCCTCTCGCTATTCCAATCTGAGTCTGTGTGTTTTAGTGTGTCAACTAGAAGAAGTGAAGCTGTTTCCTTTTTTCTTGTTATCGTATTATTCAAACAAGATATTTTAAACTGTCGTGAATGCGGGAATTAACTGTTGATAAGAATAATTTGATTTTTTCGAATGAATCGAAAGTGAGTTTATGGAAAATTATTTTTTATTAAAAACTGAATTTAATAATTTTGTTATTTCACTGGCAGTGGCTCCAGTTGTAAGTTGTGACCAATGTTCCCTTCAATACGAGAGGTTAGCTGTACGGAAAATTTAAGAACTGAGTAGGCCAATCCAACAAATGCGCGGCATAATTTCAATTCTTATGCAAAAAATCATTATAGCACATTTGATTTTAAAAGTGTTTTTATTTTTTTGCTTTGCATAAAAAATTTAGTTTAATTTACGTGTCGTGTAAATTTATCAACATATTTAAAAATAACATTTAAAATTGAATGTATTTCAATTCGTTCTTTACAACTTATCCAAATATATTCTAGTTTTAAATGTACAAACTTAATAGTTATATTGGAGTGTGCGCCCACTCGGGACGTGTGCGCGGAGGTTGTCAAACAGCTACGCGGCCGCGCGCATGCAGATTAGAGGGAACACCGGTTGTAACTTATGCTGTGCCTCTTTGGTATGCATCTTTAGACTAACTTTATCGTATGATATACAAACGATTTTTGCTGTGCTGCATAACCAGTGGAAAATAAAATTATGATTTTAAATTAACAGTTTTCATTATTATATCGACTGTGGAAAGGAAAAAGGACGTAACCCACAGTTTTTTCAAAACAGCTTTTTTCGATAATCACAATGTATCAAACTTGATACAAGTTCTATCAAAAGGATGCAAGCTGAAAATGCCGAATTAGTATCTAAATTTAGCTTTAAGTTTGAATAAGATAACCTTGTAAAAAATAAAATCAAGAAAATATACTGAAATAAAGGTTTTTCCTAGACAATTTCTTTAATTAATATTAGATTATGTCAATTAAACACCAGTTTAGAAGTCTCCGTGCACTTCAAGGTTGTGTATAATTCATAATTTGCATATGGCCCAAAATCTTCAAAACACGTTTTTTGCGCCTCCTGTAAAATTTGCTATGTGTGGGTTACCTCCTCTTTCCTTTCCACGGTCGATATGTAAATAAAAAATTAATACTTTTTTGAGAATGATTTAAAAAAAATTCAAGACGTTTCATTTACAATTACACCAATTACTCCAACTTATCCACACAAAAGATAAAAAAAGGAAGAAAGAATAGAGAGTATTGTTTTTTTCTTTTGTAAATATTATCTTAGCGTAGTTGCGTAGTGAGTTTTTACAAGAGTTTAATTTCTTTTTGGTTTTTTAGTTTCTTTGCAGCCTCCCTTGATATGTATGGGTTACGTCCTTTTTCCTTTTCACAGTCGATATTTAAATAATTACTGTCGTATCAAATAGTTGGTAGTTTTGTTATTTTTTATGGCAATAATAATTTTAAGAATGGTTATTATAAAAGACCACCTAAGGTGAGCAAAAAAAATGTTTTTACATCAATCCACAACGTGATAACAGAACAATTTGAAATGACAACGCATGCAGTAGAACAATTTTAGTTAAGTAAATGATGAAATGAAATTAAACTGTGTCAACAGCAGTTGTTCAAACAGTAATCAGTGACTAAAATGCAATGTCACAGGTGAAAAATGCCACCTGATATTTTTGCGAACACGTCCTCGTTTTATTATAAAAATAGAGCGAAAACCGTGTGCTTCTCATTATTTCTAGAGGATCAGGTCGCAAGTCACGTCTCACATTAATAAATAATATTCACTGCGTACATACTTGTTTATATTCCGCTGTGAATTTCGTACTATTTTGAGGTAAACAAGTTTTTTATACACATTATCACATTACCTTATGTGGGTACCAGCTTGAATTTCTTTTTTTTGATATCATCGCCGTCTTAAAAATGTACATTTTTTTCCTTGATATATTGTTGTAACATGTTAAACTTTCTTTGACATTTAAACTTTCTAAATATAATATTTTAACATTAATGTTACGTTGTGCTTATTTTGTTTCAAATATTTAGATTCAAAAATACAATACATACTCAACTAACAATCTTTGTCAGATTTTTTGCAAAGCACGTTCATCATAAAAGCTGATATGATTTTGTGCAACGTGGCTGTTCTGTCGATATTTAAAACTTCTTAATCAATACCCGCTATTATTGATAATTTAATAAATTTTCAAGTCCGTTGTAAAAGGCATAAGTTTGCAATATTACATTCCTTCACACTTATATTTGTTTGATACGATTAGGCGTTGAAAGAGCAATAACCCAAAAACTAGTGCAAGCCTAGGATTACAATTCTAGCTTTACTCTATGTTAAGCTTAATGTTGTGCATTTGCACAAGTTTTGTAACTAATGACCCAGATTTCACCTATCGTCACGTTCAAGTTAAACTTAAAACTGAATGCTGAAACCCGGGTCGTTAGTAACAAAATTTGTGTGAATGTACAAAATTTAAATTCAATTTAATATTGAATTTCCATTAAGAACCTTCAGTCTATACCTAAATTATCTCAACGATAGCATTACGTGTCTATGTACACATTATAATAATATAAAAAAACATGTTGGCCCAAATTTTTTTTATGTTTTAGTCATTGTTAGAAATTTTTCATTTATTCCCAAATTTGTTTTATTTCAGGTACCTGGTGCGCAAACAGCCCCGTATTATTACCCATACTACGCTCAACCACCTGCACATCCTTGGCAGTATGGTAACGTGTTTGATTTTGGCCCCCAAGTATACCCAAACATGAATCCAGGCAGCCATTCTTCAAGCTCTTCTAGCAGTAGTTCAAGTTCTTCGAATGAGCACGGACCACATAACTTCTCCACGAGCAGTAGCTCGGGCGGGGGTAAGAGCACGTCATGGAGCAGCAGCACAAATGACAAAGGTGAAGTCACGTATTCTAGTAGTACTGATGATGGAGATGGTAAACCAAAAACTGTTACGTATACCACAGGAACTGGAGTTGCAACTGCTTTTGCTGAATCGAATACAGATGGAGAAAAATCAACAAGCCTTTCACAAAGCGCAAGCAATGGAGATAAACTTCCAGAAACAGATGCCAAAACCACTGGAGGAGGGAAAGCTATAGCTGTAGCTGTAAATAACGATGGAGTTGTAAGTCTCGATGCAAGTGAAAATGGAGTTCCAGGAAGTCATGAGAGAAGTGATACAGAACATAAAGAAAGTGAACATAAGCCTGAACACAAAGAAAAAGTTTCAGGTGAATCTCAAAGTTTTTCTTGGAGTAGCAATACTGATGATAAAGGTTCGACAAGTTTTTCAAGTAGTGTTTCTGATGGAAATGGACCACCAAAGACTGTTACATATACTACTGGAGATGCTGTAGCTGTTGCAGAAGCTAAAAGTGTTATTGATGGAGAAAAGTCAACCAGCCATTCTGAGAGCGCTGGAGACGCCGTACATGTTGTAGAAGATGATAAAAGTGGAGAAAAGTTACATGACCATTCTGAGAGTATTGGAGATTCCGTGCATGGTGCAAATGATGATCATAGTAGTGAAAAGTTAACCAGCAACTCTGAGCCCGCTAAAGATGTTGCACATGTCCCAGAAGACAATAAGAGTGGAGAAAATGTAACTAACAGCCCTGAGAGTGTTGCAGAAGTCGCACATGTTCCATAAAACGACAATAATATCTCAGACCAGTCGTGGGGAACCTGCGGCCTTAAGCTCCTGCGCTGGTAATTTGGGTAAATACGTAAATTCTTGAGATTTTGGATGTCTAAATCCTTGGAAGAACTAAAAAAAGGACTGGTAATTTTGATAAATCCACAAACTTCTGGGCTTTAGAAATTAACATGAAATTGTTTCCGGCCAAAGATTCCCTGGTCAATGTTTACTGCGGCCATATGTTGAATCGGAAAAATGAATGTGGCCTTTAGAGAAAAAAAGTTTCCTCACCCCTGTCTTAGACGATTGGCAAGTTAACTAGATTACGGCTCGCAGTTGTCTCAATTAAACCAAAAAGTCTTTTTACTTTTAACTATTATTGATTGTATTTGAATATTTCTAAAAAAAATCTTGTACATAAACCTGCTCACAATTTGACGTTGTATTGTTTTTTTAATTTGTTTTATATCCCACCTTATTTTTTCCATTTAATGAAATCACTATTTTCGGTATTCTTTTTTATAATGATTAATTATTATGAAATATCTGCTATGTTATATTTGTGTACTTAAATCAAAAATTTTGCTGTAGTGCAAATAAAAACAGTCCATTGTAATTCTTCAAAAATATAACTCAAATATGTATTATAACTTTTTATTATTTTTTTTAAACTCAACCTCATTTTTAAGAAGTTAATATTATATTTTTTTTTATATTTTATTTATTCCATATACATATAATAGGACTTGTCTAAAAAACTGTAAAAAAATTGACAACAATATTTTGAGGGAATGAAGATGGGAAAGTTGTGTTGTTAATCGTTATAAATATCGCACAAAAGCTCAATGACTTAATTGATAAGAAAAATTTAAGCTTTAAATAATTAATCAATACTTAATTGAGGACTCAATGACCCGTAATTAATTTTGGCAAAGAAACGCTTTGATGTAATTAAATTATAAAGTGTTCAGTTCTTCTTTTTAATTGGTTCGGTGGACCGATTATCTTCGTTGAAAATGGCTTTAATTAAAAAATATATTTTAAGGGTTAAATATAGGTATAATAAAATGGACAAAAATTTTAACTAATAAAAAATTAATTTAGTCGAGTATTTGATGAGTTATTGTTTTTTTACAATGTTTATTAGCAAATTGTTTTGTAGCCTGATAATTAATTTTTGTGGGCTTTTCTTTATTGTGTGGTTAAGAGTTTGAGTCCTCAAAATAAAATGTGTACAAATTGATTAATGAGGCGCAACAAAAGCTCGGTGCAGCGCGTACTCCCACCAAACTCTTCCCGACCCTCGAGAGGTACGCTTACCACACTTTGGGAAAAACACTGCCTTAAATGTACATTAAGAAAACAATAATCTACAAATTGTCTACACCTGCGTTTCATACGTAGTGACATCTTGTTTTCGGTCATTAAAATACCAACTAGAATTGATATAGAAACAAAAAGTACTTAACTTAACTGGTCATAATATCTAACAAAAACTAGAATGGGAAAATGTGTATTTAGTCTGTGGGATATATGTCATTTAGGGTTGTGGCGTGTGCATCCCTGTTCTATCCCATTCAACCTCTATCCAATTTAGAAAACAAGGCTTAAAGACAGTTATTAGCTAACTGTAAGTAATTAACTACTTCCGTGTCGGTCCATTCATACACTATGGAATGATTGTAAGAAAGAAAAAATCTTTTTTTGTTTGTTTTGGAAAAAAAATGATGCACGATATTTAAATAAATTTAAAAGTATTATATATAATAGTCATGGTGCAACGTCGGTGACTTCCGTGATGGATCACAAAGACTCGAGCCTCGAGTACGAACAGCATTTTTTTTTAAATCGATCTATCGATTTCTTTTCGAAAGCATGGTTGTTTTCATGTCTAAAACTTCCTTCCCACCTTTTCAATCCTAAAATAATGGGACGTTGCGAGAAAACTTAGTTCATTTTATTGATTGAATTGGCATTTACTTGGTCGAACTCCATAGTAATTAAGTAAAAAATATCAACGTATTTAGTTCTAAAAAATAATATCAGATGAGTAAAAAGCTATTTCGGCGTGCGCCATCGTTATAACTGTTTATAAACTTGAATTTGTTTAGCTATATATACTGGCTTAGAAGAGATACACAATACGTATTGTTATTTACTCTAACATCCTAATTTATAATACAATTATAGTATCATATTCATTATGTATGACTTCAGTGTTTCCAAGAACGATAAGCATTATGGTATTTTATTATTAGTTACATTAGGGGCTTAGTAACGAAATATTAGTTTACCACTAGCCCTGTCGGAGCCCTATTCTTATATCCCTACACTCTTCAAAAAAAAAAAGTTTAAGCAACTATGTAAAAATCAATTGTGGTAGAAAATCTTCTGTAAAGATACTTTTATTAGGAAACCATATGCTTCTCATCGAGAGCGAATATTGATTTCAAAAAAAAAAAATCATATTATTAATTAGCAAATGAAACTCTTTCAATTATCTGTTGCATGCTTTTTTTTTAACTAACAACTTAAAGTTATATATAAATTTTTGATCATTCTAGGGTGCTAGGGTGATAATTTTTAAATCCTTTGTCACTACTAAGGCTTATACAAAAACCCGTTTTCGAATGTCAATATTGCTGGAAAAAAAATGCCAATATAATTTAAATAGCGAAAAAAAATTAAAATTCTTTTTTATTTTGTCTTTCTTTCTAAATACATAAATTACACAACAATAAATTAGTTCGTTTCACTCTACAGAAAATATGATTTAAGAAAACAAAAAAGCGTCCACTGATCGATCACTTGGTAATGATATAATCGAGCCTCATTCCTGGATTGTAAAATATTAGTATAGTATGTATACATTGTATACTGAATATTAATCTATGTACATACATACGTATTTCATCTCGTTTTATTTGAAACCGTGACAGAATCAAGTCAGAATTAACATTTTTATTTTAATAATAAAAAATATATTTAAAACCGGTTACAAAGTTGAAAAAAACAAAAAAAAAATGTGCCAAAATTTATTTATTTCTATTTTATTCTGAAATTTTATTTTTAAAAAGTTAGGATACTAGAGTAAACAAATAACGTATTACCCAATGTGTTCCCTTGGTAGATTCTTATAACGATACCAGAATACGTTAATTTGATCTTCCCAGCGGGGTATCTGAGAGTTTTTGGAGTGATATTATTCGGCTGGCATTATGTGGGACGCGAGCTATTTATAAGCTTCCATATTACTCTCTTACTAACCCAAAGTTTCAGAGGAGAATTAGCAGTCTATTGGCCAAATGGGAATGACGCTTTGAATAATATTTACTTACTTAAACAAATTATAATATTGTTTGACTGTGCAAACTTTTAGTTTATTTACTTAGCTATATACTTGTCGGTGTTAGGGAGTCTGTAACGGGACAAACTGAGAATAAATTTCCGGGAAATCGACGCTTTATGCCAGTCTTGGTTTCCGGGATATTTGAATTGAACAACCTGACAATTTGGTAATTGCTTAGTATTTGCTTTTATAAATTAGATTGTTTTCATCACTTTTAGGGTGTTCACTGTCAATACTTGGTGGAAAGGCATTATACTAGTAAAAACACAATATTCCTTTTTACTTCATTCCACTTTATTTAATAACTTAAGTTATTCCACGTATTGTACTAAAAAATGTGACACGTGTGTTGCTTCTTTCAGAGGCATTCTCAGACAATCTTACTTTCACAAATGATTGTTTTTAATTTTACTAATCTGATATATTATAAAAATAAAAATAAAGTAAAAACGGGAGGCAATGAGGGGATGATAGAAAAACAAACAAACAATAATGGTAATACAAATAACATTTACGCTAAGAAATGATAAACTAGTGAGTTACATCATAATTGATGGAAGGGTTTAACTGTTGGAAAATAAATTTAGCAGTGGCGAACAATTGTTTGACAAGATTGTTTTCTTTCAATACAAACATAGTTTGAAAATTTTCAAACTATAAAAATCTTTGTTTATTTGGGATGACAATAAAAAAAGGTAAGAAACGTTCAAAATCTTATATTTATTGAATTGAATACTATACGACCACTGTACATACGTGTGATAGATGTTAATTTGCAATAACTAACATAACATTACTGACCTAATGTACTTTTTTTCAAATAAAATGGTTTCATTGGCAAAATCAAACGAATCTCTTGAATAGTGCGTAAAAGCGTTATAAATATTAACAATCCAACTTTGATATCTTTTGCAGTTTATAAATTAAGGAATAATTTTGCACGAGTTTTGAGTTACCGACAGTGATACATATAAATATTTGTTAAATATATATTTTTGTAAACATTGCTACGGTACAACGGTTTTGAGAGGCGATAATTTACCGGGACAATTTTATATCTCGTGTCCCGGGAAATTAAAAAAGCCGAGACTTCAGAGTCCTTAGTTGGTATACAACTATTTTATCAAGAAGACACTTTGTTATGATAGATTGGGCTGACCCAATGCTTTGAAATTATTGCTGAGTATCCTCAATGGGTATAATTTAATAGATAACACATTGGCTAACCGGTTAATTCATGTGATAGTACCATATAACCTCAAATTACGATAATTCTACTGTGAATTTTGTCTACCAAACGGATGGATCTCGTTGTCCTGGAAGACCACTGATTAACATACATAATATGTAATCCGTAGAGATGACTTAGAAGGAATTAATGAGAATGGTATATAAGCTTTTGCTTTAAATAAAGAGCGGATACTGCTTAGAAAAAAAATAATAAGAATTATCACAATATTTTCACGAGTTTTGTATGGGCTGATAAAAGAATACGTGACTTTTAATTTATTCGCTGTCAATTGTCGATGAAAAAGTGTTATATTAAAAAGTCAAGATTTTTTTGTAACAATGCTCAGTTATTTATTAATTTTTGAAACATTTGAAAATGCCTGATCTTATAAAATTAATATAAAATTAAACGTGATAACTTTGTAATTGCACTTATTACATTACAAATTGTGAATCAAAAATCGTTTACAAAAACCTTTCCATTCAATAACCATACTATTTTCTGTCTGACGATGCTTCTCAAAGAGTCGAAACACGTTTAATTTTTTTTTTTAAGCAAGTAAAGTTACAAAGTTACAAAATTAAATTTTATAATAAAATTAACTTCCATAAAGTTACCGCCGAATTCATCGAAAATATTATTTAATTAATGTGTAATTGGTAAAAAAAAGTTTTTATTTATTTATACATGTTTTTAAGTTATTGAGCTTGACATTATTAATACTAATTCATTTATTTTATTATATAAAATTCAAAATGACTTCGATCATTCCTCTTATTGTGCCAACAACAGTAACACGTGTTTCACCTCTTTCATAGGCATCTTCAGACAAACGATTTTAATATTCTAAAATGATTTATTTTAAAAAATTGGAAGCAAGATAACTGGGATGAAAACAGACTGTTAACAGTAAAGAAGTTTGATAATAATAATAAAAAAAATATATTTACAAATTTCTACAAAGTTACTGCCGTGTCCATCAAAAATATTATTAACACAAATTAATATTTAATTACATTTCATTTATACTAAAAAAATTGCACTTATGTTCAGTAAAATAAGATATGGTAGAATTTTGACTTCAGTGCCAATTTTGAACTGATTCTACATCTCGAATAATAATGTTTTTTTTCTAATGGCCACTCGACAAACACCAATGATCTGTTTTATATTCCCCTTATCACAAAACAACATCAGATTAAGTTAGCCAATTACAAAAGAACTATGAAACGACGAAAATTAAACCCAATTATCGTTACGTTTAATGTTAAAGTTCACGCAAAATGTCAACGAATCGCAAAGAAACTCTCAGATTATCAAAGTTATAACTGAGGCTAACGCGAGTTGTCTACTACTACTTGTCTGACCTTTGCTTTTGTGTACAAGAAACATTAGCACTTTAAACATGGATTCCTTATAAAGTTAACAGAATTTTCAACCCGAGCAGCTCTCCTAATTATCGCGTTTCATAAAAATCATATTTTAAATTCATAAAGAAGCGTGAAAATCTTTGGAATTTTAATACAGAAACAAATTAATATCGCGAACTTTTGAAAAATTCCTTTTTTCAGAATCTTCTTGGCTGTCGATTTTGTTTAACTATCGCGGCTCGGAGACTAGAAAAATACTTAAAAATACGTTTAGGGACCCCAGTGGTTTCCTCATTATTGGTCTTATTCTTATGAATTTCAAAAAACAAATAGTCTAAGGGCCTTAAAATATCTCTCTGCATCATTCCGCATAATTTTTTTTATTAAAATCCATGTTTTTTTAATAAATAATCATATTTTAAGTTGCGCGTAAAAAAGACGTCAATCCAGTGCAAATATGAATTTACTACTGACGCGTTCAGCGGCGTTCAGCCTAGTTATCTTACGAACGATCGCTGATAAGCGGGCGCTTATCTCGTTATCGCATTATCGCGTATTTATTTAAACTACAAAAGGTCCAAAAAACTATGATATAAGAATAACTTAATTATAAACAATGTATCACCCATATTAAAATAGATATTTAAGAATATGTGAGTATTGGGGTCGCATTTCTTGAGCTTAGAACCGGAAAAGTTAAGTATGTTCACACACCAACTACTTGGAAGCGAGGAAAAACATGAAACTATCATTAAACCTATTCACTTTATTAATGTAGCATTTTATCAATTTGTCAAAATTTTCTCAAATTTTAATTATGTTTGTAATTACTTTCAGTCACCACTCTTAATTTATTAATCTTAGATGACTTTTTAATTATATGTTAGATGTGTCAAAAAAAATATTTTTTTATTATTTTAGAATCACTTATAATGCAATTTGTAATTTCTTTTCAATGCCAATTGTTGTTTACAACTTTTCATTTTTGTATAAATAGAATTGTTAAATTATATTTCCTAGTTTCAGTTGACAATACTCGCAGTCAGCAAAACCGGTCCTGACCTATTAAATAAAGTGGAATGAAGTACAAAGGAATATTGTGTTTTTATTAATATAATGTCTTTCCACCAAGTATTGACAGTGAACACCCTAAAAGTGATACTTTTTATTTAGCAGAATATGTTTCGTCCATCGATCTCCAAATTCTAATGAATATTTTTTTTCAATCGTCCAAGTTTAATCAATCAATTTTATCATTATATTAAATATATTTTTTTAACGTTATCTCTCTTTCTTAATATAAGCGCCACATTCCATTAAAGTAAAAAAACTTCACCGCTCGACAACACACTTTCCGCAGAAGAAAATTAAATTATTATATTTTTTTTACCGAAGGCATTTTCCTTATATCGATACTTGATACTACCCGTCTAAAAATAATATTAATAACCCGAACCTCCTGCTGGGTCACACACCCCGTAATATTTGGCCATATCGAGATCGTCGATAGGATACCTGATCGTTTTATCTGCGCTAAGCATTATGGTCTACAGGCAATCGGTAATAGATTCGCTTCACAAAATGTTTAAGTAAAGGAAAAAATAAATAATATTTATATAATAGAATGGTGGAAAAAACAAGAAAAAAACATCGATATAAATACTTTACACGTGCAAGAGAAGCGGGCATATTTAAACAGAAAGTTTTTTATGATATTTTTTTAATACTGAGAATAACAATACATCACCAGAATAGTTTCCATAGATAGTTTTAAAATACATAGTTGAACCCCCGATTACACTAACTGCGCTGGCTTGAAATATTCGCCGCAAATCCTCCAATTCAACGGTCGCATTCCATTATCGTTGCTACAAGACGGTTGCCTGTGCTTGTCAAATGTTTGCTAGAGTCTGTGTATTCAACACGTGCCGGGCTATACACGCATAGCCGGGCGACTGTCTATGTGTTGGATTTTGGTGCCTTTTGCATTGTATCACTTAGTAACTAAATATTCATCCATATTTTTTTTTGCAAAACTAAGGGCAATCTTAGTTTTGCATTTTTCGCGGAAAAAATCAAATCTCTAATTTTGCATGAGATTCACTCCCCCAATTACACTACTCCCAATAACACCGTCTCGACGTTAGTGTAAAGAGGGGTTTTACTGTAATGTTATTTAAACACGAAAGACATAAGCAAATAATATTCTATGTTCATATTTTGTATATATACTTTCTAATCTATATTCGGTTCCAATATGAAACATATGGCCTCTTAATGGAGGTACCTCAACAGAGAGTTTTCTATAAGAACTGTTTGTTACTCAGTCGTAGGGAGAGAAGAATAAGCTTAGGACAAGACTAGTCGTTAAAGATATTAAAGGATCGTAAGAGTGCGAGGGAGTTTTTAGATATCACAACACCAATGCCAACAGAAATCGATAAATCGATCGAAAAAAAAAGAGATTTTAAAGTAGATTTCAAATTAATAACGTTAAGCACATCGAGTTGGTCGTTTTGGTAGCTTGAAACTTAAAAATTGATCCATTCAAAATGACATGGAATGATATTTGCTTGTGGTCTTCATATATTTCATCGATGTAGCAAATCATCAGCCAAAACCTGTTAAAGTTCATGAAGCTGTATGATCATGTACAAAACTTAATTTACCAGCTGTGAGTTTTTAATTTTTACTGTTCTAGTAAATGTTCGTAGATAAAAATAAACATAATATTTATAATCAAATCTCCAATAAGACCACTTGAATATCGTCGTTTTGCCTACCATCATCAAACTGTCTATACACTTTTACACAAAACCGTTAATTATTATATTTTTTGTGTCAGTAAATTTTCTATCGTAACTCTTATCAAATTAAAATTGTATAGACCGTAAACAAAATTCAGTTTTTACTCAGTCGAAAATCATAATCGTTTGATTGTGTGTATAAATGATTTTAAATAGAGTTAGCAACAAACAAAATAACAGATATTTGAATTACAAAATGGCCGATATAAAAGCATCTCATTCATTAGAGTTGTGATGGCACGCCGTTAACTGCAAATGACGTTGTTATGACAAGTTAGCGTTTTATGAATCTCAACCTCGACTTTGTATCAAAGCATTAACTTTAGAATCTTCTTCTTGTGGTATTTTGCCTTGAAAACGGTATTTAGAGTAAGTTTGTACGTTCCAGAACTTTAGCACAATATTTTAATCGGAGTAATTCCAACGAATATTAATAAAATATTGCCTATTTCTAAGAGCAAAAATTCAAGGAATTCAATGCCTTCAAATAGGAATCCATATATCGATTGAAAAATCAATCAATAGATACTGTCCGTACTGGGATTTGAATTCGTAACCTCTGCGTTCAACAAAATCACAGTCCACTCAATAATAATGTATGTATAAACAAACACATTTTGCTACGTGTGCCAATAACTAACAGCGGGTAGAAAATCGCTTCAATAATACAAAATTATTAAATTCTTCTGATCATTAACCATGATTAAAACTGCACTTCAAAAGACTTAGTTATCTAAATCAATAATACTGTGAGCAAGGTACTATTTTAAACTTCTTAATTAGTAAATACCCTATTGAGGTATCGACTAAAGGTAGAATTTCAAAACATAATTTGAATGATTCAAATTTAATATTAAATTAAAAGTTGACAGGCGAAACCCGGCTTGCCAGTAGGGATTCTGTGTCGAGACGTCCCGGGACTTGTCGAAGTTTTTGTGTCTTAAGTCCCGGAACTTTTTTGGAAAATGTCCCGGGAATTGTTACTGTGATTTTTAATGTCCTAATAACATGTACATTTTTGAAAAAACAATTCTTGTGCTTAAAAAACCGTCAAAATGACTGATGTGTATTGAATGAAAGCAGATATAAGAGGGGAGCCCCAATAAAAACGGACACGACATGGTCGGGACGTGACACTTACCCGGGGTTGTAACAAAATTAATTATGCATATGTAAAAGGGATCTGATAGAAGAACAGATGTGTGGGATTTATAATTTCGTAGAAGTTTCAAATACCATGTGTTTATATATTTTAATATAACTGTAAAAAAAGCAAATTACAAAATATTAAAATTAAATGTTTATACCTGATTTTTTTACCAATAGGACAAAAAGGTCTAAAAGCTGTATTGTGAAGTTACGGTCATAAATTTTACCCTATTTAATATTACGTAAAATATTGAGAAATTACAACAATATATTTACAATGAATTTTTAAAATATTTCATTTGCATTCTATATTAAAACTTCATATTCTTTTTTGACTATGTTCACGTCACGCGGCACTTTTTCTGTCTCCGGCCAATTACTTTGCTTCGTACCATGACTTACCAGCATTTCTCAGTTCAGTCGAGTATATCCTATGGATAGTACTCGTAAATTCTTCAAGACACTGGAACTCTACCAATTGGAAGAAGAAGCAGGTAAGATTGTATCTCTCCGGAGGCATCTGCAGCACGCAACTCCACCAGTTCCAACACCTCTTCATGACTATTAACGTAACCGGTTGCTATCCCGAACGTTTCCTTATCTCCAAGTTCCTTAAACTAATAAAACGGTTTGTCTGAGTCTTCGTTAGTTGCCATGATTCGCTACCGTAAAGCATAATGCAAGCTGTCATTAAATGTTATTATCGTGTATATCTGTGTACCCCATACAGCGTTAAACGTGGCTCCATTCTCAAGAAAAAAGTGAGGATTTTTTTTTCTTTCGGAATACGTACACCGAGGTATCTGAAGCTGTCGACCTTCCCATTGTGCTGTTAGGGTCATATCAGTGACATGGCAGATTATTTTCAAAGTCACATTCAACCATTAAAAATCAAATCGTCGAAAAGATAATTGATAACATTGTTATTCCACTTGTTGACACGTGTTTCAATTCTTTAAGATGCATCATCAGACTATCGCAACGTTTACTTATAAACCTGTTTAAAATCAGTTTATTTTTAAACGATGCGATAGTCTGATGATGCTTCTTAAAGAAGCAAAACAATTGGAATAACAAAGTTATCAAATTTAATTTTATATTAAAAATGAACCACTACACATAAGTTACCGCGAAATGTATTGAAGATATTAATAAAAACACAATATTTCTTTGTACTTTATTCCATTTTATTAAATAGGTAAGGATCGGTTTCGCTCATTGCGAGCATTGTCAACTTTCGCCCAATGCTCGCAATGAGCGAAACCGGTCCTGACCTATTAAATAAAGTGGAATAAAGTACAAAGAAATATTGTGTTTTAATTAATATAATGCCTTTCTACCAAGCATTGACAGTGAACACCCTAAAAGTGAGTATTGAAGATATGCTAGCTATTTTTTTAACATTTCCTTAATTACATTATTGTTTTTAGGACAAAAATAAAGCTTAAATCAACTTAAATGTTCTCAGAGAAAGCTCGCGGTAAATCAATTACTTTTTTACGCTCGCTCGTAACTTTCTGGTGTGTGGTGTACCCACCTTACATCATAATATATAATAAACTGATTTGCTGATAGAATTTTCATAAATAAAATCACCTGTGGAGTATTCACTCGGAAATAAATAACAAATATCGCTTGAAATCTTCACAAGTAAACGTCTGTTTTGATGGATTATCTCTAGCGATAAGACAAAGGTGAGTCTGGACGGCGAGATATTATCTCTGCGCGAATCGGTGAGTCGGTTACCCGACGCGGTCAACTCTCGGTGTATTTTGGCTCGCGGCCCACATTTCACCGGGAGCACACCGGCTGCAGGGAACGCAAAACGAAATAAACTTAATTGCCTATCATTTTACGACTTTACATAAACGGACGATATTTTATTGGATCGCATACTTTGCAAAAAAGCTTTGCAGTATTACTTTACGAGAGTGAACTTTATTGCATTCAAACACATACATAAAAGTAAAAAAAATATAAGAATGTTCAGTGAAGAAGAATAAACACATTTGAAAATTTTTTAACTCTCGCGGCTCGGAGACTAGAAAAATACTTATCTGCCGATGGGGGTCGTTTAGGGACCCCAGTGGTTTCCTCATTATTGGCCTTATTCTTATGAATTAAAAAAAAAACTAAGAAAAAAGTCTAAGGGCTTTAAAATATCTCTCTGCATCATTCCTCATAAATTTTTCTATAAAAATCCGTGGTTTTTTAACAAATAATCATATTTAAAGTTGCGCGTAAAAAAGACGTCATCCCAGCACAAATATGAATTTGCAACTGACGCGTTTAGCCCAGCTATCTTACGAACGATCGCTGATAAGCGGGCGCTTATCTCGTTATCGCGTTATCGCGTATTTATATAAACTACAAAAGGTTCAAAAAACTATGATATAAGAATACCTTAATTATAAACATTGTATCATCCATATTAAAATAGATATTTAAGAAAATGTGGGTATTGGAGTCGCATTTCTTGAGCTTAGAACCGGAAAATTTAAAAGTGCTTTTAAACCCACCAGAGACGAGTCTTTTTAAGTCATATTGAAGTCACGGATAACTTTTATTTCTAACAAAAATTCAAAAAAAAAACGCAAATTCGTTGTGTAAAAACCTCGAATGACTATTTGATCATCCTCACCCTTATATTACCTTGCTATATTTAGTAAAAACACAATATTCCTTTGTACTTCATTCCACTTTATTTAATATGTCAGGACCGGTTTCGCTCATTACGAGCATCGTCAACTGATAAGAAATATAATTTAACAGTGCTCAATTTATTATCAGTTGACGATGCTCGTAATGAGCGAAACCGGTCCTGACATATTAAATAAAGTGGAATGAAGTACAAAGGAATATTGTGTTTTTACTAATATAATGCCTTTCCACCAAGTATTGACAGTGAACACCCTAAAAGTGCGTGTTATATTTTATACGGACAGTAGTAAAGACGAGCGCACGGGCACACAAACATTCGGGGTTGAAATATAACTAAACGTGAAATTTTTGAAAATATTTACAATTTGGCTTCCTTAAATCAACACAATTAGTAAAAGTTTTTTTAAATAATTTAATATTTTGATAAAATAATATTTAACGGTTTCAAAAAGTCCATTAAAAATAAACGGAAATTCAAAAAATCGCATGAACTTTTAGTAGTCGTTTCTGTAACCGCAGCTGATGACTAACTGAAGTCTGTATTCTTTTTAACCAAAATTGAAACCAACGATATTCAAGTAAAAAAGTATGATTAGTGGGATCAATAGACAACGGTGTTCACTGTGACTATATGGTCACGCTCGTCCTTGGAGGATTGCAAAAAAACAACGGAAAAGCTTTTGTGTATTTGTTGTTGTTAATTATTTAAAAATATTGATTAATACTTACAAACTGTAACACGTTTTATACACGCGAATAAAATCGTAAACTTTATTTTATTCTGTCTGAGAATGATTCTTAAAGAATCTTAACAAGTGTCATCAGTAGCGATCATTCGGTTATCAGCAGACTCGTAGTCGCTTACGAATTTTGATTTTGTTTTTTTTTTTAATATTCATGGAATCTATTATAGTAACATTATACGAGGCTACAAAAATTATCCGCTATCAATGTATAGATTTTTTTATATAATGCTTTTTGACCAAGTATTGACAGTGAATGCCTTAAAAGTGGTAATTAGAATTTGAATTAGTATGTAAGAGTGAATAATATGATGCATTGTGTGTCTCTTCTTAGCCAGTATATATAGCTGAGCAAATTTACGTTTAAAGCATAGTTTTGACGATGGCGAAAGCCGAAATAGCTATCAACGTATAACATATAAAAAACTGTAGAACTGAAGTACTTTGATATTTTTACCCTATTAATAAATCTGAAACTCACTTTGGCTTGTTATGAATTCTAAGCTGTTACTTTTATGGTGTTTACAGTAAATTCTTTGTGATAAGGAACTATATCAAACAGTTGTGTACTAATTCTTCAATAATTATTTTAGGGTTCAGGTTTTGCAGATCGCTTTCAACTAACACAAATCGAGCACAAAGTTGAAATCTGAAATAAAAATGTAAAATTAGTATAAACGTAATTTTTTTAATTTTTTCGATGTATTCGGTGGCGACTTTGTGGAAGTTCATTTTAATATTAAATATAAAATAACTTAGACTATTCCACGTATTTTACAATACGAGTATTGTACAAATTATTTTATATTAATTTTTAATTGATAATCTTTCTTTGTATTTTTCGCGTTTAAAAAATAGAGTAACAGTGAGTTACTGTTTCGTTTGTGGGAAGTGTACAATTTATATGTTTTTGTATTATAAATATAATTATGTGTGAGTGATTTATTTTTATATACATATACTTTGGAATACATATGGCATCCAAACGTTTTCATAGTATTTTATAATTTAGGACAGTCATTGGGAAGTATAATTAAGAAAGATGCACCGTCAAATCTTCGCGAGATAGTCAACCCTGCCCCACGTCATGGCCGTGTCATTCGCCGGTTTTTTCCGGCCGTTATTCAGTCCGTCCCGACCCGCTCCTCCAGAAATAATAATCCTAAGTGACCGCGCTTCGTGCTTCGTGCTCCGTGCTCCGTGCCCGGGCCTTCAACTCCCAGTCCAGCTCAACTCTGTTCCACTTCCGACGGTTTTCACCGCGCGTAATTTTGCAAGCAGCCAAGGAAAGCCACCTTGAGCTGGTCGTAGCCGCCTTTAACCAAGCACCGAAGGTAAATGCCTTGTGTTTTTTGTTTCACCGGCCGTTGATTCAAACAAAAGCTTTTTGTGAAAGTTATCAAACAGTGTTGGTTAACAGTTCTCGTAGATATTATTAGCTTGAATAACAATTCGCATCGGGTAGTTTCTGGGCTGAATATAAGTTTATGTAACGTGTAACAAGAGAAAACTTTCGTTGATTTGTGGTTGATTAAATAAACTCTGTAAGTTCGTGTTGTTTTACGTTATTTTATTTTGTTCGCCGATAACAGATAACTTGTAAACTTAGTATTTTAATCAATATGCAAACAATTAAGGGCTCTTAAGTGTATATTATCTTTAAAAACGTGTTCATTTTACTTAATTATAACAAAATTAGAAGTTTTCTATTAACTTTTTATTATGTTACAGATATAGTTTATCTTTAACTTTGACAAAACTTTTTTAAATAAAGTATTTAAATACGAATAAATTAACATTTCTTTCGTTGTTAGTATGTTTATAAACCTTTGAGAAGTGAAGTGAGCCATGTAGTAAAATGAGTAAAACTTTTCTTTTGGACTTTGAAATAAAGTCACGTATTTACTTAGTGTTTTGGTGAATTTAAAATATGCTATCTTCTAGTATACTTTAATAAATGTATAATATTATAAAGCATGCAATATTTTTTTCCTAAAATACTACATGGCTCACTTTATCTTCTCAGGTGCTCGTATGTACTTTAAACATTCTGGAATATTCTAAGCGACGAAATTTAAGTGTCAAGAAGTTTGATTCATTTACGCACGAATGTCTTCAGACCAATTAAACATATTGTGAACTTAATTTTGTGTTATAAAAAAATAATTTGCATGTGTATTTGCTTAAACTTTTGTATCAAACTTATTTTTTTTATTTGTACCTAACCTAGATTTATGTTAATTAGTGATTTTTATCAATATTATACATATTGAATTCTTTGAATGTTCTGTTTTATTGCATAATAATTATACTCAAAGCAAAAACTTAACTATACATCCTACTGTTATGATGTTTGTTTACTGTAATTTTTTGTTTTATATGAATTATTTTTTATCTAAATCGTGTTGTGTTTCTTACAATACAAATATCATAATAAATTGCAAATAAAAACAAACGAATTTAAGGGTTTAAAGTGTTTATATAAACTGTCATATCAGTGACTCTTTTCCAGATAAAAACTGTAACGTATAAATTTAATATTTTATCACTTAAAGTTGAATTTAAAAAACAATGTATTTACAATTAAATTTTCATTAAATCACCGCTGTGTAAAGACATTGCAAATCTTCACTGTTAAAATACATTTTAAATTTTACTTAACATTATAAATGTATTTAATAATTCCGTAAATCAAACAGTTATGTATTTAAATTTGCGTAGTCGAAGAATCGTATTGACCAGCTGTTTAATAAATCCGAACAAGTTTGTATTTAAAAACAAATACTAGTAACAAAATTTAGAGTCTTTATAATAATAATGGTACTGAATTGGCATCGGTTCAATTATTAGTTTACATAATAGTATTGTATTTATTTACAATGGTGTGTATTTTTATGTTGCGTGACATATATTTATTTTAAAGATGAAGAAAAGTTTAAGTCTATTTAAATTGAAGACTTTCTCAGCGTGGAAAGCATCTCTCAATGACGAGTAACACTTATGCGTCCGTTCGGATGTGGCAATGCATCGCAAGGTCTATTTCGAGGATTTGGGAGAGTATTTTTGATTGCTTTGCTGGATCTCTCTCCCGATAATAATACTCTCAGTATTTCTAGAAGATCTGGAGCGCCAAATAAAATAAATTTCCACTCACAACTGATCCGAGGAATCGTAGACATTGCGTAGACGTTTTTTCTAGCAAAGTGAAAAACTGACTTGTCAATTACGATGCTGAGAATGTCAAAATTTAGACACCAAGTTAGATTGTCCGACAGTTAGAAACCATTGAAGTTTTTTATTATTTCATAACTATACTACAAAAAACAAAATTACATGGTCTAGTAAAGCAATTTTACAGTAGATATACCAAACCGCAGTGCTATTTTTAACTCTGGAATCATTAATTTATTATATTGAAATAAAGTATTCGATTAAATTTCAATATCAAATAATAATTATTCAAATTTTGAATATGTACATACGTTTTGTATCTTATTTTTTGGTCGTTCATTAACACGGCCTTATTTTGAATTAACGTCAGGGAAATATATACAACATTATCCCTAAGTTTACACTTATGAATGGTGATCTGAATTGATTTTATTAATGCTTTGATTATAATGATGTTCAATCGATTAGGAAACTAATCTTCCAAACAAATATAATTTCTGTAGGTCTTTCAAAATCAGTACAATCATCGTTCAAACATAGTTTGATGATTCATAGCATAGAATTGTCTACTGATTTTAAACGAGACAAATTATTATGAAACGTCATTTTATTTTAAATTAAATTATTTTGATTACTGGAAAAAATTATCATTATTATCTGTAAAATAAAACAGTAAACTTTTGATGAAATTTAAGCTTTTTCCGTGTTATATTTTAATGTGAAAAGTTTTAAAAGTTATGATAGTTAATATTATTTAATTATTTTATCACAGTCATTAATATCATAATAATCAAAATTTATTCCGGTATGTGAGGTAGTTGTTATTAACCGTAAAAAAACATTTCCATGCCTGTTATTAACACTTCGATACAATCCACAAAATTAAAATTGATTCGCGATGTTGCTGTGATATCAATATCTGTAATGAATTTAGGTTTAAATATTAAATCGACGTTCTCAAATTTGTTTTAATTACATAAGAAAAATATAATGTTATTACCGTGTATTTAAAAGCTGTGAATATTACACGCGTGATGATTTATTCGTGTATTTCATTTAGTCGGCGTAAAAAATAAAACGATGTCAAAAGTTATTTAGGGAGCAGAATCTGGCATCCACCGTTTGGTTGAATTTTAATCGTGATTCGTAATGTGCAAATGTTTATTTAAATGTTAAGATACACAAATAGCGAAAAAAATCATAATATGCGTGTTATTAAATTATGCCGGTTTTGGTTTGTATACTTCGACTGTGGAAAAGAAAAAAAGACGTGACTCACAGCTTTTTTCGATAATCACAATGTATCAAACTTGATACACGTTCTATCAAAAGTATGTAAGCTGCAAATGCCGAATGAGTATCTAAATTCAGCTTTTAAGATTGAAAAAAGTTGGGCATGTCAAACTTGCAAACAGTAGAATAGACTTAAAAAAGGTTATTCTTAAACAATTTGTTAAATTATTATTAGGTTACGTCAATTAAACATCAGTTTACAAGTCTTCGTGCACTTCAAGTTTGTGTATATTACATAATTTGCATATAGCCCAAAATAACCATAACAGGTTTTTTGCGCCTCCACACTCCAACCAATTTGGTATGTGTAAGTTACGTCCTTTTTCTTTTCCACAGTCGATATGATCAGCTTGTCAGTTGTGTTTCATTAGGTCTAGTGAGGTTCCCAGGTACGGTAGCATGATATAAAGTGAAAACAAATGAACTAATAAGAAAATTTAAACCAAGAAAAAAGACTGAAAAATGGTGACGATTTCTTTAAGTAATGTCAAATAAACACCAGCTTAGAAGTCTCCGTGCACTTCAAGGTTGTGTATATTTCATAATTTACATACGGTCCAAAATCATCAAAATACGTTTTTGTGCTTCCTGTAAAATTTGATATCAGTGGATTGCGTTCTTTTTACTTTCCGCGGTCGATATGTTATAACAGGTTGAACAATTTAAACTAGTAGAAGCACATTTTCAAGTGTTTTAAAAGCGTTTAAAGTAATTAAGTTGGTACACGGTGCAGTTTTTTTTGCAGTGTTAGTGCTTTTGTATTGTCTATGATCTGCACTTCCATGATAACATTTAAAAACATGCGTGTTTGGATGCTTTCTGTTCTTTCTACAGTGCACGCATGGATTACTTTAGAAGTTATTAGCCTTCATACAGTTCATGCGCCAGTTGTAAATCATACATATTAAACTAATATCACTGATATAACGTCGGAACATCGTTACCCAAAACGATGCCCAACTCCAAGCGATGGTAACTCAGCGATGGAACATTACGCAAATCCAGAAGTATAAGCAAACATCTTGTTTATTTTGTTATGTAGGATATAATTATCATAATCATACAAGCATTAGGTTATAATTATCACAATTAAGCATTATTTTAATAATATAACACAAAAATTTAACAAAATAGTGTTTAAAGTGACTTCGATGCCTTTGGTCATTGAATAACCAATCTGATTTCAATCATAAAATTGAACACATTTGGGGTGTTTACTGCCAATACTTGATGTAAAAACATTATAATAAGAAAAACAAAATATTCTTTTTCATTTATTTCCACTTTTTATTTATCAAAATCAGGACCAGTTTCGCTCATGGCGAGCGTTGTCAACTGATAAGAAATATAATTTAACAGTGCTGTTTATAAAAAAAATAAGAATTGAGAATGGACAGCACTGGAAAAATACCATGTATGGTATTGGTAATAATATTACTCGCTTTTATCATTTCCAGACATTTTTTTTTAATATACTTAATACAACCAAAAATAGACCGTTATTAATGTCATGAGGCAATTTATTGTTTAACCCCTTACATTGGCAATTTGCTTCGTTAGATATAACGGTAAAAAGTGTTTTTATTGCGAGAAAATATCAATAAATCTAGTTTTTAACATGTTTATGACACTTGTAGCAGAAATATTTACGATATCTGAAATCAGGAGTAAAATCTTCATCTAGCCAAAGCAGCTAAATTGTAATTTATACTCCAGTATCTCACGTATTTCATATTTATTATGAATATTAGCAGAAATGTTAGGCATATTATCCCAAAGAATGTAAGACAACTTTGTCTATACAAAGCTTTATTACAACAAATTTGAAATGATGTCCTTCTCAAGTGGCGTCGCATCTCATGTTGAGCTTTTTCCTAGTCGGAAACTTTTATGTTTTCCATTGCTCCTTTAATTTTCAATTTATATTATTTTATAAACAAATGAAGTGCGCGTGAATTTTTAATTCAATTTTTAATTTACATACAATTTTGTAATTCTTTTAAGTTATCCGAAAAAAATAGCCTCCAAATTTGATTGCGCCTGGGGCCTCTCAGTGTCCTAACCCGCCATTAGTAATTATAATAATCTGCAAAAGAAACAAAGAAATGGAGTTTGCACTTCATCAACGAAAACTACTTTTCTTGCAATTGTATCATCTCACTTTGATATCTTGAATAATGAAATGAGCCAAGTAACATAATGATAAAACTTTTCTATTCTGCTCTCAAGTACAATCACAACTTTATTAAGTATCTGCGCGCATTGAATATTCTTATATTATTGAGAAGACACTATTGCATTGTGTATTGCAGGCGCAATAAAATTTGAATGCACTTTTTTCAGATAATGGCGTTTAAGTGCACGGATGAACTTGAACTGACGATACCGAAAGGCAAAACCCGGGTCGTTAGTGACAAAACGTATGTAAATGCACATATTTCAACGATTCAAATTTAATATTGAAATTCCAACAAGTATATTTTTTAGAAATCTTAAATTAAATCAGAGTTATTTACAAGTAGTATTAAAAATGGTAACATACAATTAAACCAAAAAGTACATTAATAATTAATTGTTCAGTTTCACTATGGACGATACCAATGGAAAAAAATCATAAATATATGAATATTTAAATATTGCAAATGGAATATTCGTAAAAAATATTATATATTATTTGTTTGTATTTCAGAATTCTTGTTAGTATAACATTCATGAATTTCGTAGAATCAATTGCATTGAATATACAAACATAAAAATAATTTGTTTACAAAAAAAATAGCCCAATTCATTTCATTGGCTGATCAAACGCAAATAATTTTAATCAAAATTCGTACAATTCTATTCATTCCCCACAGCTGTTGTGTCGGATAACATGATGTAATAGATATTATCAAATAAAAATATATTATTTTACTCTCATTTTATTTTAATTTAAGAAACGTAAATGCGTCAACTGCCCCCACGCATTTGAAAAGCGAGTCATATTGCTTTTTCTATTGACTGAAAGCTTTAAAATTGGAACTCATTTAAAAGTTAAATTATCACATACATACATGACAAACGCTTTTACAGAGAAGAGCTTTTTGGTAGTGGAAAATTACATCTTGGAAAAGCAATGATTGGCCGAGCATTCCTTATTTTACAAGTATAAGACAACTCGTACACTGCCAAATATGCAATTATCAGTAATAAAGTTTTACCAATTTTACAATATAAACTATTTTTGCATTTTTTATTTTACACACACTTTTCAAGTGCATGCGTGGAAATTGTGTTTGAGTTAGAAAAAGAGTGTGAATATAAGTATTTTTACGCACAACATACACTATTTGTCTGGACAACAATGGTATTATATAAAAAATGCAAAAAGATAACGCCGCAATTTGGTAATTTTTTTTTATTTATATAGGTCTCTCACAGTCCAAGGAATATATTTACTGTATTTTTTTAAATGCATTTTCTTGGTATAATAAGTTTGAAAAAATAAGAAGTCACTGCTTTAACATGTGACTAACTTCCTGTTTATTTTATACAGTTAACTTTAAGTTTAATAAAATAATAAGTGCTTCAATTAAATGCTCTGTTTTTCAACAATTTTTCTTACGAATAGATTTAACTGTATACTCTTTTACTCACCTTTAAATTAAAAATTAGAATGCAATTTATAGATTCATTATTTTAATTGAAATAGTGTTTTTAGATTATTTTATTATAAAAGGTTTTTTGTACTCTCAATCGTGAAAAGCTTTCATCTTAATGTCTCATTTTTGTAACATAAATAGAATATATCATCATTATACTCCAAGTCCAAAACTTGGTGTTTTTAAATCGTTAGATTAAAACACGCTCTATCGTCAAAAAAGACAAACTAACTAATATTACATTCATTTTTTTATATATTTTAATAAACAATACGCACTAAATCAATTTCTTTGGCATATATTACTGGAAAAAACCTATAAATAACTTTCAAGATTTCATATTTCCAAAAACAATAAAACGACTTAAAGTTTTTGAGCTGTAAGTATTTTGATTAATTGATGAATATTCATTTTTCATATTGTTTACGGCCACGTTACACATTTCAGTTTGTCTCATAATATCCAAAAACTTTAGCACTAAATACGTTGCTATTTTTACCTTATTATATAATGGAGTTCTAAAAGTAAATACCAATTCAGTCAATCCAAAAACTTTAATTATCAAAAAACAAGATTTTTTGACTTAACGTTTTCTGGCAGAATACCGACGATACTATTCATACACGTTAGATAAACTGTAGAGTGTCGGTGTGCGCCTGCGCTTACAAAAATACTTTTACCAAAGTTGGCGTTCTGTAATGTGCCCATATCTTTGCTTTGACGAGAAATCGGCGCTAGCATTCTACTAGCCGACGCAAAACTCTAACATATAAATTTATCACGTCTCGTATTATGATAAAGTTTACCCATTCAATATATCATCACCGCTCATACGTATTTGTTCGAACATAAAATACAAACAAACAAAAAAAATGATTCCTGACGTCACGAGTTAGGACGCTTGAAGCTTCTTACGGTACAATTTCAATAATACTTAACATTGTTCCCAACACTACAAAGTATTTTTTTAACCATGACCGCTCCCAATGTGAAGCATATGAACTCCTAATGGAGTTTATCTCCCCAGAAGTGTTTATTACTCAGTTTCTCAACCTCACTTTTTCCAAAGAGAATAAGAATAGAAGAATAGAGCTAGAACAGGACTAGTGGTTAGCTAATCGCTCTCGATACGCCCAGTTCATAAGATAGGATGGGTGGAAGGGGGGAATTCAAGACATTACATACATCCATGCCTTCGAACAGAAATTCATAAATCGATTGAAAAATCAGTTTATAAAACTGCCCGTACTGGAATTCGAACTCGTGACCTCCGTAACCGAAGCCAACGACGTTGACCTCTTGACTACACAGGCCATTTTTTTTTTACAAATTACAAATTACATTTTGAAAACTGAAAGTAGTCAGACAATTTTGATCGTATATTATTACTATTGACTTAACGCAATCAAGGAATTCATTTTTCGAATTTGATTAAAAAAACGTTTTCCTGTAAAATTTATAAATTGTTAATTTTCTGTCTATTGCGGGTTGATGTGGTTGTATTTTGCAATATTTAACTTAAAAAATAGTTTACATGAGCATTTTCTTTGAATTACCGACAGTGTTCATCCATTGAAATATATTTGTTTATTTTTTTTAAATGAAAATCACTACAGTACCGCGGTCTTGAGACGAGAAAATTTCTCGAAAAATGATATTTTTTATTTCTCGTGTTTCAGGAAAATGCTAAGACTTCAGAATCTTTTCTATTTAGCTTGAATAACAACCAGTTAATGTTTGTAGGGTCATATGGCGCAGCGGTTAGCGTTGTTGACTTCCGTGCCGGATCTCACGCGTTGAAGTCCCAGTACGAACAGCATTTATCGATTTCTGTTCAAAAGCATGGGTGTTTTTCCTTCAACTACTGGGCGTGGCAAGAGTGATTAGTTAACCACTAGTCCTGTCCTACACTTTTCTTTCTATTCTTACTACTCCCTTCTTGTAGAAAAAGTTCTGTTGAGATAACTCCATTAGGAGGCCATATGCTACTCATTGTTAGCTGACATGGAATAATCTTTATAACTTCTTATGGAACGCTTTTTTGAAGTACAAAACATCTTTCATATTAAAGAGACGTGCCTAAAAACATTTATTAGGAAGTCTTTAAAAGACTGTAAAGTATTAATTAATGCAACTTTTTACTTATAAAAGTGTTGTCACTTTTATATATATTTCAACGACAAAACAATTGATTGTACAGTTAATTTTTTGTAGAAGGTTTTAAAAAAATACGAATTATGGTATAGTCATTAACGACACATATGTTCGTTATCTATTTGGACTAATCGGGTCGTATGTTAGACGTGTATGCGTTCCCATGCGATCCATTCATCAACCCTTAAACACACTCTGTCAGACAAATTACATAAGCCAAGCTGAAAAAGGCGACAATCGATTCAGAACGTCGAAGCTAAGACCGTTTTGATTGGGTTAACAATTCAAAAAGCTTCAACAGGCGCGTATTTATATAAAAAAAAAACATTTTTTACAGTAAAAAAAACTCACAAATAGATTGCTTTTTTCGTCCAGTTGAAGATTTTTACACTTAGCTTTTTGTCAACTACGCAAAGCCTCAATATATAATAGAATGAAAGAGAAATATACTGCGTAAAAAGCTTCAAAAGTTTCGCCACAAATATATAATAAAAGATCAGTTTTGCGGATACTAATTCACACTATTTCTTTTGTAGTATAAAAAAAATTATCAGTTCTAAAAGCATTATTGAAATTAAAGGTAGGCTTTCATCTAAAAGTAAAAATAAATACCTGATTGATTCTATTACCTCTTAAAACATTTGGTTGAAAGCCTTAGATTTTCTTAGTGAGGTTTATGGTCCCTTTGATAAATTTAAATCATAAGTCAAAATACATGACTTTGAGAAATGCAGAAATGATCGCTCAAAATATGGAAAATATGGACTTCAAATGGAATTTTATGTCAACAGAACTGTTTCTACGAGTTCTTCTTGCTACTTAGTTGCTATACCTTTCTTTTTTAAGAGAGTAGGGATTGGCGGATAAAGCTAGACAGCACTAATGGTTAGCTAATCGCTCTCGCTACTTTCTGTTTTTAAAGACAAGATGGAGGGAGGGGAATTTAAGACATCACATATATTCATACCTTCGAACAGAAATTCATAAATCGATTGAAAAATCGGCTTATAAAAACAATCCGTACTGGGATTTAAACTTGTGACTTCTGTAACTAAAGCCAACGGCGTGGACCACGCGGCCGGTCTACATTCGAAATACTTGTTTTTTATCATTAATTTGACGCATATAAGCCGTGACAATTTGAAATGAATGATATGTTTTCCAATAAAGAACAAAGAAAATTCGATGGATTCGGCGGTAACTTTAGAAACTTAGATTGTTATTTTTTTATTAACTATAATACAAATCGCTCTATCATACTAATTTCATATATTTTTTTTGAACATGTAAATTTTGGCACCTTCGAACATTCAGTTTAGTTCAAGTTCATCCGTGCACTTGACACCTGGGCGCTGGGCCATACGCCCCATTGTAGATTTTCAAAATCAATTTATGAAAGTATTTATTTTAAATTATGAGTCCGGAAGAAGATAAAGTATCAATAAAACGTTTATCAGTCAGCTATAAGTGGTAATGATTTTGTTTAAATTCTTTCTGTATTCAATACGTTTTTGTTCAAAACACTTGAATACACTCCTGTGATACATTTTTTCTACTTTATATCGATTTCGTTTTTGTGGCTATAAATAAAAGCATGAATGAAAGGCCATGTTTATTCGGCAAACAAAGCTATGTTTTTTTATGACATTCAAACAGAGTTTTAAAAAGCAATAACTTAGTGGCATTTACGTATTACGTTGAAAACACCAACTTTTATAAAGCATTTAACAATTTTTAAAAATGGTTACGACTTTGCGCAAAAAGCTAGCATATCAGAATTCATATAAGCGGTCTTATAGCTAAGTGGTCTACACTTTTGGGTTTCTTACTGGACTTCGATGTCTAAAGGATTAAGGACACCTTATAAGTTTTTCAATCGATAATTGTTTATTTAATTTTCTTCAACACATTCTATCATACTTTGCTTTGCGCGGTATTTCCGTGCACACTTTCGCTATGTGTCAGTGCGTTTCTTTGCAATGCACGTCTTTGGAATGCCACCATCCTTTTATCGATAATTCTTTTAGAAAACAGAGGTTTAGCTTTCTAAAATATTCAGTTTTCGAGACTTGAGTTACTCTGGATTAGGGATTCTGAAGTCTCTGGGTTTTCAAAGTCCCGGGACTCGAAGCGTGATAAAGTCAAAATCCCGGAACATCCCGGGACTCAAGACTTTTATTTCCCTTTCAATAAAATTATAATTTTATTAAAATTAAATATTTGCATGTTGTAATTATGTGTTACATACACTCGGCGCCTTTTGAAAGTACACACTATCTAGTAAAAATCGCGTTTTTTTAATACAACGTTTAATAATTCCGCCGTCAGGTGTAAATTTATGACCACAATTTCACAATACAGCTTTTAGACCTTTTTTTGTCCTATTAAGACATTGGTATCTTTGTGAAATAATGAAAAAACATTTGTACATAAAACATCATCAGTTATGAAGATTTAATTTTAATATTTTGTAATTTGCTTTTGCTACAGTTATATTACAATATATAAACACATGGTATTTGAAACTTCTACGAAATTATAAATCCCACACATCTGTTTTTCTATCAGATCCCTTTTATATATGCATACTTCATTTTGTTAAAACCCCGAGTAAGTGTCACGTCCTGACCGTGGTGTGTCCGTTTTTATTGGGGCCCTCTCTTATACTTGCTTTCATTCAATACACATCAGTTTTTTTGAGGGTTTCTTAGCCACAAGAATTGCTTTTTTCAACATTAAAATGTACATGTTATTAGCACATTATAAATCACAGTCACAATTCCCGGGACATTTTCCAAAAAAGTCCCGGGACTAAAGGCAGCAAAAAACCCAAAAAGTCCGAGACTTTTGTCCCAGAACGTCTCGACACAGAATCCCTACTCTGGAGTGAGTACATTTATTATTTTATTATTTTATTTCATTACGTAAAAGAATTGTTTTTATATGATTCAGTCAAGAAACATATACATAAAATATTGTTATCCATATGTGATAACTGTTTTTTTAGACAGTAGATAATTGAGAAACTATTATATCTAACATCAATAATATTTCCCAGACAAGACAAAACATAAATAATTACAAAATAAGCAATTATTTTTAAGTTTAAAAACTAATAAAATTACGCTGCATCTATAAAAAAACGAGCCAGTTTTAAATAGATTTTTTACTCTGAACGGCAAAGTTTGCGAAAATCATTACGATTAAAATTTCAAAAAAAAATGTCTTAATATTTCATGCCGAAGTTGAATTAAAAAAGTTTGTATTTTTATGAATTTTCATTAGGCTGCACAAGTAAGGGCTTTCAAGTTTCTGTTGCCTTTTAAATTAAATAAAAATATACATCTTATAATCTGGTTGGTTATGTTATAAAAACAAAAGAATACTGCCATCGTTAATATAAATTTCAAAACATTTAAGCAACCCAAGTTAGCTTAAATCAATAGAAAATTATATTTTTGCACATACTTGAGTACTTCTAACACTAACGTAATTAAAACATTCAAATAACTACAAAAAGTAATGAAATGGCGACAGTAATTAACCTTTATTTTATAATTTAATAATTCACAGGTTGTAACATCAATCATAACAATTCTACACGATAGCTTGACAAATTTGTACTACATAATGATTTCGAATAATATTAATTTAAAAGCTACATGAATTTTCATTCTGACTTTTTAGTTTCAGTTTGTCTAGGGTAATAAAAATCATTGTTAATAAGTGCAAAGTTCATAATAAATCTACTTTTAAAAAATAAGTAAAACACGCTTTGATAGTAGTCAAAAGTCGTTACATTTTGTCCCAGCCATTTTAAATTATTTGTTTATCCATGTCCTAACAATGATCATATGGCCTCCTAATAAGGGTATCTCTACTAGAACTGTTTATTACTCAGTTGCTCAACCTCACTTTTTTTCAAAGTGAGTAGTAGAGAAAGGAAATAATGTGAATTGACATCACAAACACTCAGTCTTCGATCATAACTTTGAATTGAATAATTCTCAAATTCAATGTGATCTTACCGGGAATCGAATCCAGATCTGCGTGATCGGTGGAGCAAGTTTTAACCAAATAGTTACGTAAACCATAAGCGTATTGAATTAATGAACATAACATTGAATTAACCCTATAGAGCAGCGTTTCCCGAATGATGGGTTGCGACAACAAAATGCCGGGTCTCCAATTTCCTAAAATAAATCTGTACATTTACTATATAATTTCGTAATAAGCGAATATAAAGTAACGCTGTGTATGGTTAAAAAAAAAGTAGTATTGTAGTCAGTAAGTGTAGTGGATCTAAGCATAAAGCTTTCATCCTTTTCTCCAAGCCTGGAGCTTTTAGTTAACAAAAAACTGCAGCACACCTCTCATTAATAAATTATTGGTTCCTACATTTATTTTTTTTATAAATTTATCACAGTAAATTATTTTGTATTATAACATATAAAAACTGTATGGACATAAATATACTGTTTTATTTTACCTATATGCCGGTAGTATAGATAGACCACAACAAATTTAGTGGGTCACGAAAGAGAAATATTAAAATAACCGGGTCGCGGGAAAAGAAGTTTGGAAAACGCTGCTATAGAGATTTTTAATATTTACCAATGTTCGTGAATCTTTCTTTAACTAAGTCAAATCTTCGTATAAAGATTTTTTGAAAGTCAACTCGACAGCATGGTCTTATTAATCGAATTTTATCTATTTTCAAATTAACTATTTCTTAAAAAAGCGATGTACAGAAGAATAAGGGTGGTAGTAATTTGGGAATGGAATAAAAAGTGTAGTAAAAAACATGTTTATTAATTAGCTTTTTTCTTACAGGCAATTAAATTCTCATCGTAAGTCACTATTCCAAAATGCCTGCCGGTGACGTCACACGGCGAGCTTCGCTGAAGCCCCAGAGGCGGATGTCCAGACGCGGATCCCTCATCACCAAATCGCCGACCACTCCTCAAGAAATTCCTTGGGATATTGTGGACAGGTGCTTGACGCCGATTCTCTTCTGCCACGCCTTGGCTGTTATCCTATCGACTTTCCTCAACGTTCTGCGGATCTCACAAGTGTCAGCGTTTACGCTATTCCTCTGGTTTGCCATCTCGACGATCGGCGCTGTTTGGTTCTACCATAACCTCAAGGTAAGATTTAACCACATGGTTTCACTGATTGCATACATCTTCATTTTGTTGCTGAAAAGTTACAGTCAACATTTTTAAATGAAAATGCCAATTTTTAAAAAGATATTAATGAAATAACTTGATGTATCATACATTTTAAAATATAATCGTTTAGGGCAGTGGATCTTAACCTTTTTAGTGACCCACAGTCCCTTGTATCTGAAAATATGTTTTCGCACTCCCTTCAAAATTTATTTACGTATTTGTAATACATTTAACCACTTGAATACCAATCGGACACAGGTGTCCGGAACATATGCAAGCGAACACAAATGTCCAAGACATTTAAAAAATCAAATACTTGGTATTCTAATAGAATATAAGCAATATTTTGATGAATATGTGTAGAGCTATCTATACTGAGTCAATAAAGGTTTTTAAAATATCAAATTCGAGTGTATATTGGCAAAATTATTTTTCTCAAAAATACGCAGTATCTCTGAGACATATTAATGATTTATTTGCGCGGTATTCAAACGGTTAATAAACATTTTTTTATATATGTCAAAATATAAACTTCTTCCGCATCCCGGAAATGCTTTCTCAAACCCCAGGTTAAGAACCACTGATTTAGGGTGATAAACAAAGATAAAACTGACGTGATATTTGTTGATTTGAATTATTGAATCTCGAGCAAATATTAGCGATATCATGTTAATAAAACGGCTCGGCAAAAAAGTGGGGTATTACGACCGTTACTTATTTATTGTTCGTTTCAACAAATGTCACTCAAGAAAAATGTCATTTACTCACGTTGAAATATTATGGAGTTCTTTACACCTTTTGAGAGTTTTAGGGATTATTTTTTATTGTAGTTTCTCCTTGTTCACCAATTCAACCGTGCATCTTCCTCGACTTGTCACCAACGTTCCCTCTAAGCCCAGTTGGGAAACCCCCGCGCACTCATTCCTGGTTGGCGCGCACTACAAGACAGTTATCTAAATAATATAATATTTTATCGGTCCACGCTGCTTTTGAAATTTGCGCGCAGCTAACCTCTTGTCTTAGAAAGAACATTGCTTGTCACTATCTGTATATAACGGCAAATTCAAATCTAAAGATTAAAAAATGATAAGAACATTTTTATCGTGACCACACAGTAGATGCAAAGAAAGTTTTCAAATTAAATAACTGTATTTCTTATTTCATGGCAAATTTTACCAATTGGTAAAACGGTTGAACCTTGCAAGTTCATAATTATTTGATTTTCGATAAATTAATCACATTTGAGATATTTTCGCGTTGACGACAATGATACAAAGACGTCAAAATTTTTGAGGTTATGTGAGATGTCAGATGTCAGATGACAGTAAAATTACAACTGCGTAATTTCGCGCATGCATACAGCATTATGACTGCACGCGTGATTGTTTTTAATTTTGTGAACAATTTAACTAAGTCTGGGTAGTTTAATTGAAAAGTTAAAGTTATCATTTTTTCTCTCATACATTCGGTTACTGACTAAAATGGACAATGTATATATTAAGTAAATGCATACTTAACTTAAACAAAAACAATGAAATTTTATAAAAATAGTGTGTTCAATAATTTAACGACTTCTATTATTAGTATGTTAACTCCAACCTACAATTGCCCATACCGGTAACACAATAATTTTACGACCATTATTACTCTAATATGTAACGTTTTATCTAATAGGCACCGTTTCCCGACATGCAAACAATATATTAAAAGCCTCATTTTCAAAAAAAAACTCACATAAATATCATATTTTCGTGCTTCAAAGCTTACACTTATATAAGCAAAGTCTCAATGAAAAACTCAACAAAGACGCATGAAGCATTTTGTTTATTCGAATACAAATAATAATTATAGTTATGACACAGCGGTTTGTATTATATGAAAACATGTTTGCAATCCAAATAGAAAAAAACATTTAAATATGTATGTTAAGAAATTGTTAGCAATTTTTAAGTCTCAAACTACTTACTGTCTTTCAATAATTTTAATTTTAATAATAATAATAATCTCTAAAATATTACTTTATAAATAACATAAAAAATAGAAAGTCTTACCTTTTTTGATCGGAAATTTTACCAAACTTACAAAAAGAAAACAAGATAACGTATCACCTAAAAATTAAATAAATTCATAACACGCGTTTGAGCTTTACTTATAGCAATCCTTTGTAACAAACTTGAGGAAAATTTTGTGAAAAAGTTTGGAAACTTAAAGCCGCAAATTCCTCTTCTTAAGGTAATTTTAAAAGAAATGATTTGAGCAAAGGAAAATCATATAAATGTCAGGGGCGTTTACAGTTCACCAATTTTGATAAAAAAAAAAACTAAACAATGTAACTTACTTTAATTTGTATTGTGCGTTGTTGCTGTACGTTACTTATTTATAAATAATGTAACATCTTAAATAAACATCGGATAAAAAAAACTAGAAGTATCTATTGTCATTCAAATGCCATTTAAAAATAGTTTTATTTTATTTTCTAAAATGTTACTCATTCAAATTACAAAAACATGTATAGAATAAATTGTCAAAGCTACCCACTGACAGAAATTCACCTGCATATTTAATAATATATTACGATCAATTTTATCTTACTTAAACTTTTGTATGCTGAAAGTCTAAATGCATTTTTTTCCACATTCAATACTATCACTGTCAGAATCGTTAATAATATCATTCATTCTGTCTTTAAAGTGATACTCAGTCACTTGGCTTAAGTTATTTAAACCATTTTTTTTTTTTGCTTACACATTGTACGCAAATATAGATGTCTTAATAAAAACACTATATTCCGTTGTTCTTTATTTCTACTTTATTTAAAAAGGTCAGGACCAGTTTCTCTTTACAGGTATACCGCCATATAATGTAAAGAATTATTTAAATATTTTCAATACAGTACAATATTTAAAATGTTTCTTTAGTAAAAAATCTATTGTATTTTACAGGGCTGTGGAGTCACGTAAAAAAAAGACGATTCCGAGGTTTTATTTAAATAATTTTATTTTAATTTATATGTAGTTTAATAAAAACACAATATTCATTTGTACTTTATTCCACCTTATTTTAAAGGCCGGACCGGTTTCACTGGACGATGCTCGCAATGAGCGAAACCGGTTCTGACCTTTTTAAATAAAGTGGAAATAAAGTATAAAGGAATATTGTGTTTTTATTAATATAATGCCTTTTCATCAAAGTTTGACAGTGAACACTCTAAAAGTGAAATATATTGATATCTTAATAAAACACATATTTCCTTTGTACTTTATTTCCAGTTTATTTAAAAAGGTCAGGAGCGGTTTCGTTTATGTTGAGCATTGTCAACACTGTTTATATTGCCATGTCAACATTTTCATTTCAACATGTCAACATTGTTAACTTAAAATGTTCGCCACGAGCGAAACTGATCCTGACCTTTTTAAAAAAAGTGTAAATAAAGTACAAATGAATATGTGTTTTATTAAGGTATCAATATATTTCACTTTTGGGGTGTTCACTGTATATAATGCCTTTTCACCTAGTATTGACAGTGAACACTGAAAAAGTGATATTAATGTATCTAATTATCAATCGATTATACAGTAACAAAGTGATTTGACATTTCAATTAAACTGTTTGGTATACTTGCGTCACTTATGAATATTAATACTTCGAACTAAATACATATTTTAAAAAAAAAACGATATTCTTGGTTTTTCATGCTCCATAATTGACAATCTGGTCCCAACACCGATATAACAAAGTATGTAATATCCAAATGCTTTCCTAGTTGTTAATAAACTCACTTCGCATAACACTTACTTTATTTCCACATGCTCGAACCATTATAATTTGAGAGGGGCCGTGACATTGAAGACGTAATGGCTCGAGATAAATTTCAAAATAAAACTGTATTAAATAATATGCTAATTTGGTTCTTGGCTAAGAAGCTTTTAAGCTGCTCTTTTAAAAAAGACGTACAGAAAAATTGGCAAACGATTACTATCGTAAAGTTTCTTTTTATCTGAGTTACTGTGCTTTATTTCTTTAAAACAATGAGTAATATTGCTAAACTAATATGTATGTAAATTTATGCACGTTACGTTAAAGCTTGTTTTTATTCTTGGGTTTAGTATCAATTAAGGCTTATACAAAAACTGACTTTTGAAAAAACCGGTTTTCGAATGTCAATATTGTTTGGGAACCGGTTTTATCCGGTTTTCGAAGTTTTACAAAAAATGGACAATTAAAAATAGCGAAAAAAAAAATTTAATTCTTTTCTTATTTCGTTTATTCATATACATAATAATACACAACAAGAAATTATTTGGTGTTAATTTTCATAAAATATGATTTAAGAAAACACAAAGCGTCCACTGATCGATCACTTAGTGATGATCTAATTGTTGTAACAAAATTTCCTGATATCGAAAATACTTTTTCACTGGGTAATGATGTGGGGCATATGGTCTGAAAGGCAATAAATAAGAGATCTTAATTTTTTGTCCTTTTGTTTTTTGACTCGTATATAGAAAAAAATCGGCCTTTAGTGTCATTACATTTGAAGTTTTTTTATTGTGGTTCCTGAAGAAATCTATTTATCGATTCTTTCATGGTTTTTTAAAGAGTTGTAGGTACAACCGGTTACGATGATGAAATAAACCGGTTTTCAAATATCGCAAATTTTGCCTAAAAGCCCTAGTATCAATATCAGAAAATGTGTGCAATCCATTGATTGACTTTAAAAAAATAACTCTTTCTTTAAAACTTCCACATCTTAGTTTTTAAAAAATTGCTACCTCTTATTTCGGTTAACTCTGTTCACTACCAATCTGGATCCCATTGATTCCTAACGGCTTTCATCAAAACATAAGTTACACTCACCAACTACTTGGAAGCGGGGAAAAATAGGAAACTATCATTAAACCTATTCACTCTATTAATGTCATTATTTTAATTGTATCACTTTGTCAAAGAATTCCCAAATTTTAATTATGTTTGTAATTACTTTCAATCCCCATTCTAAATTTATTAATCTGAGATGACTTTTTAATTATATGTAAGATGTGTTAAACATTTTAATTTTGTGCTATTTTAGAATCACTTTTAATGTAATTGGTATTTTCTTTTCAATGCCAATTGTTGTTTATAACTGTTCATTTTTGTATAAATAGCATTGTTAAATTATATTTCTTATCAGTTGACGATGCTCGTAATGAGCGAAACCGGTCCTGACATATTAAATAAAGTGGAATGAAGTACAAAGGAATATTGTGTTTTTTCTAAAACATACGTTATTCTACAAAAACTATTTGTCACTCGGTCGCTTAACTTCTTTCTTTCAGATAGAGAGAAATAAACAGATATGGCATTATTCCCATTGGCCGAGTTGATTAATGCAGTGAATTAGTCGGTTAGTTACTAATCCCGTGTGAACCAGGCAACGTAAGGCAAGTAGCACAGTAAAGTCGTTAGCCTTTACTATCCATTTTATTATATTTTTCGGTTTAGTAAAGCGACAACGTCCCCAAACAACCATGACGAATTACTAAACAAATTCGCTGTGGAATTCACAGTGTACATCGAAAACTGTCTTTCATTGCGGAGAAAGCGGACACGTCACGATCCGAACGATACGGTTTTACGATTGTATTTTTGAAGCATTAATAAATCAGTTTTTTTTTTCATGTCTCAAATGACAAATCAAATCTGATTTATTTCTTATTGGCTAAATATACCCACGAGTGGGATGCAGTTTTATTTTTATGTGGGCATAACTGTGGAAGTACAACATATTTTTATGGCATAAGATCTATTTCCATCTACAAGCTGAATCAAAAATATACTGATATGATTTCAAATTGATAGTTCCTTTACTCGTATGTAGTGATGAGTTAAATATAAAAAAAAATGTTCTAACATGCACATTTTTGTACAGTTAAAAAACGAGATTATTATTCAATCAATATAAATTCCTACCACCAGCGAGTTTGTTCGTGAAATATCTCAAAAGTTTTACAGCGAGGTAGGAAACCATTTTAACCCTACGATCTCTAATCTCCACAACTATGACGAGACACTGCCTGAGAATCGTTTTAGACCGAGATCGGTTCTGCTCGACGACTCACCATAGATCTTATGTTTCGTCCAAAAATAATAATTTAAGAACGAACTTAGCATCACGAAAATGACTTTCTTTGTTTGACTTTTTTGTGTACTATGTGTGTGTATATGTACGGATATATTATGGGGGAAGTATATAGAATGTGTTTTGCAAAATAATGCATATGGAGTTCCCGTGAACTTCTTATTCCTGTAGTGATCACGCCCTTCCGTCTGCAACGATGGTAATGGAATACAATCTACAATTTTTCAAATACATTAGCGATGAAGGAGACTAGAAGAACCTTGACGCTAGCGCGTTCTGATACTTAAAGCTCCATAAATTTGATATCCAAAAAAAAAAAAAATTTCAATCGTTTGTTTACAAGATATACAGTCAAAACTGTTCTACACTAGTGTTTAACGTCACAAAAAAGGCCTTGGTAACTTTTCATCACAAAGTTAAGAAATTTATAATTTAAAATTAACTTTATTATATTCTTATAACTTATCTCAGTTAAAAAGATCTAAAATTTGAACGAGTTCATTCTCAATATTTTTTGTGATCTTTCATGAATATATAAAACCCGTTATTGGGTAAGTACGGCTTTTCCAACGACTCTTCAAACAACCTTTTCGTTAATAGTTGTCCTAAGAGACATCGTTACTATTTGACTGGCCTTTTCTCGAAAATCTTCCGTCACCTCCACCCTTTGCTCACTACCAACGCTTCCAAAAGTGGGCGTCTGTTTATCTTTCTCATCTTATTCATTTCCCCAAAGCCAGAGATTCCAAAATATAATATTATTCAAAGTAGAGGTTTATATTTAAATATTATTCATTTTGGCAATACAGCCCTACCTGATCGCTTTCCTAAACACTTTTGCACGCAATATAGAATGTTTGGAGTGTTGGTACATCTAAAGATACATAGATAAATCTCCAAAATACACAGAATTGGTTTTTCAAATATAAGGATATTAAGCCGCTCAACCTTCCATAACCCAATTACATTCAACAAAAGAAAAGGATTTAGTCTTAATACGCATCTCCCTATACAGAGCTACAAGAAACTTTTAACAATGCACTATTGCATGGTTTCTCAACCATAGGCCAGGGGGAGGCACAGCGTGTTCCAAGGAGGCCACAGAGAAAAAAAAATAGGAGCCACAGTATAGTTTTGGGGCGCAAATGGGAAATTCGTAAATTCTTGGGTAAAATCTGCCACCAAGCAATTTTTTTTACAGAATTAAAAATTATTTTGGAATCTTTCAATATTTCACTTCTTCTCTAAAAACTTATATGCTTATACAAAACGGTATGGGACCCAAAAAGGTGGAGAAACTAAGAAAAATCATTTTATACATGATATAGCAGGAAATGACAATTTTTCATTTTTCTTTGTTTAATCCAAAGTAGGCTGTATCAATATTTTCAAACTGTGTGTTTTCAAATTAGTAGTTTTAGTATTTTATATGTTAAAATTAAATCTGTTCCGTCAAAAAATACATTTACACATTAAAATTAAATTAACAAAGTTAATAACAATTCAATTAACTTAGTTATATAAAGAATACGAATAAGAAAAACATTTCTTTAAGATGATTACATATGTAATTATTATATGAAAACAGAAGTAATTGCTTAGAAATAACGTTCATTATAATATAATGATTGTTATCACATAATACGTATTATTATTGTATTTCAAAGTTTGCGAAACATTGAGAACCGCTCCTCTTGTCGAAAAAGAGTGGAGACATATTTTTATACGCCGAACGTGACGTCTCCAAATAAAAATATTACTTCAGTCGCACTCCGCTAATAAATTTAAGTAGGACAAATTATGTAGCATCACTCTATATGCTTTCGCTTTGAGTAATAATTAATACATTCTAACCAAAAGCTTGGAGACGTCCGACATTATTACGACATAGTTGGTACGTGTTGTTTTCAGATTTTATTTCAACATAGTTGCCCAGCACTGTTCACTACGCTATCACAGGGCATTACCTTTTACAGATGTCCATATTTTTGGAGAACACAGTCAAACAGGAAATTATATACATATTAAATAGGACTGACTGCTTGATGACTGCTGGATGAAATACATAAAGCAGTGATGCACAACCCGCGGCCCTTTTCAAATTTTTTGGCGGCCCTCAAATGTTTTTCTGAAAATAATCATAATACATATTTTTTTTACGTAAAACATTTTTGTCATAAATTTAAGCAAACTTTTTTTAAATAAAGGAGAAAAAATCAGTTCATAAGAACAGGCTTACTACTGATATTCATAGTCATATTATAAAGAATTAGTTTTAAATTAACAAAGACAAAGATCACATTAACTTTTGAATTACATATTGACTGTGGAAAGAAAATGGGACGTAACCCACAGTTTATCTAAAATTGCTTTTTCTCGAAAATCACAATATATACAACTTGATACACGTTCTATCAAAAAGATGTAAGCTGAAAATGCTGAATTGGTATCTTAATTAAGCTTTGAAGTTTCAAAAAAGGAAGGCCTGTGAAAATTGCTATCAGGAAAAAATTAAAAAAAGTTTATTTTACAAAAAAATATTGAAAAAATATTAGATAAAGTTTATTAAAAACCAGTGTATCAGTCTCCATGCACGGTTGTATATACTTCATAATTTTCCTTTGACTCAAAATCATCAAAAAACGTTTTTCGTGTCACCTGTAAAATTTGCTATGTGTGGGTTAGGTCTTTTTTTCTTTCTATAGTCGATATAAATAAAACATGTTTATCTAAATATTTTACAGTAAAAACATTTCAATAAACAAGTGCCTTTTTTTGGATGGTTTATTTATTTTCACGTTTTTAAAATAACACTGTCAAAATAATGTAATGGAACCTATTATTCATTTATCTAAATTCACTTAATCTTTTTTTCACTGCTTTTTACGTATCTCCCGAGTAAAAAAACATTAAGCGTACCTTGAGTAAAAAAATCTTGTGGCCCGAACCAATGATAATTTGTTTTTATGCGGCCCACTAGAAGATAAAGGTTATGCATGTCTGGTATAAAGGAAACCACGAAAAACATTATTTACATTACTCGCAAACGTTTTCATGTTCCATATAAATGCTCTAAATTTACAATGTGACAACTATGTTTAATGATAGTGACACAGTATTTTTTTTATTTGCTTAGCAACCTAAAAAATGTTTTCAAAATGACACAAATAATAAAACGTATTCCTAAAATTGTCTACGTATGTGATATAATAATTTTCATTCTTTTCAACCATTTTGCTTGCAGTGTATACCATATCGACTGTGAAAAGGAAAAAGGACGTAACCCACAGTTTTTTCAAAACTTTTTTGATAATTACAATGCATCTAACTTGATACACATTGTTACACTATCAAAACGATGTAAGCTGCAAATGCCGAATTAGTATCTAAATTTAGCTTTTAATCTTGAAAAAAGATGAGCTTGTGAAAATTGAAACCAAGAAAAAAGACTGAAATAAAGATTTTTCCTAAAAAAAATCGTTAATTAATATTAGATTATGTCAATTTAACACCAGTTTGGAAGTCTCCGTGCACTTCATCGAGGTGGATATTTCATAATTTCCATATGGCGTCATTTTTCCTTTCCACAGTCGATATGGATTCTAAATGGAACAGATTGTGTTGAGATTTCACACAACTTTTAACATTAAACTAAACTATATTAATTGAGTTATCTAAACTAGGATATTAAAAAAAGCATCGGGATTGCAATTCTTAACCCGTAACATGCCATCCTAAAAAATCACGTTCCCTGCCATGATGGCATCTCAGTTTCACTGTTTATTGACAGTATTTAAACCTATGTTAGAAGCTAAAAAATAATTTTAAAAATGTATATATGCTAGAATACTTAAAATGATAAATACTTATTGACAATATTAAGAGAAATATTGAATGATTTAATGGCTCAACTATTTACGATTGCATCATGGGAATGGAGGTGTTAATAAAGGAAGAACCGTAATGATTTCAAATGTACAATGACGTTTGAAATACTAAAAAAAATTGCTGAAACTTATCATTTATTTTCTGAACACGCGTAACTAAAACAACGTTAATATTTATTCCTTTAGGTGTATCAAGAAACAGTTTCCATTACTGTATATAATATAAAAACTTTACTTAAAGACTAAAATAATAATCTTTAAAACTCTAACTATATAAAAAAAAACATGAATAAGTCACTTTTAAGCCTTAAAACATTATTCACCGCACAGCAGTTAAAGAAATAACGAAAAAGGTCTTTCACGACACTTGTTGCAGAAGGGACTTTCGTTTTTTTATGTTTCAAAAACTATTTCACAGTGTTATTTCAACATCTTTCGCAATGGAGATACGTTTTTAACAATAACAATTGTTTCAGTATTTTCTTTTAATTAAATTGCATGAACGTACATTAATTATAATAGGGTTTCAGAAGTCCATATAGTACTTGTTTCACAGATGTTTGACCTCGAGTAGAGTATATATCGTTGGTTTGCTGTGTTATGTTTATAGTTTTTACTAAAACACTTTTATATGTTGGTTCAATTTTATTTTGATAACATAATTTTACACTTTATAAATCAATAAATCAATCTTATAATCAAGACGAAAATCGTGAGGTTGTGACAGGTAGCAATTGTTTTTCTCTACTCTTTGAAGTTTTATACTTCAATTGTTTCATTCGAATGCACGAAACACATTTTGAAAATAGAACGTCATACAGAATAAAACATAGTATGCTATGGTATTGAGTATACATAACAGCTGCATAAAGTCATTAAGTGATATGTCGGTCAAAACTGAGTAAGATGTCATCTTTATCTGTTAATTAACTAATTTTGTCGAATAACACGTTTATTGAAGCTTAATTAAACACCCTAACAGTCAATTAGTGAATTCGTCGACGATTTTTTTAAAAAGTCATTATGAATGGGAACTTATTATTAAAAGCTACTCTTGAATTGAGAGAATAAGTATTTGTAAGACTTTTTGTAACTTTCAGACTAACAGAAGGTAACAAAGCAAGAGAATGCCTAATTTAGATCATATGGCTTTGTAATGAAGGTATCTAAAGAAAAATTTTCTACGAGAACTGTTCGTTACACTATTTTTATCGCAAATAATAAGAATCTCAGTTTATGATTGGGACAGGACTAGTGGTTAGCCAGTGGCTCTCGCTACGTCCTGTTCTTAGAATCAGATAAGTAGAAAAGAATTTTAAACATCACAGACATCCATATATTCGTACAGAAATCCATAAATCTATTTATAAAACTTTCCCTACAACTCGTTATATTCGAGTGAATTTTTTTTTTCAGTTTTGCAAAAAAAAATGCACAATGGGAGTGTCATGGGTTCCTGGTAAATTGCTCGAATAACAAGATAATCAATTTGTTTCCGTTTTTTCTGTCTTAGCCCTAGTCTTCTATGTGTTCTGGAAATATATAGAAACAGTTTCAGTAACTAATTAATAAGCAGTTCTCTTAGAAACACTTCTGTTGAGATAAACTCCATTAAAAGATCATATGTTCAGCATTTGGAGCGAACACGGTTAAAATAAATACTTACGAAAATTATTTTTATATTTCACTCTCTAAACAAGTGTCGCACAAGATAAAAATGAAATTCGTAGAAAAAGTCGTGAAAAATCGTTTAAATAACCAAGCAATTCGAATAATTTGTAATTCGAGCAATTTCCATTCGAGCAATTTACCGGCTCCCAGTGTCATGTATGTTATCTGTGATCTGTGTACGAACGCAACTGACTGCTTAATAAAGACATACAAATTCATATTATTCGCGAGTTTGTTTGTGAAACATCTTAAAAGTTTCACAGCGAGGTAGGCAAACGTTATACACTTACTATCTTGTACCTCCATAATTATTACAAGACAATTTATTAGAATAATTTCAATCCAATCAGTTCTGCTTAACTTTTTCTTAATAATATTATTTGAAAAACTATCCCTAAAATCATGAAAATTACACTTCTTATTTTTTTAAATATGTAATTTAAGATTTCGACTGAAGGTGCTGGGTATAATTTCAATAATAAATTTGAATCGTTCAAATTATGTACATTCGCACAGATTCTGTCACTAACGACCCTTCTATCGACAACGACGGAAAATTAATAACATCAGCGATGAAGCTGACTCGAATAACATTGACGCTAACATGACTTAAGATTTAAAACTTCAATTGTTTTATATACATAAAATACCGTGTTCGGCTTGAAAATACTACTCTTAATATGTCGAAGACATATTTCACAAAATGGCTGACCTTCTCGTTCGGAAATAATAATCTCCTTGCCGAGTCGACTCGAGTTTATGATTTGAATTGCTGATGCTACTTTTTGTATGAATGTATTTCACGTGAGCCTGCTTATGCCTGTATTAACATTTTGTCTGAATGACTTGACTATACTGAAGGAAACTGAAAAAAAAATACATAGACGATTTTACTTTGGCGCCACCTGTGGTGTTCTTGTCAAATCCTTTTACAAAAAGATACCTGAACTTTTTCTCCACGCCTTTCATTTTATTAACTAAATTATCGGTTATATGTGTCCATATGACGTTTTGTAATTCGAGTAGGACTTTTTTTCTATTTTTCTTTTTAAATTATAATTTACATTTATTTACAATTAAAACACTAACAAAGCCTGCTGTGGTCCAGTTGGTTAGAGCCTGCGCTGCCGATTCCCGGTAAGATTACAGTGAATTTGATAATTATTGAATTCAAAGTTGTGATCGAAGACTGGGTGCTTGTGATGTCAATCCACACTATATCCTTCCGATCCTCTAATAACTGGGTGTAGTGAGAGCGATTAGTTAACCACTAGTCCTGTTTTAGCCTTTTTCTTATTTCCCTACTGAAGTTAAGAGACCAAGTAACAGTTTTCGTAGAAAAAAAATCTGTTGAGATAACTCCATTAGGAGGCGATATGCTTCACATTGGGACCGGACATGGATAAAAATGTTGGTGATTTCACAAAATTATTATTAATTATTAGACTTACCAACCATCCAATCTTAAATAAACGGAGCGCAATGAAAGCTATTAATCAACCATAGCCAAGCCTATCGTTCATATCCCTACTCTCTTAAAAAAAAGAGAAGTTGCTTGAGCAACTGAGTAACAATCAGCCATCATAAAAAAACTTTGTATTGATTTCTAATAAGTAATGTACGTCACAATTTATATTTTCAAACTTTTTTAATGCAAAATATCTCGGATACACTGACGCAAAAAAGTATTCGCCTGTGTCATCGGAGTATAATAAACAATGGTGTAATTGGATTTCAAATTTAATAACACCCCTCCGAATGGTAATATTATAGAATCTATCCCAGTATGAAACATTGTCATAATAAATTCAATCATATTCTCTATATTGAAGATGGCGCTATAGCACAATATTTGAGAAATACTGCCGCACAATATCTCATGGGATCATATCGGAATATATTACGAAGGTAAAGGTATACCTGGTCCTCTACACATACATATATTATTTTTACAAGTAAGCGTGTTCAGGAAACAGCAAAATAATACCAAATAAACAACATGACGAATCTTTTTATAAATAATATATATTCATATTTATATATACCTACACCAATACGTGAAAATCGAGAAGCCCTTGAATTCTATACAAGTCTAAGGTAATTTGTTTTCATGCTTTTACTGGAAATCTTATCATATATTTGACTATATTAAATTACTGAATTTAATATTCTCAACCCTAAGGGTAACGTAAAAACGTAAGTGAAATAGTATCATTATAATAGTATAAGAAACACATATCCTATGCATTATTTTATGTTTCATTTTCGCACTTTGAAAAATAATTTTATATATTTTTTTTTAAATAAAAAAAATATTTTGGATTACAGCTAATGCTAATGCGCTAAATATTTTAAAGTTGAAAGTGATGCGAGAAAAACTCTATGGGAATTTATTGTAAGTCACTCGAGATCGACTCGAGATAGCATTTTTCTCTTCTCCTTCTGGGCCGAGTTAATAATCCTGAAATTCTCATGACTATTAATTTACATGTTCCCAATTTATTTTTACGTGGGCGAAACTATGAGCAAAAACTTTTATTTCTAAAAACTTATACCTCGATTAGGAGGTATGAGTTACCAGTTCCTAAGGCCGTTCGATTGATCAACTCATTGCCTAGTGAAGTGGACATTTTTAATAATAGTATTTGTGAACTGTTTGTAAAATTTTACTATTTTATTTCTTAATTTTTTGTGTTAATTTTTATGTATTATATAGTTTTATTTTATATTTTGTGTCTTTATATTTGTCAAGTACATAGCGATTTGGCGTAAGCTGTTATGTCATGTACTATAATTTTAATTTTAAGCAATAAATAAATAAGTTGACATCACAAACACCCACATCTTAGGACATTGACCTTACCGAGAACCGAACCCAGTTCCGCCAGGTTGGTAGTGGAAGTTCCAACCAACTAGACTAACCTTGTGTGATTAATTTTTTTTGATTTTGGTACTTTTATCTTCATCTTTATGCATTCCATTCTAAAAACATGGTTATATTGTACTAGACAAAGTAGTTAATTTTAATTTTGTTAAAGTGCATTTTGCGCTGACACATCTTAACTAAGGTTAACTTTAGTTTCCGTACTACTAATACTTACTATACTTCTGTAATTTTGTTCACGTCGTAACCTTTATGAGAACATTTTTATCTCAGACATCCTGCTAGAATAAATTGTTGCTCCAAGGCTCACGACTTGCCAACGCTCTCTGTGGGAAGATCTACAAAAAAAACGTATTCAAGACATTTTACAACATTATTACAAACAATTTATAATGAAAACATTTCATGTAAGTGTTTTCCTTCAGAGGACATTTAGCTGTAAAAATCTATTTACAAAACATTTATATATTCAATTTATAAATGGTGATATTTTGTTGTTAAGGCAATGTATTTTAAAATCCTCTCTTAACTGAATAAATAACAAGGCCATATTCACTAATCATGGCGAATGCGAGTGAGAATTTTGATTGGTTACCAAATTATTTATGAAATAATCCAAAAATCTTGATACTTGCTACTACATATTTGATTAATTTTTCTAACCATGTTTGTAAAAATGTGAATCATATGAGCTCAACCTATGTTTTTGTTGATATTAATGATAGATGAGTAAGGACTATGGCAAGGTAAGTAATGTTACTATCTTATCGTTCTAGCCCTGACCTTTTATGCTTTCAAAATGATACAATGTCGATTCAAAATTTAAATATTATTTAAGTGAACTCGACTAATGTTTTGGTATTGATTATGACGACACTCTACGTTAAAATTAATCTTCATTTTTAATACTAATTACTACTAAAGCAGTATGTATTGTATTTGTCGTCTAAAGATCTCTTCAAAGTATTATTATGTCTCACTTTTATATTGTAAACGTTTTATGTTTTATTTTAAGTGGTGACTCCTGGTGAGTCACCACTTAAAGTGATATAAAATTTCCACAATTTAAATTTATTTTTGTATAAATATCACTGTTTATATATTTTTCTTATCAGTTAATAATGCTCACAATGAGCGAAACTGGTCCTGACCTTTTAATTTAAGTGGAATAAATTACAAAAGAATTGTGTTGTTTTAACTTAAATATTGTGTTTTTATTAACCAAACGTTTCATTTGAAAAATCTTTATGATAAGTTTTCTAATGTCATTTTAAACATAATTTAATATTAAAAATGCTTGTGGTAAAAAAACTATAAAAAACACTTTCGAGTAGGTCAAAGTGTAATGTCGTTAAATAGGTGAATATCGCTTAAGGCATTTTCCACGACACAATGCTCAATTTGATGTGTGAAGCTTGCCATAACATGATCCTTTTTTTACTTATTCACTCTCCGTCAAACTTTAATTTTCTCTGCGTGGGAGCGAAACACATCCGGGAAAAATTAAACCAGGGATAACATTAAAACTTCGAAGCTAATTATTTTGAAGGAAAATGTATGTCACAAGAATATAAATATACATTCTTAACGATTGTGAACTTTTTAATTATATTTTTGTGTACCGCCCGAGGGAAGGTCAATGTATAAAGATAAATTTAACGGCAACTTGTAGTTGGTTACTCAACAAAGATCGAGATTATAACAAGTCAAAAATATATGAATTTATAAAAAGATCGGTTTTGATTTTTTATTTCAACTAAAGTACACGTTAACTATATTGATTTGTTGATTATTTTCAATAGATCAACAAATGTGTTTCAACATAAATTTGAATCGTTCAAATTATGTACATTCACACAAATTTTGTCACTAACGACCCGGGTTTCGCCTTCCGGCATCTTCAGGCGTTCAAGTGCACGGATGAACTTGAACTGACGCTTAGTAAATGAATGTTTCGTGTTTATATGGCGAAAAGTCTTTCGCCAACAATAGCTTTAAGCTCAATGATACATTTATTTCTTATATAAACACAAAACATTCATTTACTAAGCGTCAGTTTAAGTTCATCCGTGCACTTGAACACCTGAAGATGCCGAAAAGCGAAACCCGGGTCGCTAGTGACAAAATTTGTGTGAATGTACATAATTTGAACGGTTCAAATTTAATATTGAAATTCCACCAACCACCTTCAGTCGAAATCTTTAATTGTTTCAACATAATTTATGAGACGAAAATTATGCTCGACTTTTTTTTAAGCTTGTACATTTATTCTGAGTCTGATATTGAAAATATTGATGATTTTTTATGAATTACTTAGTATTTACTTTTCACGTATTAACGGTATTTTTATATTGAAAGAAACAGTACATATTACACGTCAGTTGACAAAAAAAAAAAATTTAACATACAAAATCAATAAACAAAAAAATATAAGCAGTTTTTTTTATATAATATGTTTATTTCTTTCGTGGTTTTAAACATACGCTCTGTTCATTCGTTTATTCACAAAGCTTTAATGATTCTCAATAAAATTAAATAGCTCATTTTTACGTAACTTCTTTTCTAGTAAAATTGTTGTTATTTGCTTTTCCGTCCATATTCCATAAATATAGAAAATGAATTCTGACAATTTGAACTAGCCCAATAATTTATAAAGTTTTTGTCTATCGGACGAACAAATCAACACATATTATTTGTAGGGTATTTGAGTACATTGGTTGAATTGGCATTTACTTAGCAGAACTCCATTGTGATAATGTAAAAAATATCAACGTAAATATCATCCATGCCGCCTGTGTGGTCGAGTGGTCAACATCGTTGGCTACGGATGGCACGGGTTCGAATCCCAGTACGGACAGTTTTATAAATTGATTTTTCAATCGATTTATGAATTTCTGTTCAAAGGCATAGATGTATGTGATGTCTTGAATTCCCCCCTCCCACCCATCCTATCCTATAAACGGGGCGTATCGAGAGCGATTAGCTAACCACTAGTCCTGTCCTAGCCCTTTCCTTATATTCCTACTCTCTTTGGAAAAGGAGAGGTTGAGCAACTGAGTAACAATCAGTTCTCGTAGAAACATTTCTGTTGAGATAAACTCCATTGGAGTCCGTATGCTCCATATTGGGAGCGGACATGGTAAAAATAAAAAAAATAAAATACGTTGATATTTTTTACATTATCACAAAAAATTTAACTAAATACTTTAATTTTTTTTTAAATGAGTTTATAAAACTTTATGGCACCGTCAGATCTATGGCACACGCCGAAATACCTATACACTCATCTTATAAAAAAAAATGTAGAACTGAATACGTTGATATTTTCTACATTATTTAAGTATGGATTTTGTATCGTATCGGATAAAAAAAACCTCAATTGCATGCTTTCTTTTTATGACTTATAATAATTATCAATCCAACGATGTTTTCAATCAACAATTCACGATATATTTATGTTATAATAATTGTTATGCGTAATTAGTGAACTTCCGTTTCGTTCGAAGCTCCAGCAATAATCTTAACATAGTCGCTCACTTAAGTTGTAAAATTTTTATTTCAAATTGGGTACGCTGCAAACGGCGGTTGCGATTTGAAAAAAAAAGCTCCTCAGGGAACAGCTTTCATTATGCCCCTGTCCTGCTCATCCGCGTGCGAGGTGAGCTTAATGTATCTCGTGTCTCTTTTCTTCGGTGAGCCTATTTATAGACCCGTCTCGGGAAATTGATAATGCTCGGTTTGCACCGCTAATAATAAAAATGCACCGTTAAATTTAATCGCTTATACGACTATAGAATGTAACCATGTACTGGTCACTCGTAAGAATCTAGTTCAATATAATTTATATTGGTTATAAACAGGGAGATTAAGAAATTGTGACTGCAGTGTTCTTATGCTTCTTTCATATACGTGTAATTTTGCCACAACGGACGTTTTTATACAGCTATAGTTTTCCTTCAGATTCAGATTCATGACGCAGTGGTCAACGTCCCGTTGGTTTTTGTGACTGATCTCACGGGTTCGAATCCCAGTATGAACAGCATTTTTACAGTCAATGTGATGTCTCAAAATTCTTTTTTACCTTTCCAATCCTAAAAAATAGCCGGTCTTAGTTGACTACTAGACCTATCTTTCTCTTCAAATGACAGAGGTTAAGCAACTGACTAACGAACAGTTTTCGTAGAAAAAAAATATGCTCCATTTTGGGAGCGGACCTGTATGGAGAAAAAATAGTTGTCTATGTTGCGGTAATATTTTCCCGTGATTTACTTAAAAATATATTTATTTTCATGCCATATGTTTTTATTTGTCATTCTGTCTTTCAGCTAGCGTGCAACATTTATTTACTGCTCAAATGTTATGTATTATTTGCAATTGATTTTTCAATTATTTATATGGTATACTTGTTTTTTTAACATAGCTTTCCCAAGAATAAACGATAGTTAATGTTGAATTTTTATAGCTGAAAGTTGAAATTATATGTAACGCCTAAAACAAATGGTTCACCAATTGATATATATTAAGTTATGTTAATGTTGAAAGTCCAAAGCTGAAATTATATAAATTGACCAATCTCATGTGAAACTTATAAAATACAGTCCATCAATTATTCAAGATGAAAATTAAAAGAAGCACAGTTCATTCATGTTCATCGTCGGGATATCGACCCATAATCGGCAAAAGAACTTAAGCGACACAACTCGTTTTAAGCCCAATATCGCCCAAGGCATCAGTGACAAACAAATATGAACATTATCTCATTATCCTGATCTTTTTTATAGCCTGTGCATTTTGGTGTTTTGTCTTATTATCGATTGTTCTACGTAGACCCCGGTTGAGAAACGCTGATCTAAAGAACTGAAAGTAGTCAAATAATTGTATTATAATATCAGGATAAACCTTGACTATTATTACTATTTACAAACATTATTTTTAAAAAAACCTTCTCCTGTAACATTTATTAATTGTCGGTTACTTTCTGTTTATTGCGGATCGATTTGTAGTCATTGTTTGTTTATTTTATATTTAAAATACACGTATTTCAAACAATACAAAACAATAAACTAATAAAACTAAGTTATTTGTGTTTCTCAATATAAAGAAGAAAAAATATTATAATAAGTATTTTTCAAATAAATCAAAAGGATTTGCGATGATTAATACGTACGAGTCGACTTACCGTGCAAGGTTGTTTATAAGCTCATCCAATGAAAGGTGAAACCAGCTTTGAACGTATGGCTTAAGGGAAAGCCAAGGCGAGAGAGACATCCTTGGGAGATGTGATTCATTATCCGCTCTCTTCTTTCCGCCAAATATAATCCTTTTCATAATTAATAAACTGTGATAAGATTACACATTTCATTTTTTTATGTACAATGCGTTATTTGATGCTGATTTTTTTAACACTCTTACTCATAAAAATATATTGATTATTTGACTTTAAAGATATCAGTATAATTCCTTAATCTGTAGACTGTTTTTAATATAAAATTAATTAAAAGGTAATTTATTTTTTTATATTTGCGTAACACTGGTTTAAGTTATACAAGCATTTTCAACATACATTTTTATAAAAATTGACACATTCAAATTTTGTACATTCACACAAGTTTCGTTTCTAACGACCTGGCTTTCTCTTTTGGCATCTTCTGGCGTTCAAGTGCACGGATGATCTTGAACTGACGTTTGGTTAATAAGTGTATCGTGTTTATATAAGAAATACATTTATCACTCAGCTAAAAGCCATTGATGGCAATATGGATTAATTTTACTAATGATTTGATTTAGTTTCGTTCAATTGGTTGGGGAAATATTCATTTAAACAAATACCGTCTCTGTAAGTCTAAGAAGGCGAAACCCGGGTCGTTTGTGACAAAACTTGTGTGAATGTTCATAATTTGAACGGTTTAAATGTAACAATTTTTTTTTAATATTTAAAAACATATTTTTTTTATATTTTAGCCCTTATGAAAATTTGTTTTATTTCTTTAATTATAAAAATCAATCATTATGAAATCGCTTTTTTATTGTTACTGGAACAAATCCACTGAACTCTTTTGCAGTCGTTTGTTAATCTGATAACATTTCATTGAACGCGTTTTATCAAAGCTTCATTTTTAACGAGATATCATTGCCACTGAAAAGCTTTTAAAGTATACTCAACTTCAAAGCTTCGAAAAAGTTCCATTTAATAGGCACATTACCTTCACCGAATAACCTAATACGCAATTACAACAATTTGTTCAGATTTCTTTCTTAAATCAGTTACTTTTTTTATTACATGAAAATGAAAACAGTTGAATGATTTTATTTCGCATAATATTATGATACGTGAATCAATCACTTTTTTTTTGTTTTTTCTTGTCAAATTCAAAATGCAAATATTGGAATTGTATAATTGAAACGTTTCAGTTGTTTGACAAGATCTACTTTTTAAATAAAACCACATCCTTCGTTTTCAACGACGGAAAGAATAAAAATATCAAAGTGGAAAATTACAATCGTTAACAACGATTATTATATGGGCCTATTAGAGGTGAAGTGAGCCAAGTGGTATTTTTTAAACAAAGTTAAAAAGACGGTGAAGAAGACAAAGAAAAGTTAAGAAACCTCAGTAAATACACATTGCAATAAAATAAAAATATGCAATCCACCAAAACACCAAGTAAAGATATGATTGTACTTAAAAGTCCAAGAACAAAGTCTTACCATTTTATTAGTTGGCTCACTTCACCTCTTGAGATCTTATATTATATTATACATACATGGAAAAAAATCAAAATGACAGCCACTTTGTAATTAATTATATTAAAGTTCATAAATTGATTTGAGAATTATTATACAGTTATGATACTTTTATAATATTTAATATTTTTTATTGTTAAATATGTAATTTTAATAAATAGCAGTTGATTGATAGAAAATATTTACAAAATAAAGCATAAATCGTGAATATTTTGAAACTTTCTTCAATGTATTTTTAAAATATTTTCAAGTTTTAATATAGCTACGTCACTGCACTTAACGGAAAGCAATACGATGATATTGAGAATAAAAAAATAATTTACCTTTAATGAACAAAGTATTCATGAAAAAATCTGAGACCCTTTTTTAAAATGATGAGCTTCATTAGACGGTTTAATTGTCTTGACTCAGTCTCTCACTTGTCTTGGATACTAATTGATAATTAGTATAATTTTATCATAATTATATTACTTTATCAAATTATTTTCCGATTTAAATATAATCCGATTAAACTTATTGCTACAGCGAATTGAATCTAACAAAAATAATAATTTTTCTGCTTACACATTTGAGTTTTATATTTGCAAATCTTTCAAATTTAATTATACAATGCTAAAAATCTGATATCTGTAAAACATTACAAACTTTAAATCCCTTCGAAAGAAAGTGTTTATTGTAGCACAGAAACAAAGCTCATATCGAATTACATATCTTTTGAAATAAATAGTAAATATTTATTGTATTTTATTTTTGTATAACGTGATAATAATCCGTTTTTTTTTCATCAGTCCATTATTAAATATCTAAAATAATATTAGAAATTAGTATTTTGTTTTCCTACTCTATTCTATTTTTACCATATATATTTTTTTCCTCGCATATTGTGTGGGCAGAATAAACATGATGGACTACTGATTCAAAGAATTAAACACTCATGATCTGGACTAAAACTGCTCCTGTTCATCTAATTTAAAAAATGAATGTTTGTTTGTTCGTTCTTTATGCGTTACCACACCGCTCATTTGATTGCAATGAAACTTTGACAAACTTTTTGCTTGCACTTTCGGAAAGGTTATAGGCATAGTGAAATTAGCTGACAGTAGGGCTTATATATAAAAATCAATGTTTGTATGTCTGCCATACAGTTCATTTTTACAACGTATGCTTGCACTTGCGCGAAGGTTATAATATTATTAACTTACAGTAGGTGGCGCCGTTGTAGTCGAGTGGTCAACGTTGTTGGCTTCGACTACGGAAGGCTCGGGTTCAAATCCCGGTACGGACAGTTTTAGAAGTTGATTTTTTAATCGATTTATGAATTTCTGTACAAAGGCATGGATGTATGTGATGTTTTGAATTCCCTCCTCTTACCCATCCTATCCTATTAACGGGGGATATCGAAAGTGATTAGCTTACCACTAATCCTTTCCTAGCTCTATCCTTCTATCCCTACTCTCTTTGGAAAAAGAGAGGTTGAGCAAATGAATAACAAGCAGTTCTCGTAGAAATACTTCTGTTGAGATAAACTCCATTAGGAGTCTATGTGCTCCACATTGGGAGCGGACATGGTTTTAACAAAAAAGGTGGCGCGTGTGTCGTGCCATAGGCAATCGGCAGCAAACGTCCTTTTTTACAAATAAATAAATATTTATTCTCACTTTTATCATGTTTTAAAATGAAGCTTTCGAATGTCACAAATTTTACTTGATAAACGGTTCTTTTAAAACCGGCAAGCCTTAGTTTGTATTTCAATGAATATTTCAACATCAATACATACACAAAATTAATATCAACATCGATTGGAAATGCTTAGTGAAATTCAACATGACATTTGAAGCTCTTAATATAATTATATCGATATCCAAACATAATGTTATACTTCCTATACATGACGTTAATAATACATATCTCTCTTGTACGGCAATCGAGTGACATGGTTTTCAAGTGAATTGTATTAACTTTTTTTTGTATATTAAAATAAAACACGAATACTTTTACTTACTTTCCGAGAAATCAGAGAGTAATAGAAAATATTTCTTTATGGCGGACTTTTTGAAAATACTTTGACATTGAAAATAAATTAATATCGTAGAATAAATCATTTTTTGTAAATCAAAAATTAATCCGTAACGAGAACACACGATTGGATTCTTTTAACATTATAAGGACATTATAATTTTGGACACGGGTGTTTTAGACATGTCTTCCATTCGAATTGATCTCGAGCAACTATGGTTTAATAATAATAAATATGTCGTTTCTCGGTTAGCTTTTATGTAATGTCAGTTGTCATTAGAGATATATATAAAAAATGGAATTATTGTAAATAACCAATATTGGAATCGAAATATTTTGAATCCCGAAATCAAGGGATCGAAAAAAGCGCCCGAGATTGGATGCCTTAGTTCCATGTATAATTAGTAAAATAATCAAACAATATTCTTACAGAATATATAAATGTTGAAGTTGTACACAAAAGTATTTAACCTTACCATCCAGAATTGACGATAAACTCTTTAGTATTTTACTTGCATCACAAATTAGTTTTCCAACACAATCAGTTAAAATCAATTACACCCTATTTTTAGGAACAAGCCTATCGTTTTATTAAATTGCATTTTCTTAGGGTGGTATTTATTGCTTGAACTGTGAAGAATGTCAAGCATTTTATGTAGGACATAAAATAACAAACTTTAATGTTAAAATTAAATTGCACGTGAGATGTCTCAATAGTAGAAACTTTTCAGATGTCACGAAACGTTTTTAAAAATATTGAAATACTTCCTCTAAAACACAATCAAGAGTTGAGAATATAGATCTTTGATTTCTTATAAATTAATAGAATCATCCACGGAAACATTCATAATAACATATAAGGGTACAAAACCCTACCCGTGCGTCCAGTAGGCAAGAAAAAACTCAACCTTTAAGCAGAATAAATTGTTAGATTATTTGTGAATAGTTTGTCTGAAAATGATTTTAAAATAAGCAAAGTGTTGTAACAAAGTTATCAAATTTAATAGTTACGATGGATTTGGCGGTAACTTTGTGGAAGTTCATTTAAATATAAAATAAAATAACTTTGTTCCACGCATTTGTTCCACGCATTGTGATTTTAATTTTTCTATTCTAATATCAGAATAGTAAAATTAAAATCATTCGTACTTAAGCAAGCATTTGTGAAAGTAGACTGTCCGAAGATGCCTCTGAATGAGGCGAAACATGTGTAACAGTTTTTAGCACAATGCGTGGAATAATCTTATTATATTAATTATTATAATCTTATTATATTAATAGAATTATTTTATTCTATATTATTTATCAAATTTAATTTGTGACCTTCACAAAGTTACCGTCAAAGCCATCAAAAAGCTTATTTTATTTTAACATGTATTTTATATAATTATTTTTTTTTCTTTTAAAGGTAACCGCCGCAGGAAAAGCAGTTCTGGTGACAGGCTGTGACAATGTCATCGGCAACGCACTAGCTCGAAGACTTGATGAACTTGGATTCACAGTCTTCGCTGGCTTCAACAACAAGGCCGACAATCTTGATGCTGAGATGCTCAAGAACGACTGCTCAGGAAGACTGAAGACTTTGCAGCTGGATGTAACTTCTGAATCACAGGTATATTGCTAAAATAAATATTTTTTATTTTTCTTGAGCATTATCCATTCCTTGGTCAGATTCACTATTTTTAACAGGTTAAAAATAATTGCACTTATATATTGGATGGTTTTCAATGGTGCAAGTGAACTTGATTTTTGATTTTGTTGAAAATATAACAAAATAGATATTTAATGTACATTTTTTTTCACAACCATTCGTGCATACATTTTATTATAATTCAAAAATTAAATATTGTGGCCAAACAGAGTTCTATGGGGTGCTACACTATAAGTGTAAATCATATAACCGAAAGCTCATTTAATTCTAAGCTTTTTTTAACCCATGTCCACCAATGTCCATGGCTTTCTTATGGAGCTTGGCTAACAGAAATTTTCTATAAGAACTATTTATTACACAGATTTTATACCATGTCCGCTACCAATTCATATTCATAGCATATAGACTTCTAATAGACTTTATTTCAATGGAAGAGTTTCTACGACACCTACATATTACTCAATTTGAATCGTTCAAACAATGTACATTCACATATATTTTGTCACTAACAACTCGGGTTTCGCCTTTCGGCATGTTCAGGCGTTCAAGTGCACGGATGAACTTGAACTGACGCTTAGCAAATGTATACATATTACTCAGTTGCTCAACCTCTTTTAGAAAGTAGACAAAAGGATAGGGCTAGGAGAGGACTATCGATTGGGTAATTGCCTTCGCCATGCCCCATTAAGATAATATGTGATTATAAAAGTCAAGTCAAGACATCACATATATCCATGCCTTCAAACAGAAGTCCATGAATTTATTAAAAAATCAATCTATAGAAATGACCTACGTGTGTTTAGTCAACGACGATGATACTTGACCACGAAGATGGTAAAATTTTAATCCTCTTTTCTTCATAAGTATAGAGCTAAGGGTTACGATAAGTGGTCTAATTGTTACTCTTGCTTCGCTTTGTTTTTAGGATAGGCTGTCAGGTGGTAATTTTATTTTTTTCCATGTCCGCTCCCAATATGGAGCATATGGACTCCTAATGGAGTTTATCTCAACAGAAATGTTTCTACGAGAACTGCTTGTTACTCAGTTGCTCAACCTCTATTTTTCCAAAGAGAGTAGGAATAGAAGGAAAGGGCTAGGACAGGACTAGTGGTTAGCTAATCGCTCTCCATACGCCCCGCCCCGTTCATAGAATAAGATGGGTGGGAGGGGGGAATTCAAGACATCACATACATCCATGCCTTTGAACAGAAATTCATAAATCGATTGAAAAATCAATTTATAAAACTGCCCGTACTGGGATTAAAACCCGTGCCCTCCGTAGTGGTAGCCAACGATGTTGACCACTCGACCACTCAGGCGGTATTTTTGTTTTAGTGGTTATCAAAAAATTAAAATAGACTGATGTTTTTTATTTATATACCTACGTATATAGCATGGTATATAGCATGTGGTAGCATGGTATATAGTATGGTATATAGCAGGTGGTAATTTTAGACGAGACGAATTGTCACCTGTCACTTAGAATAGATAATTTCTTTACGTCAAATAATTTAAGTCAAAGTTAACATAGACTAAAGCCACCTACTGTGGCCCAGTTGGTTAGAGCTTGCTCTATCGATCACTCAGGTTTGGGTTCGATTCCCGATAAGATCACAGTGAATTTGAGAATTATTCAATTTAAAATTGTAATTGAAGACCGGGTTTTTGTGATGTCAATTCACATTATTTCTCTTCCTCCCATTCTTCTGACTTTTTTTATATCTGGGTGTAGCAATAGCGATAAGTTAATCACTAGTCCTGTTCTAGCTTTATTCTTCTTTTTCTACTGCTCATTATGAAAAAAGTGAGGTTGAGTAACAAACAGTTCTCGTAAAAAAAACTTCCGTTGAGATACCTCTATTAGGAAGCCATATGCTATACATTGGGAGCGTATATGGATAAAAAAATTGACATCTATTCCATCGAATACAAATCTTGAAACGGTTCGTACTGAGACATCAACCCTTTAACACTGCAACCAAAGCCAACAACGTTGGCCACTTGACTACGGACCCAATATTTACGTATGTATTGGAATAACCAAAAAACAATAAAAAATATATTTCCATAAAACTTTCACCGAATATGTCAAAAATATGGAAAGTTTGAATCGTAAATTTAAACACTATCAGCAATTGATTTTTTCAGTCAAAATATATTTCATTCAATAAAAATATTTTTTTTTAGAAATAGAATGTATCACTCAAAAAATTTCTGCTGACATTTTAAAAGAGAAAATCTAATTTTCTTTGAGTTTAAAAGAGAGAAAATTGACAGAATTTTTATTTTTAGAAATTCATTTACGTAAGTACAAAAAATCATTGATTTAGTGTTAAACTTTCAGCAAAGCTTTAAAAGCCTCATTGGGTTTTCGAACCATTTTTTGCGTTTTCCAAATCGTTCTTCTGAATATTTTACTAAGGTTAATATTTTTTCAACTTGATAAATAAAATCTAATATCCGAAACTTTGGTCATCATTGAACTATGCGTTCAATTTCACATGGTTATTTTAAATTCAAATTGATGGCTTTGTTATCGAGCATGATATCTTTCCACGTAGACGTGAGTGAGCTTAAACTAGTATATTTTTTTGTGCTTAAAAGTTGTGGTTGTTGAAACATACTCAGGAGACTTTATTGCCAAACATTTTTTTATTAGCTTTTAGCTACGTATAGAATATAACAAAATATATATTTTTTAATTGTCTGTTCCAAAGAGAGTAGAGATAGAACTCGTTGTAGTCTATTTTGTTAGAGCTTGCTCTACCTATTAGACGGGTCTGAGCTCGATTCCTGGAAACGTCAATGTAAAATTTAGATTTTTTTCTATTTAAAATTGAGACCTAACACGTGGGTGTTTGTGATGTCAATTCTTCTCAAGTTGATCTCGAGTGACTTACAAAAAATGCTCATTGAGCTTTTCTCGTATGATCTTTCAACATTAAAATATTTGACGAATTGGAATTAGCTTTAATACCAAACATTTAAAATACAGTATATGATAAGGACAGTGTTGTGATAAGCATTAAAAATCGGTTAAATAATCTATTTTATGTTACTATTCGTAATGGGATGGAAACATGTTATTACGACAAACAAAGCTAACGACGTTCACCACTTATCTACGGACTAGATGAATTTGCAGTTATAAAAATCTGTATTATAAATATCTAACTATCTTTCTTATAAAATTGGGTAGCTTGTTGAGTTTGCAAATAATAAAATATACTTTATACAAAACTGATCTTAAAAACAATATTCATAACAACATTATAAATAAGCAGATTAACCCTCCCCTGTTGATCTTATTTCTATTGGGAATTGCTGTACTTAATTTTAGGTAGTACTATCAATGTTCACATCGTATTATCTGCCTGCTTCCAGTTGAATATGACAAGCCCCCCGACTTTTATTTTGTAATTTATAACATAAGAATTAGATATTTTTTTAGTTTATTCGTAAAACCTTGCGATGTTATCTCTGATGATGCTTCTCAAAAAAGCGAAACATGTATCATATTTAATAACACAGCAAGTGGAATGAAAAAGCTATAAAATTTTATTATCAGTGATATGAATTACCCTCATAGAAAATTCTTACAATAACTGATAAATAAGTAGAACATGATGAAAGAACGGTGCTGTTTGAAAAAAAGCTACTTGGTAACAGTTACAGCGATACCCTATTATTTAGATGAGATAAAGTTAATTCATCAAAGACTGGTGAAAATCGATGAAAAAAAGTCTAAACTATATTGAAGTGTAACGTTGGAGGGGACACCCGGGGTGTCCCCATCCTGGCAGGGTCGCAATGTAACGCTTGGAGGGGACACCCGAGTGTCCCCTCCATGTCACACTCGCCGTTCTAACTCAGGTTCAATAAAACGCTTTTGTTGGGTTGACTTCTGACTCTGAAGTAACTACTGACTGTCTTTATTGATTTTCCCAATTATTTATACTAATTTCTTAAATGCTACGTTAACAAAATTCTATATTTTAATTCTATTGTGCTTTCATAATTCGAGGTGTCGTCATTAACAATAGCATCTATCGATATTCAATATTGTCCACACAGCATAATTTCTAATAATTAATAATCATAAGGTTACTCGTGCAGTCATGCTGACTGTGCGTTTTGCAAAATATTGCATAGCGACAGCTGACATACATTCTTTATATTTATTTATATGGCCATCGTCACAAAGTTTCAGTATTTAAATTGCTGGAAAGCATTGACTTAGAATCCCAATAAATCAAAACCAAAAATACATTCCTATAAAACACATCTTTTGATGTCAACATTATTACATAGCTGTACTCAAACACAGCATCGTTCAGTTTATCCAATTTGTAATTTAAAGATTAAGACGTTAACTCGAGATGTTTTTTCTTGCATACATATTTCGGAAACCAAAACAAATAAACAAGCAAATGTTTATTACCGACCAGACCAATAGCAATGCTTCAAAACAGATCTTGTTTATATTAAGACTCTTTGATATCTCGCAAATATTTGGTACAAGTACATTTATAAATACATATACTATTTCTGATGTGTTTAACCGCGTACTAATCTGAATGGGAATAAATCTATTGAAGATGTATTCGTTTTTATTGAATAGCTTGCTGGAAGCCAATGGCGTACCATACTGTATTTATAACTCGTATCACATGATAGTTATTATAATAACTTATTCTACTACAAGCCGTAGTATATTACTTCCATCTGTACGTTTTGGGCTTCTCTGCTGTTTGTAGTTCGGATTTAATTTGCCCAATATCGCAGAAGTGCATTCAAAGAGCAAATCATCAAATCATATTTTGAACAAACGAGTACAAAATTGAGTAGGAAACAGATTTTTATTAATTATTTTGAAGTCTCATTGATTTGATAAATGATGTGTGATAAATCATATTTAAGCTCAATAAAACAATGTTCAAAGTAAGCCAATCAAATCAAAATATATTTTGTCTACGGAAGTGATTAGTAAAAAATAATATATCGACTGTGGAAAGGAATAAGGACGTAACCCTCACATATCAATAATATAATTATATATCTAACTGTTTTTTAAGTTTTATTTCTTTATTTCATGATTTTATATGTTGATTTTAATGTATTGTGTAGTATGATGTATTATGTTATTTATTTATTTTTTTCATTATATTAGTGCATGGCGAATTATCGTCAGCTCTAATGTCATGTACTGTACTTTTAATTTTTAAACAACAGATAAATTAATAAATAAATATCAAATTTTAAAGGAGGCGCAAAAAACGTGTTTTGGTGATTTTGGACCATATGCAAATTATGAATTATACACAACCTTGAAGTGAACGGAGACTTCTAAACCGGTGTTTAATTGACATACTCTAATATTAATTAAAGAAACTGTCTAGGAAACACCTTTATTTCAGTATTTTTTCTTGGTTTTAATATTTTACAAGGTCGTCTTTTTCAAACTTAAAAGCTAAATTTAGATACTAATTTGGCATTTGCAGCTTGTATCCTTTTGATAGAACGTGTATCAAGTTCGATGGATTATGATTATCTAAAAAAACCTGTGGATTACGTCCTTTTTCCTTTCCACAGTCGATACATTATTGTTATGTAAGTGTCATTTTTATATTAGTTATGATTATGATTATCTAAAAAAACCTGTGGATTACGTCCTTTTTCCTTTCCACAGTCGATACATTATTGTTATGTAAGTGTCATTTTTAGATTAGTTATATAATTTTCTTCTCATATTTTTATGATTAAATACTTCAATAATAGAAAATTATACTCTCAATTGGCTTCAAATACATTGTATTATCATTGATTTACTGAAAAAAAAATTCACTTCGATACATTAAAACAAATTTTGTCCAAAATTGTTTTATTTTTATTTTTTGTATGAAAATTAAATTCATATTTTTTATTCATTCAGTTCTTTTTCTCCACTATTTCAAATATCATAGAGTTGCACACAATTTTTGTTGTGCCGGAAATAAGATAAGATGATTGAATTTTTCATTTACTTGGTAGAACTCCATTGTTATTAGATAAAAAGGTACATATCCATTGTAATAAGGTAAGGTAATAAGGTAATATAAATTAGGATGTTAGAGTTAATAACAGGATGTAGTGTGCATCTCATCTAAGTCAGTATATAGCTGAGTAAATATAGTTATGATGAAGGCATACACCGAAATATCTATTTGCTAATTTAAAAAAATATACATTTATAGAACTAAATACTTTGCTACTTTTTTATTCTAGATTTCATTTTTTTCCTTTATTATGAAAAATAAACTAATGTGGACAAAATACGAATGAAAGAGTGGCTCCACATTTATTGTTTTATTTTTAATTACTTACAAATTGAACACGTTAAAACATATATCTACTGCACAAACGTTTGCTTAGCATATTGTCTAGTAGTTTTGTTGTTCCAGCAGAACACATGAAATTAACGTCCTGTCATTGTTTTGAACAAAGGACGAATGTATTGATTAGACTATTACCTACTCCAACATCATTAGCTGGAGCACGTCAGGGTCTGGCTGGGTGGGTTCCGGTCCCTACTAACAGCACTTTTAAGCCATTGAACTTTTTAAACTTAGCTCTATAAAGCTTACGCGAATAGTTCTTTTTTCAGTTACTCAGTAAGCTTAAAGCATTAATCATCTTTTTTGTTGATATCCGTCTTTGCATATTATTCTAGGATGACAACGCCATTTAATTTGATCTTCACTAAATTTACCTGTCAATTATTTCTATGGACGTTTTTTCGTACTTCGTGTGAGCGTACTTTCTAGACCAGGCACGGGCAAACTGCGGCCCGCTGTTTGCATGTGGCCTGCCGCGTATTTTCCTGCGGCCCGCGAGCAATATTATAATTTTTCAATCAATATTAAAGTTTTTATCTTTAACCGCCTTTTTAATAAAAGATTGAAAATAAATATGATAATCGTCATCTTTGGATCAACCTATATATATAAACAAACATTTTCAATCATGAACCTCTCTAAGATCAAACATCACCGATGAACATTTATAAGCAGTTGTAAGAATCTCAACTACAAAATAGCACCTGAATTTAAAATAATGTTAAATGACGTAAAACAGTTCCATTCCTCTCATGAGATATTTTTTTCAAGATAAAATGGTGTACATTTAAAAATAATATTTTACTTGCGGCCCACCGCTCATTTTGAGTTCCTGAATTTAGCCCTTCATCCGAAAATTTAGCCCCCCCTCCCCTGTTGTAGGCGTTTCGTGTTACTTAGATCATGTTCATAATTATTTGTTTGAAAATAGATATTGAACATTTAGATCATTTAACGAGAGTCAAATTCATATGTATCGTCAACAAGAACTTGATCTAAGTGGAATATGTATGTAATATATAAATTAATTATAAGAAACAACGTGAAAAAGTGAAAATAAATTTACAAAATAACTTTATTAGCGACTGATTATTTGTTTTGTTCTGATTATTTTTTAATTTGTGCTTAATTTTATTTTATGTAAAATAAATAGAATGAATTCTGTTAAGTCGTATGTTTCATTAAATACACTTACTTGTAAAAACATTTTTATAAACTACCAAATGACAATATTTATAACATGTAAATCAAAACAATAAAAAAAGATTTTTTTTATGACAAATTATGCTGCACATTTGTTACATTGGCCAGCACAACTTTTCCATTTTCCGCACAGCTAACCTCTTGTCTTAAAGGGAACATTGCACATAATATATATACTTCAATTCATTGTTATCCATGCCTGTTTTCAATTCGATGATTGCTCGTCAATGGTCTACGTCGTAGCAGAAAGCTTTTAACGCTCACTACTATTGAAGATGTAAAGCACACCGCTTGAATGCATTTAAACGCAACGATGTCGTAGCTCTAACATTTTTGAAAGGTTTGCTGATAGACCGAGCTTAAAATGTAAGAATTGAAATGTTTCTAATAGTATTAATTCAATCGTGCGAAAACAGATGGCGTATGTCTGTAACAAATCATATGTTTAAGTTACTGAAGATCAGTAAAACACATTGTCGATGTAGACTTAATTTGATTATTTTAACATGTAAAATATGAGATTCGCAAGTCGAACTTCTGTTTTGGCAAGTCGTATAATAATTTATTTGCTAGTTGTTCAAGACCAAACCAGCTGCCGTGCTTACAGGATGCGTGGTCGAGCGGTCAATGTCATGGCTTAGAACACAAAAGTCACAGGTTTTAATTTTATCACGAACAGATTTTTTTGAATAATTAGCATAATATACAATGATAATGACATCACAGCGTGATAAAAAAAATGCTACCGGTAATAGAAACATATATTTCATTACTTTTTTTAAGCTGTAATGATTTCTTTTTTGGCAGACATGAAAATGTGTTAATTTATTTAACAAAAGTTTAATTTATTGCATTTGTAAATTTTTGACTCGTCTTTGATAAAGTTATCAATACATTCATTGTTTTCAGTAAGACATTTTCATCACGTAGGAAAAAAAACACTTCTGGATTCATAGCTAATAATGACAATGAACTGTGATTTGATCTGAGATTGAATTTGAATTGATCTTAATATACATAAATTATACCAAACTTGTTTCTTTGTTACAATATCCACCTTTGGTGCGGAATTTTATGAAATATTTCCAAAATAAATATAAATAGTAACTTTGTGTACTTATCACTTTCAAATGACTGTTTGTTTATCAAGCGTTTAATCATAAAGGACTGTGTCTACAGCCTAAATTATTTACTAGAAGATACATATTATCCAGATTGACAGAATCCAGTATTAAATAAATCAGTTTTTAACGTCGTATTTTGATTCCAAAAAACAATTTATTCGATTCGATTTTAAACATTGCTCTTTGATATATAATAAGAAATATCTAAATACCGCTATTGGTATATTGCAATACTTAGTCGTATGCACCTTTTGTAACCGTGCTGCTACAGTGTGGTCATTAAAACGGTTCAACGATCAAATCAATACACTACAGGAAGTCTTACAAATTTCTACGAACTCCCAAAACATTATAATATATGTTATATATGGTTCACAAAACTTACATGTACATCGCGCTTACTCTGGCAAGTTTATACTATCGTCTTCTATATCAGTGCTTCCTAATTTTTTTTACTTTTTAAAGTTTGAAAAATAATCCACGAACCCCCCAAAAAAAAAAATTTTTGTCGTCAAAATCTTTATTTGGCACGATTTATTACTATTAATACATACATGAAAATTTAGAAACTTACAAATAAAAATCAAAACAAAAAAACAACACATTTATGAAGTTAGAAAAAACACAATAATCCTTTGTACTTCATTCCACTTTATTTAATATGTCAGGACCGGTTTCGCTCATTACGAGCATCGTCAACTGATAAGAAATATAATTTAACAATGCTATTTATACAAAAATGAACAGCTATAAACAACAATTGGCATTGAAAAGAAAACACCAATTACATTAAAAGTGATTCTAAAATAGCACAAAATTAAAATGTTTAACACATCTAACATATAATTAAAAAGTCATCTCAGATTAATAAATTTAGAATGGGGATTGAAAGTAATTACAAACATAATTAAAATTTGTGAATTCTTTGACAAAGTGATACAATGAAAATAATGACATTATTTTTCCCAAATTCCCAAAATTCCCAAATTCAAAGAATTTCCCAAAATCCCAATTTTTTACTTGTGATAAATATTGCTTCTGTACTTCTGTGGTTTTTTGCTATTTTCTCAAAACTAGATCTTTGGAGATTATGAGTTTTGATACTAAACCTCTCATCTGTAAATATGTTTAATCAGTAAAAGCTGATTCACCTATTTTAGTGCTTTATTTCAAATCAATTAATAAATCCGCTATCAAAAGGTGAATAGGGGAAGAATTAAAAATAACAGATGCTCATATCTTATAATAGAAACGTGACATAACTAAAATAACGTAATATAATATTTTTAAGTTCAGTTATAAATATAAAGGAATAAATTCATTGATTGACTAGAAATTTAATTGGTATGACTCTATTATAATAGGGTAAAAATAGCAACGTATTTAGTTATACAGTTTTTTATATTCATTAGTTACTAGCTATTTCGGCTTTCGCCATCGTCAGAACTATGATTAAAGTAACATTTTTTCAGCTATATATACTGGCTGCAAAGAGATTCACAATGCATCATGTGATTCCGTCTAACATCCTAATTCAAATTCAAATTATAATATTACACTTACAGTCTGGGGTTTTTAACGTAAATTAGGATAAAATAAACTGATGTTTTTTATTAATAACATTACATTAAATTTATTAACCATGACTTTAGTGCTTTCGATGGACTCGGCGGTAACTTTGTGGAAGTTCATTTTAATATAAAATAACTTAGATTATTCCACGTATTGTGTTACAAACTGTGACACGTGTTTCGCATCTTTCAGAGGCATCCTCAGACAACTACTTTTGCAATTTCTTGCTTCATTCGTCACCGTTTGTAGCACAATTTGTGGAATAATCTAAGTTATTTTATATTTTTTATTATGACTTTAGTGTTTTGAATATGGGATTTTTCAAGGTAAATTGGGATAAAATCCACTGATATTTATTATTAATTACAATAGAGGTTTTAAGAACAAAAAACCATAGACTGCTTATCGTTCTTTGAAACACTATAGTCATATTGTGTATTATGACTATAGTGTTTCAAAGTTAGTGTATGTAAGTGTAATATTAATTAGGATGTTAGAGTAAGTAGCATGATGCATTGTGTATCTATTCGGAGCCAATATATATTAAAGCTGAGAAAAATGTAAGTTTAATCATAGTTATTATAATGGCGAAAGAAAAAATTCATATTAATATCTTGTACTTAACTCTCGCGGCTCGGAGACTAGAAAAATACGTCTCTGGCGATGGGGGTCATTTTTGACCCCAGTGGTTTCCTCATTATTGGCCTTATTCTTATGAATTTCAAAAAAATAAATAGTCTACGGGCTTTAAAATATCTCTCTGCATCATTCCGCATACATTTTTTTATAAAAATCCTTGTTTTTTTAATAAATAATCATATTTTAAGTTGCGCGTAAAATATACGTCGTTCCAATGCCAATGTCAATGCGCGACTGGCGCGCTTCAGTCTAGTTATCTTACCAACGATCGCTGATAAGCGGGCGCTTATCTCTTATCTTATCGTATTTATATAAACTACAAAAGGTCCAAAAAACTATGATATAAGAATACCTTAATTATAAACATTGTATCACCCATATTAAAATAGATATTTAAGAAAATGTGGGTATTGGGGTCGCATTTCTTGAGCTTAGAACCGGAAAAGTTAATATTGTTTATCGTAGTGTGTAACCACAATCGCGTTATATTCATACATGAAAAATATATTCTGTTTTTAAGAAATCAATAAATTAAATAAATACATCAATGCCTAAGTTATATTGTTGGAATTGAATTAGGTGAACATTATTTATTTATTATAACAGCTTAATAAGATTAAATCACAGAATTACTAAAAGGTTTTCCATCAACGTTTGGGTTACCATCTTAAAGGCTGTATTTAATTCAGGCCACGCGTTGAAGGTTCGAAGTAATCTATAAGGGTTGTAGCTGTAATAATAATTATTATTAATTCAATATAGAAAGTTTGACGTCACACAAACTTGCTTATTTAATTAAATGAAACTATTGACCCATATTCTGCTTATCCATGTTGAGAATATATATTTATTTAAGACTTTATAGTTATATTTGAATATAATTAAAAGTATTCAACTTTTTTTAACAGTGCAAAAACGTATTCGTCCCGTGGAATGTAATTCGCTGCCAAGTTTAGTGATAAGAGCACTGTTGCGCGTTAAAACGAATTTATTTTTAGGTTAAGTACGATCCAGATAAATTAAAAAGGTGTGAAAACTTTTAAAGTTATATAATTGTATTTATTTTCGGCATTGGATAAGCATCACTTGAATTTTTTTGTTATTTAAAAAAATATTAAAGTAAAATATTTAATTGCAACTGTTGTTTGTAAAAATAAAATATTGAATCAAATGAACGGCTTTTTTGCTCATCGTCAGTATTCACAGCTGAATCATTAATTTTGTGAAAGAAATAGTTCAGTGAAATTGTGTTTATAAAATATAGCAGACGTATATGTTTGTAAAACCTTTCTTCGAAACAAAATTTCCCAGCAAAATATAAATATTTTTTTACGAATATTGATTTAAAAGATTTAAGATCCTGAGAGAAAAGATGCCAGAACGCCGTCCACCGCATTATGTGAAAAGAAAAGTATTGTAAAATAAACGATTGTCTGTGCATTTAGAGTTCTTTTGTTTTATAGCAAATTTTTGGAAACTTTCAAAATATAAGTAAAAGATCTATGAGTCTATTAAAACAGTATTATGTTCATACTTTCGATGGATTCGGCGGTAACTTTGTGAAAGTTCATTTTAATATAAAATAACTTCGATAAATGAATCAGAATAGTAACGTAGAAATACTCCATCGAGTAAATAAAAAAGCTTTAAAAATGAATAGCTTAGAATTTTTAGAAATAAATAAAAGTATTAACAATAACGAATTATTATTAAATAATATCTTAAATAGGGAGGTTTTTCGCCACTGTTGAATTAATTTCCAATGATTTAACCCTTCCTAATTGATGCATCTCATTATTTAATCATTTAGTAACGTAAATGTCATTTGGAGTTTTATTATTGTTTGTTTCTTTTTTTATCATCCCCTTCTTGCCTCCCATTTTTATTTGTAAATAATTTATCAGAATAGTAAAATTAAAATCAATCGTACTTAAACAATCATTTTTTAAAGTAAGATTGTCTGAGGATGCCTCTGAAAGAGACGAAACACGTGTCACAGTTTGTAGCAAAATACATGGAATAAACTATGTTATTTTATATTTTATTTTAGTATTATTCTCGTCTTGCCTACGTATTTAAAGAATATAGTGGTACCAACATAATCCCAAAAAATAATCATGCTTGCCAAACTTAAAATAAACGTTAGTGTAGTTTTGTTGTGACTAGATGCTTAATCGTGCAAATGGCGTCGTTCAATTTATTATTATGCCTCTGAAATAGTGAATTTCATTTTCGTTAATTAATTATTGTGAATAAGTAACGCGTGAGGTCTTAAGGTAGGCTTATTATTATCAAATCGTTAGTCTGAAATAATGATTTCAACGGCACACTTTGTCACCCCGACCGGAGATCAAAGCTCAGCTATATTACATTATTATTATGAATGGTGTAATAGTTAATGATGTTTTATTAGTTCAAGACACCTGTATACAATCTTTCATTCTTATTTGTACCATGAAGAAATATTTTTCAAATTATAATGCTATGTCTATGCAAGACGATACAAGATAAATACATATCGACTGTGGAAAGGAAAAAGGACGTAACACATTGTTTTCAAAATAACTTTTTCCAATAATCACAATGTATACAACTTGTTACACGTTCTATCAAAAGAATGTAAGCTGCAAATGCCAAATTAGTATCTAAATTTAGCTTTTAAATTTGAAAAAGATTTTATAAAAAGTTAAAACCGAGAAAAAAGACTGAAATAAAGGTTTTTACTACACTATTTCTTTAATTAATATTAGATTATGTCAATTTAACACCAGTTTAGAAGTCTCCGTGCACTTCAAGGTAGTGTATAATTCACAATTTGCATATGGCCCAAAATTATCAAAACACGTTTTTTGCGTCTCCTGTAAAGTTGATATGTGTGGGTTACGTCCTTTTTCCTTTTTACAGTAGATATGCATATTTTTCTTAGTTGAAACTATAATACGATGAAAAAAATACTCTGTAAAGAAAACTTATAATTTATGTGTGAAACACTAAAACGTTATTTATTTATTTAATTGACATTGCATAAGATTGACAAATTATAAATAAAGGACTTTAACAATAAAGAAAAAAACATAAAACAATTTAATATTAAAAGCAGTAGAAAAAAAATCACAAGGAATTCAATTGAGTAAGCTTCGACGAACTCTACTTTAATACGTAAAAAATAGCATTCGTCAGAACTCACCCACGTCCACGTGGAGTATGTTGACATCCAATGCAATATTGTTAAACATCATTAAAGCTCTACCCAGTGGCATCTCTGTTGGCAGGCTGGTTTTACACCATGGGAGAAAGAAAAATTCATGTCAACGATTTCTCAAAAAATAATCAGGAACAATTAGCTTCACATTCTCAAGAATGATGGAATTCTCATTTTTGCCTCGTATAAGCCGAAAGATATATATAGTCAGGTATACATCTCTTCGAACGTTCAATTTATTAAAGTTATATACTACTTAATAAAAACACAATATTCATTTGTACTTTATTCCACTTTATTTAAAAGGTCAGGACTGGTTTTTCTCATTGCGAGCATTGTCAACTGATAAGAAAAATATATAAACAGTGCTATTTATAAAAAATTAAATTAAATAAAAGGTGTAAACAACAATTGAGATTGAAAAGCATTTACGAATTAAAGTGACTCTATAATTACACAAAATTAAAATGTTTGACACCTCTAACATATAATTAAAAAATCATCAAAGATTAATAAATTTTAAGTGGTGACTGATGGTAAATAAATAAAGTGGAATAAATTACAAAGGAATATTGTGTTTTTATTAATATAATGCCTTTCCATCAAGTATTGATATGAACACCCTGAAAGTCATACATTGCTAACACTGAAAAATGGATAAATCGGGTTTTGCTACAGAACACATGGGTGTAACTTTCCGTAAACGAATAAAAAGTAAAATGTTTATGATTCATACATATTCATTGTCTTGATAAAAAGGTAGAATTTGTTTTGAAACGATTTTATCTATCAAACCTGTGTATCAAAATATAATATAGCCGGAAGCAGATATCAGTCTTCCAGATATATTTTTTCATCATTTGAAAAATCGATTTCAAGTGAAACCATAATATCATTTCCGCCGCAAATTTATTTATGGTTATTTCCGTGAAACTTACATATGAAGCATCGACAATAATATTTTATTCTGAATAAATTTACTTATGGAAGAATCAAATAAAACAGCGGGCATTCGTCATGTATACCATTTTTTATTATATTCAAGCTTGCTGTATTTTGCGATTATGGGTGAGTGCAAGGTCTACACCAAGGGTTCCCAAACTTTTTTATGCTACGGACCCCTAAATCTGAAAACAGTAATCTGCGGACCCCCGAATGTTTTTTTCATACTTCATCACAAAGAATGTTGAAAGAATGAAAGTTTTCGCGGACCCCAGGTTGGGAAGCACTGGTCTACATCAGGGTTTCCGAAACTTTTTCTACAATGGAACACTTCGAAAATCCGAAAATTTTAACGGAACACTTTTTTTAGGTTGGGTAATTCTTAATAGACATTACATACATCCATGCCTTTGAACAGAAATTCATAAGCCGATAGAAAAGTCAATTTATAAAACTGCCCGTACTAGGGCATTTCTGTTCAAAGGCATGGATGTATGTGATATCTTGAATTCCCCCCTCCCACCCATCCTATCCTATGAACGGGGCGTATCGAGATCGATTAGCTAACCACTAGTTCTGTCCTAGCCCTTTCCTTCTATTCCTTCTCTCTTTGGAAAAAGAGAGGTTGAGCAGCTGAGTAACAAGCAGTTCTCGTAGAAACATTTCTGTTGAGATAAACTCTATTAGGAGTCCATATGCTCCATATCGGGAGCGGACATGGTAAAAAAAAAATCTTAATAATTCAAATACACACACATATTATATGTTACTAAACATTTTCGGGAGCAGTTCTGACAAACTCGTCCGAAAATCATTTTATTACTAATTATTTATGTTACAAATCAGAATCTCTGATTAAATCAATTATTTTTTTATAACCACTTGCGGTTAAGCTTACTTGTTAAGCGGTCACTGAAAATGGAGTCCATAAATCATCCTTACTAGTTATCGAAAAATATTGTAAAAGAGTTTGTTTTCAAGTTTTGTAGATGTTCACGGAACACTTATTAAGTTTCTGTGAAACACCAGTGTTCCAAGGAACATAGTTTGGGAAACTCTGGTCTACACTTACAGCGACACCTAAAATTAAGACATATTGCCGAACTAACACTAGCGACCGCAATTGAAAGGCGTTGCGTTTTGTCACGTGGACACTCTATAGCAGCGGAGACCATTTGATAATTTTGTGCCGCACCGAATCGCTTTGATGTCGTTCACGCAGGTCATACAGTAACAGACATCCAAAAGCCTTATTTATCTGTGCGCGGTTTTGCTATCATCATAATATATTGATGACATGGAAGAAAACTACTCTACTACAGTATGATTATCAATATATTTAGTTCTACTCAGTTGAAATCAATGATTTGGGTTACCCTGTTATTTTAAAGTACATGCATATAATATGTTATTTTCTCTTTCTTCGATTCTTGTAAAATATGCCTTGCTGGGGATCATAAATTATGAACGCTGAATAAATAAAACAATACCTTTACGAATATCCAGTGTTTGTAGAGTAAAATTAAATTATTTCCAGATCCACATAAGGATCAACATTACAAAACCTTTTATCTCATAACTTCCGTTTCCGTGAATTTTCATTTGACTTCGTTTTAAATTATCCCCGTGCGCGAAGGGGATGAAGTAAAAAAAAAGTAATTCATCTTTCTGTGTGAGACAACGAAACCACAATGTGCGGAACCTTCATTCATTCGTTCAACTGTAAAAATTTACAAAGTTTGAGTCCTTTGTAGATACTTTGCGAACAGAAATATGTACTTACATACGTTTGGATTTTAATACCCTCTAAGAATATATTTTTTGTTGAAAATGTCAAAATGTTATGCTTTTTATTTTTCATTATCAGGTTGATTTTTTTTTATTTTTTTCAGAAACAAATGCCTATAAAAACTTTTCTTATTGTAGTCACCAAAATCTTAAAAAATAGTACCACACCGTCTGATAAATTTGCTTTGTTTTGTCATGGTCAAGTAGTCAGCAGCTTAGGTTACAGAGCCCACGGATTCGAATCCTACCATAGACAGACTTTTAGTTTGAAACTTCTTTTCGAAGGCATAAAACTCGAAGATATTTGAAATTCTTTTCCTCCACCTATCTGATCCTCAAAATTGAACATTTCAAGAGAGGTTGGCTTACCCTTGGCGATATTATTGCACTATCTTTATTTCTTCACTTTTTTCTATCTTAAGTAACATGCAGTTGTCTTCAAAAAATCATGTATTGAAATAAACTCCATTTTGAGTAAATTTACGTTACATAATATTGTAAAAAAAGATGCTTTAGAACGTGTTTTTTTTCTACCAACCAAAATACCAAATAAATAAATGAGGACAAATTAAATTTTCAGAATTTAAATCAATTTTTGGTCAGAATAAAAATATGAACGGTCAGAATAAAAATATTATACGGTCAGAATATTTTATAACCATTTTTGTTAGGTTATGTAAGGTTTTTTTTAATTTCATTTAAATTATGACTATATATAATACACTGACCAATATATTATGACCAATGTAATATAAATTCTGACCGGAAAAATACGAGACATACTTAATGCCTCAAAAAATAATGCGAGTATTTTACTTGTTATCCAATAGCACAATCTCTTATTCTCTTTAGAGAGTAAGGATAAAAATTATGTATTTGCAGAGGACTAGAAGTTAGCTTATACAACCCGTTTTTTAAGATCAGACCAATTCAAGATAGTTTCAAAGCATGCATGTATGTGCATACTTTCGATCACAAATCTATAAATGGATTGGAAAATTGGTTTATGACTGTTAAACTTCTGAAGATAAAATTCGTGGATTAACTGTGACTACTTTGTTACTGATCAGACACATAAATAAAAATTTATTGGACCAGTTTATTTTCAATTCCTAAATAGTCCCTTTTGTGTGTCGCCTCTTTAGGACGTACAGTTGTGGTGTTTTGTAAACATATTTTACTTTTTATTTACTTTCTATGCTCATGGTTGTAAGGATATCGAAGAATCTTGAGACCGTAATATCAATAAAACATTAAAAATGTATTCTTGACATAACATAACTTTACAAGAGATATGGATATTTCATGATGCAAAAGATAAACATAGATGCATCCATGATTTAATAAACAAGCGCTCGTAAAAACTTCAAATTTATCACTGTCAATGGAAACCTGAAATATTAACTTCGCCTGCTTAAGCACCATATAATTTTTTCCGTTTCCTGACGTTATACGTCAATCTTTTAGAACGAGTGTTGCAATTTACACCATATTTGTGGTGAGGACCAATTTTTCAAAAATTAATAAAAGATAATAAAATTAATTTTATTATAAATTCTCTTACAAAATTAGCGTAAGACAAATATGAGGTATAAAATATGAAATAACTTAGATTATTCCACGTATTTTCCTACAAACTGTGACTTTTTCAGAGGCATTCTCAGACAATATTACTTTCACAAATGCTTGCTTAAGTACGAATGATTTTAGTTTTACTATTCTGATATATTATAAAAATAAAATAAAAACGGGAGGCAAGGAAGGGGTGATAGAAAAACAAACAAACAATAATGGTAATACAAATGAGATTTACGTTAAGAAATGATGAACTAATAAGTTGTATCAATTAGGAAAGGTTAAGCCATTGGAAAATAAATTTAGCAGTGACGAACAACCTGTTTTAAAGATAATATATATCAACTGTGGAAAGGAAAAGGGACGTAAACCAAACATTTCAAATTTTACAGGAGGCGCTTAAAACGTGTTTTGATGATTTTATGACATATGCAAATTATGAATTATACACAACCTTAAAGTGCACGGGTACTTCTAAACTGGTGTTTAATTGACATAACCTAATATTAATTAAAGAAATTGTCTTATATTTTTATTTACAAGGTCTCCACACTGGCTTGATAAAATACAAAATATCATTCCAAAGTCATTAAAAATACATGTAAAATGTGTATTGTTTTACAAAATTAAATTCAAGTTTCATTTCGGAATAAGCTGGGTTTGCAAATAATTTCCTCATATATACATTTCATCAAAATCGATGAAAAAAAAATATGCGCGTATTATACACGCAATTTTACATTAAATGAAAATAGTTAAATGTTGCAAAACTCAAAAGACGCATGTAAAAAGATATTTATAATCTTAATCAGCGATGTTTTTATGGATCGGAATATCGGGTTGATACTGATATATGGTGTGAATAATTTTATTCTGTTTGTATTTGTTTAATTTTATGGTTTATCGGCTTATAAATGCTACTATTTTGTTTTCATTTAAAGATACGTGGTTATAATTGAAAATTTATGAAGCCCATTAAATTTTCAACTAATATTTAGGCTCTTATTACACGATATTATAATTCATAATCTACGATTATTATTATTTTTGAATATTTTCTAACCCTCAGGCATAGAGTATCGTAAACATTTTTTTTTGTTTGAAAGTATAATGAAAAAGACTATTGCCTCAGCGGTAATTGGTGACGTCTTCCACAATTTGCGTCTTCATTTTCTCTCGTAATTTAAGCTTGATATCCTTAAGCTTTTAAGTTGGCCGAAAGCTTTCCAAAAACACTTGTGGGCAGTAGAAAACTTGTTTCAAATATAAACAACTTAGCCGCCAGGTACAGTAATATTCTGAGAAGGAAAATATTTTGCTTTTTAGATATGAATATTCATTTAACAGACAAATGTATTTTTATAATACCGGATTGCTGGTAATTTTCATGGAATATTATAATTGAAATATCATTTGATGTTTTTTTGTAACGTTATAATCATTTTTTAATTAGAATTATAACTGTCGGTAACACCATAAATAAAAACTGCGGAATATGTGCAGGAGATTCTCTTATGTTATTTTCTGACTAAATAAAGAATTTGTATAAATCATCTTTAATTTGTGTGAACATCTTATTCCTATAGACTTCTCCTGCTTCAATTGGCTTGTTGATATTTTCTGTAATGCTTTTTATACCTTTCCCCGAGAGTCTTCGAGAGTATTTACTAACTTATCTGCTAATTCCAATACAGTAATAAAAATATTAACAATATGTGCTTGCAACTTGTCGACGAGCAACTGCGAAATGCTTTCTTGGAAAATAAGACTTATATAATGAAATATAAATTACACATTACACAAAACCATGTCAGTAAGAAAGAAAAATATTGTTAAAATCTATATAGTTAGATACCTACTTAGATCAGCGTCTCCCAAATGATGTGTCACGACCCGATACCGGATCGCAGAAAGCAAAATGCCGCGTCACCAATTTCCTAAAATAAATCTGTATATTTACTATATGATTTAAACATTGGTTATCTTAAAAAATAAATATAGAAACCGATTGCAAGTCGAACCGGATCTAAGAATAAAACTATCATCCTTTTCTCCAAACCTAGAGCATTTAGTTAACAAGAAACAGTAGCACATCTCTCATTAATAAATTATTGGTACATTTGATTTCTTTATATATCTTTGATTATTTTGTATTACAACATATAAAGACTGTATGGACATAAATATACTGTTTTATTTTACCTATATGCTGGTAGTATAGGCCATAACAAATTTAGTGTGTTAGTTTATTTGGGTCACGAAAGAGAAATATTAAAATAACCGGGTCGCGGGAATAAATGTTTAGGAAACCCTGACTTAGAGATCTTGGAGCCAGATAATAATGTGGTAATACTTCGACAAATATGATGGGTTTCTCATTTTTTTTGTTTCATTTTAGTATTTTAGTAAACTTTTTAAAACGTAATAACTTTTTTTTACGACAGATTTAGACCGATAATTTAGATGCAAAACAAAGTGTCAAACTCAGATACAAGTCTGTGAAAAAATTAATTAAAAAATATTATTTTTTAAAAAATGAAATTTAGTGTGTCATTTATTTTTTGTAAACTCTTGCATTTGACGTGCGTAAAATAGTTTTTATCTTCGAGAAAAATCATTATAAAAGATTAAGATAGGGTCACAAAATACATTTTCAATAGTCAATAGAATTAAGATTAGCAATAGTAAGTAATTTGAATGAATTTCAAACAAATAGTCATCCTGATTTACTAATCAGTAAAATTGGGCAAGTCTTTGGAGTATGTAAATGAAGTGAAAATTTACAGCAAGTTTCTGGCGTTTAAAACTGTTCAGGATCAGTTTCGTGGAAGCCGCCTTGGAAAAATCTGGCATATCTAAGCTTCTAAGAAAACTTTTGCGACCAGATTTAAGTAGACAGGGGTGGAGTAAGAATTTCGATACTTTAGAATTTATCCAAATCGTTAGTCGTGCGCACTTTACGATATTACTCGCATTGCTGTTCATTGGCGTACACGATTTTTCAATTAAGATTACAATAAATAAATTCGTCGCCTGCTGTGGCCCAGTTCAAAGTTGTGATCTAAGACTGGGTGTTTGTGATGTCAATTCACATTATTTCTTCTCCTACCATCTTTCTGATCCTTTAATAACTGGGTGTAGCAATTAGTTAACCACTAGTCCTGTTCTAGCCTTATCTTTCTTTCCCTACTACTCTCTTTGGGAAAGAGAATTTGAGCGGCTGAATAACAAACAGTTCTCGTAGAAAAAAATCTGTTGAGATATCTCCATTAAGAGACCATATGCTCCACATTGGGAATGGACATGGATAAAAAAATGAGGTCTCAGAAAACAAAAATATCATAAGATGTTAGCAAATAGATTGAACCGTTTTTTTCTGATAGATAAAATATCTGAAAAGGTAATGTTAACTATTTTTAGTACTATCTTGTTATTTTAATCATGGCTGTAAAGTCGGAGTCGGAGTCGGAAAATTTGACCGATTTAAAAAAATATATTTAATGATGTGTATTCAAACCACAATAGTTTTTTTTTTGTTGATAAATTGCTTTTCTTATACTGAGTATGTAGAAATTTAGGCCATCATACAGTGCATGACTGCTATGACGTAATTACGCCGCTGATTATCTTAAACAGGGGTAGCCAAACTTTTGACTTTTGCGGGCGACTTCATACTGAAATCAGTCATAGCGGTCTACTAATACCGTATGTACTAAGTTGTCATAAAAATTAAAGTTATTCAAATTACAAAATAATATGCATGAAAGAGAAACAATATGGATAGATGTTAAAGGACACACTCAATTATTGTTTCAAAGCATATTCGGATGACGTGGAAAAGATTCACAATCAACGTCGTGGCTACCCCTGATCTATAAGATCAGTGGAGGGGAACCTGTAGCCTCTTGGCTTTCTTTTTTCAAACATAAAAGCTAAATTTAGAGTCTAATTCGGTATTTTCAGCTTCGATCTTTTTGATTGAACGTGTGTCAAGTTGTATACATAGTGATTATCGAAAACGAGATGTTTTGAAAAATCTTAGGGTTACGTCCATTTTTTTTTCTACAGACGATGTGTTGGTTATTATCTGTAACGCCACTGCTTTAATTTCTAACGAACAAGTGCTAGCGGTTAGGGAAAATATTATTGAATGGAGTCTTTTTATGGCAACTTTTTTTCTGGCTTCGCAAATACGCAGAGACATCTTATCACCACATCTATCTGTAATATTTATCTATAGCACATACTTTCATCGGATTTTTTTTCTATTTCGAATAGCTAGACATTACTTTATGACTTTATTTTTCCACAGTTATTTATAGTAAACTGGATTAGTTCCTGCGAACTTTGGTATTTTCGTAATTATTGTTTATGCTTCGGAGATATAACTGAAAAAAACGTATATTATCTATGTTTGTTTTACATCTTTAGTATTCTTCCTTTTTAACCAGATTTACAACATAACATTACAAATAACCGCACAGTTTATTGCCGGATTGTATTTGTTTTTTTTTTGTTGATAAAACACAATTTATTTGTTACAATTTAACTATTTTTTATTAAGATCGAGATCCATATCACTCACAGCGAATAAGTAACATTCAGTGGCGGATTATCCTATAAGCGAATGAGGCGCGCGCCTGGGGTCTTATTTGCTCAAAAATAACTTATACACCGATCCCTCACTTAACACGGAAGATAGGTCCTGCTAGATCACCGTGTTATACGAAACCGTGTAAAGCTAGACTAACAAATGTATGGAAAAGAGGGTTATAGTTTCTTGTTTTAGAAATATTAATAAAATAAATACAAATTACTTTTGAAAATGTATTGAAACATTATGAAATATAAAAAAATATAAAATTCGATCTCACTATCACTATAAATTATCACGGGGTTTTTTTTTCTTCTTTTTGGCTGAACGTCATCATCAGTGCTTTCATCAATTCCTTCGATTATATTTCCGTCATTTTCCGTCAGCCGCATCAAAAAATCTGTATTCTTTAATTGTCTGTCTGTTTTGAGATTCGTGTAAATTTCTTCACTTCTAGCAATCTATTGTTTCATTTCTCGTTGAAATTTTAAGGCTCGATCCATATCCGGATCATTATTTAGAAAACAAATTTCTAAATTTGTTGCCATTTTTAACCCATCTTTTATTGTTTTTGCCGTAATGCAAGATTTAATAAAAAAATCTGCAAAATGAAAACCGTGTTAAACCGAAATCGTGTTCAGCAAGTAACGTGTTAAATGAGGGATGAGTGTATTATATAATTTTTAAACTTTTAGTTGAGATTTTAATATATTTGTATGCCAGATGAAAATGTCAGTAATCATGGATCAATAACGTTCTCTATTGACTGTACCGTTTTGGCTTTTTTAAACAATGTATCAAATTATTATTAGGTTGAGATTTGAGTCAATGAAATACCAGTGCATAAGTCTTCGTAAACTACGAGATTTTGTTTATTCTATATTTTTCCTTTGGCTCAAAATTATCAAAAAAACCTTTTTTGTTTCTGCTGTAAAATTTGTTATTAGTGATTTACGTATTTTTGTCTTTCCAAAATCGACATATTATATCGCTAAATATCACCCCTATGAATTTATTTTGATAACTAGTTTAACATAAATTTTCCGCACTATATACACTTCTATAATATAGTAAAGCTATGTAGGTCTTTCATTGGAATCAAATTCTTCCATAGTATTATATCTCATCAAGTTCTTGTTACTCAATGAATTAGATGTTTAATTGATTAAGGTTCTGGGTTTATAAAAAAAGCTCGTTAACACATTCGTTGTTGACTTTCAAGTTTCTTAACCACTTGAATACTAAGCGGACACAGGTGTCCGTAACATTTGCAAGTGAACACGGATATCCGAGAAATTTAAAAAATCAAATACTTGGTATTATAATGGAATATAACCAATATTTTGATGAATATGTGTTGTTTCATCTATACTGATTCAATATAGGTTTTTAAAACATCGAATTCGAGTGTATATTAGGCAAAATTATTTTTCTCAAAAACACGCAGTATCTCTGAGACATATTAATGATTTATTTGTGCGGTATTCAAGCGGTTAATTAATTTATTAGGTTTCCTAATTTAGTTGTGACAGTTTCTGGGGTTTCTTCATACTTTTCAAAATCACACATTATTATTTGTGGGTGCGATCGACAAAAATAAATTATGAAAAATCGGATTGTGCAAAAGGTATGACGTGCGAAAATCGAGAAAACGTCTATTAAATATTTTAGTGTCAGTCATATTAAACGACGGTTTCAAGACATGTCAGGTTGATTGACGCATTGCCTAGAGATATCGAAATATTCAACTTACGTGGCGTATTTTTCATTTTAAAAACCAGTGTTTAAGTTTTGTGAAAAACAACCGAAATATCAGATTCCCAGATTCGAGAAAACCGGTGGTGAATTAATCTTTAGTTTTAACTGTCTAATACGGTAATAGCAGCACCAAAATATCCCATATTGAGCACACAAAAATTAATCTTTTAAAAACAATATATTAAAATATTTCAGTGCTTCATAAAAAAGATTTATTTTCAATAATCGATTTGCATACTTTTGACTTTTTTTCAATTTGTCTAACTGTGCTTTATGACAGCGATATGTTGTCGTGAAAAATTAAACAACAAAACATACGATCCACAAATGTCAAACTTAAAACTTAATCAGGAATATAAATGCCATATAATTATGGAGCTTTATTGATTACATAAATTCAATCGGTCCTCTTAAATATTTTACTCCTGTCACTTTCTATTTTATGATGACAATATAAATCTATAAAAATACCATGAAAGCTGTTACAGATTTAGTTACATTTCTTTTTCAAAAAAAAAATAAGAACCATCTATTGATACTAAACCAAACTTTAATATCATTAGGTATCATGGAAACAAACCCAATCTCCGATTGAAGTTGTTTATATCCAAGCTTACCACCATTTTATTTTCCGTTACCTTTCAGATTTTATCAGCGTCGCTTTACATCGCTGAACATTTACCCGATGGCGCTGATGGTCTTTGGGGGTTAGTGAACGCCGCTGCCTGGTGTGCGCTCGGCGAACTAGAATGGGTGCCTTTCCCAGTTATCCGAAAAGCTACCGACATCAATCTGCTTGGTAAGAGAAACATAACAGATTTTTACATTGTTGATAAAACAGCTCTCTGCATTACTGTCGTGAACTTCGGTTATGTTAATACTTATATTTGATCCATTTTGAAACTAGATGGCGTGTGATACAATAATAATTTACGATTTTGGTTTTTAATTCTGCAAAAGCTATGGTACTTTTTTTAAAAATATAAAATATTGTTTTTGATGCTTCACTTTATCGAAATGATTGCAAATAATAAATGAGCATTTCAATAAAACATTTAAAATTGTAGTAAAATAAAGGTGTGAATACAATGAAGTCGCGTGACCTCTAATATTTTTTTCGATATTTAAATTAAATTTCGTTTATTTCGAGGTCACGTGGGTGTACTAAAAGAAAATTTGTATTTAAGTAAAATATACCACAATTCTTCGTCAAATATATTGAATTCAATTCAACAATTCGTTGATAGCTAATATTTATTCTCCGCTTGGTGATATGGGTAAAAAAGTATTTTAATCACTAGTTTTAAGCCAACTATCATTATTATTTGCGGTGCATTTTTACTGATATGTCATAAAAATCTGGAGAGGCGTTTTTATATTTTTATCAGTTGTTGGTGTTATTTAAATCACTGCATATTGCGGTGTTACAAAACTTCTTTTTTTAGTTTTTTCCGAGTTCTTCTGCATTAAAATTATTTTCGTAACAATAAAAACTGTAATTTATTTAAAAACCTCCATTACATGATCACGTATGAAAAAGAGAGTACATTTTAAAGATTACCGTAAAAGGGTTGAATGATTTATCAAGGTTAAGAAACACTTATACAGAGATGGACTGCCGATACGTTAACAGGTGGATCAATCAATCTCAGAGTGAGTAAAGATGGGATAATATATGCACGTATAAAGTATTTAAAATATATATATATATAAAATAAAGTTCACAAAAATGTTACGTTGGGCATCTAATAACATCTGGAATTAATAATTATTTATATCAAACGGCGCCATTTTCAAGCATTGTTGACTATACACAAAACACGTATTTTTTATTGTACACCTGAAATAAAAAAAAATACGGTAAATTTCACACGACAAGTCTGAAGATTCATAATACCGATTTAATCTGAAAAATCTTCGAGCCCCCTCCGACAGATTCCTGGACTTATCTACCCGTTCCTTAACTGAAACGTTTACTGACATACTGTAAGCTGTTCTATACAACCTGATCATTTTTTCTGGAATTGAAATTGATCGGTTGTTTTTCAAACGGACAACGATAAAACTATCAACTAAAAACAGTATTTTTACTCGGGTTTGAAACGTTTGTTTAGATATTTATTTCCCACGTAGATCTATTTTATATATTTTTACTAAATTTTACCCTAGGGCAGAATAATATAAATCAAACGTATTATTTATACTATTTTCACTTGTATAATTTTTTTGGCAAATGAATTTTATTTTAATTTAACGAAAAAAAATAGCCGAAAGTCTTTTTTCATTTTTTAGCTATTTATTTATAAAAAAACACTAGACCATTTATTTGTATTCATTTTATTTTGTTATAGTGATCAGAACAGGTTTCACTCGTCGTAAGGTCAATGATAAAACTATCATCTTTTTTCCAGATTTTTTATCTCTATATTAACTTTATTAATTTATTTAAAAGCAACTACTAAACCTAAACTGTTCAGTAACAAACATATTTTCCACAAAAACCAACATAGATTAAAAAATGTTTGTTGACTCTGTGAATCGCTATTCGTTACATGGGGTTGAGAGCAAATGCACTAAAAGTCAATTGTAGAGAAAATAATTTTCAATAATTGTAAATATATTAATCCAACCATTATTTTAAAAATCATTCTGCTCCCCATGCAGTGGCGTAGTCCCCTCATAACAGAATCGTGCAATTCATGAGGGCCCAGCAAAAAGGGATCCTAAAGCATCTTTATGTAAAACCTCTTATCTTTTTACGAGATCTGATTATTTTTTAAGAGAGTAGTGATAGAAAGAATAAGGTTCGAAGTTAGAATATAATTAGTGGCAAGCTTATCGCTCTTTTATATAATATATGTTTTTTTAATATTGAACATAATTTTTACATATTTTTTTTATATTTTCAAATAATTACCCTAATAAATCTTTCAAATATTAAGGTTATAAAGACAAATTTTATACAACGAATGCTGTCTTTCTTTTTAAGGTTACTTATAATGTAATATATAAACAAAAAATATGATTCGTTGTATGTCCTGTGTTGTCCTGACGATAGTGCGATGCTAAAATAGCCAGACCATGCCTTCTGCATTTTATGTGTGGAAAAATCCTGGATTTTTAATATGAAAATTTTCAATCAGAGACACTTTTTAGATAGTGAAACACTTGGATGCACAAACGAATGGAATAATAAATTAGTAAATTAAATTAGAATTTACTTGGCAGAACTACAATAGATTTAAAAATTGCGAAGCATTCGGTTTCACAAAATAAATTATGTTATTATGACTCTAGCATGATTACGAAATAACTATCAGCCATGTTGCATTATTTTTTCAGAAATTATTTATATACTTTTGCTGACAAAAATGACTAAGTATAATAGAATGGAAAAGAAAATTCAATACAATTTTATTGTAATTCAATATTTTATATATGTAACAAATGTATTATTCATATATATAAATAATTGATATTTTTACCTGGTCATGATCTCAAAATAAAGTTTTGAAATTAGTAGAAATAAGTGTACTATTTTTATAAATATTATGCTTTTCCACTAAATGATGTTTAGTAAAAAAAAAACTAAATGGACAATTCCTTTTCTTTCCCACGCCTATCCAATTTTTATCTTTCAACACTTTAAGACCTGTCTTGAGAACCTTATTTAATTTTGCCGCATCCCAAGTAAAGTTGTCAGTGTTCTTGTTACTTTAGATCAAAGACGCAAACCATGTCGGCTCGAATTCAAAATTTAAACACTCCCGCCGGTTTTCCCACTGGCGGCAAGATACATAACATTTTATTAACCGCACCCATTCGCGACAGCCAAATTATCCGGATTTATTTAGTTTTCTTTAAGGCTAAACTTTTTAATACGTTTTCTTTTCATCCCATGGAATATGAAATATCTTTACACAATATGAACCATATCGACATCTTAATCTGCAAATCGACTAACTTAATTAAAGAAAAAAAAACATTAGATTTATAAAAATTGAATAATATTATTCGTTTCGTACGCTTAAATTACAAATTATAGTAAAGAAGTATATTTAAAAAATTCTGAATTAATTTTAATAGTTAAATAAATAAGTTTTTTTCTACGTCGTGTCGGGATATGGTTTGTTAATAGCAGTTCATGTGATTCCTAAATAATTCAGCAGTACTTATTTAAATCAATAATTTAAGAACGGGAATAGTTAGGATAAGTTTGTCTATTAACCATTTTTAGATATCTCGAGCACAAAACTGTCAAAAAGATTTTGCTCAATACTTAAACATGATGGTATATCAAAACATCTTTCAAGAAAAAATGTTAAAACTGTTAAATGTTAGTAAACGTAACATTTTGTTTTTACAAAAAAAAAAATAATAACAATTTTTAATCACGATCAATTTCTTTAAGTGAGAAAGAATTTTCTACTGAATCAAACATTTTTCAGTGATATCAACGATATATGCTTTAATTATATGTTTGTATGTGTATGCATTTTCATGTGGCCAAATGGTTAATGAAACAAGAGCTGCAGATTCAAATCCAGGAATAAAAACATCAATTGATTGATTTTTCTTTGATTAATGGTTTTAAATCGAAAGTTATGAACGTTTGTAAAGTCTTCATATCTCCTTACCAAACTCTCATTCGATCTTTTAAATGGGACATGTAGAGTACAATATTCTAATTTTATATCCTTTTTTTTCTTTTTCAATAAAATAGGTTGGGTTTTGAAAATATGGCAGAAACCAGTTTTATTAAAATTCTGAATTATTAGACCATATGCTTCTATTGGAAGTGGATGATTTTAAAATACAAGACAAGCCTAAATTTAAACTGCTGACGCTGTCACAAAGCACAATGCTGTCGGATACACTGCTGAGTCGTGGTCCCCCCACGGCCCTGACCTGGGGCTCACATTAAATACCTATGCACCACATATGAGGTCAGGTCTGACATGGGTGTATTAAGCTTGCACGAGGCGTAACACTTGCATACGAAATTGTATTCACTGTGGGAGAAAATATATTCCGTTCGCAAAATTTCATCATAATATGTTTTATCATAGCGATTATGAAATATTAACGCAACGGATACTAAAAATAACATTTTTGAAATGACCAATAAAGTTTTCAAAGAAATAAATATTTTATTATATTGTTTCAAATTCAATTGTTTTTTATCATGTCTACTTTCAATGTGGAGTGACATGCTCTGTTCACTACACTTGTAATTAATTATCAGTAAAATTCTTCGAATAAAGTAAAATAATCATCATAGGGAAAATCTAAAAAACCACATTTTTTAGATTTTCCCTCTCAAAATTTTCCCGTGTACGAGTACTGTCTGTTACTCATTCGCTCAAACTCTCTTTTTAGAAGAGAGTTGTAGGGATAAGAAGGGTGGGGCAGGACGAAACTAACTAATGGTTCGCTAATCACACTCGCTACATCCTATTATTTTTTAATTGAAATGGTGGGGTAATTTTTCCACATCACAAACATCCATGCCTTTGAAATCAATAGAAAAAAATGCTGCTCGTACTGGAGTGAGGTCCAGCATGGAAGCCGACGACGTTGACCATTGTGCCATGGACCTGAGCTTATATCCATATGCTCCACATTGGGAGCGTACATCGTAAAAAAAATAAAAATATGATAGACAATTTATAATTTATTATAGACAATAAATACATGAAGAATTTAAAATGAGTGAATGGTATAAATGTTATGTTTGATTATTATTTCATGAAATATAGCCGTCTCTGCATATACAAGAGGTGCATTGACCCAATGCCACATTGACCAGCCGCCACTGGGATATACTCTAAGAGTATACATATGTATTTGCTTAAAAAATATTTAACTTTGCATAATATACTTAATTGTCGTTTTTAAAGAAATAAAAAAAAATACCACGATCAAATTTATATAGGTAATAATTAATCTCATTTCCCAGCAAGTAACTTGGTAGGTTTTTTAAAAATAAATTGAGCTTTTCCGCATTGGCTACTTTTAAATAATGTTTGTCATTAAGCTTTCGCGTAAAAGCTCGCTGGAAAATAATTAATATGCGTCAGGCTTTAGTGTCGCTTTTTTTTATAACGGCAAGATGATATTTCACAAAACGCCGTTAATCCCTTGTACCGTTTGAAACGCAAAAAATGTCACCCTACTCAAATTCGCTCTAATTTTTGATCCCCCATTTTTTTCGAATTCCAAAAATGGGACAATTATTTTTTTCAATTCCGCTTTACATTTTTATGGGAGTCGTGAATTATTCATCGTTTTCAATTGGACCCGCAAAGCTAAGTGATGAAAACTAGGCAATTATGGATATTAGAAAATGTCCTTTAAGCTGTCATATAATAATGTTTTAACGTGACGAATTAAAATGTACTCATATGACAAGGACTCATTATTATTTAATTGTTTTTTTTTTTAATTAGAACAATAACCTAAAAAGTATTTTTTAACAACCTAGTTTCGTCTTTGTGGTGTAGTGGTCAAAACTGTACTCTAGTAATTAGGTAGATCTGAGTTTAACCTCCAATAAGGCCCGCTGTGGTCTAGTTGGTAAGAGCTTGCTCTACCGATCAGGTGGGTCTGGGTTCGATTCCCGGAAAGGTCAATTTCAAATTGGATTATTTTCAATTTTAATTTGAGATGTAAGACATGGGTGTTTGTGAAGTCAATTTTCCTTGAGTCAATCTCATGTGACTTTCAGAAATTCTCTTCGAGTATATCTCGTATGATCTTTCAACTTCAAAATATTTGACGCATTGACATAAGCTATAATGTCAAATATTTTTTTAATTAATTATAAAAAAAACATTAAATTACAATCATTTCGATTCGACTCCACAATTTATTATGTATCGCAATGGTCAACTTTCTTGGCTTCCTTACCGAATCTCACGGGTCCTAATCAGTGGTGGGCAGCCAATACGCTAACAAGGGTCTCGCTTAATATGAAAGTAATTATCGGTGTCCTGGAAAGAAATTATTTTTTTGTCACTCCTACGCAATATTTAAATAAGCAATCGGTTGTTACTTAATATACTTATTATATGCAATTTACCTTAAATTTATCAATCTAAATAGCTAAAATTGTAATACTGTGTATACTGAAGCTATCTTAGATAATATATAAGTCATAAATTGCAGATATATACTAATTTGTTTTCTCTTAGATTAACAAGTGGCTCACGGGCCTTAGTCAAATTTTACAAGGGGCTCGCGCGAGCCCCTCTGAGCCTCATTCAGCCCACCCGTGGTTCTAAGTGGTAGTATGAACATTATTTTTTTAATCGATTTAAAGATTTGTATTCAAATGTACACCCTCTCCAATTCCACAAAAACAATGGGGAACCGCGAGTTCGATTGGCTATCAATTAGTCTAACCTTAACCCTATTTTTTTATCTCTACTATCTTCGAATCAAAGATATGTAGAGCAACTGAGTAACAAGCATTTATAGTAGAAAGACTTAAGCTTTGATACTTCTATAAGAAGGCCATATGCATCAAATTAAGATCGGACGTGCATTTTAAAATTGAAATCTTTGCCATAGATATCTGTGATATCTTTTCTCATTGAGTTTATCTCGAAAATTTCTCATGGAGATGATGTTATGTGATTAAAAAAAATAAACGTATATAGCACCTTGGCAGTAATACTAAATATTTTTAATAAGTCTTTAAACGTCATCTGCATTTTTCTACGACTTTACACTTATATTTTTTTATGAAATTATAAAACTAATATGCATAATCATTACATGCAAAAGTAACAAACATTCTCTTAAACGTTTCATGTACATATAAAGCCATTTGAATGTTTTTGTGAACATTTATAAATATAAACATTAAATTGCTTTGCTGCATTCAGTGAATTGAAAATGTTTTATTTGGTATTTTGTTTGCGAAAGTGCTCAAGTTTAATGGAAATATAGGAAATGAAAGTGGCTCTTTTGGGACATCAAATATACTTACTTTTGACTTATATTTCACTCTAGAATATCCATGAGTGCTTTATTGATTATAATATTACATATATACAAGGTTTTTTTTTATGTAGTTTACGCTCATTACAAATACGTTTATGAATATACAGTGAAATTTTGTGGGACATATTCGAACACTATCATTATAAATTATTTTTTCACTAGCACGTGACTTTAATTTGAAAAAGGAACAATGTATAACGTAGTCTTTATGTCAAAGATAAACATTGTTTTTGTAGAAGGCATTCAACTGTTTTTTAGCCATATCTTCATGTTTAAGCTGATTGATATGAAGTATATTTTGAATAACAATCTGTCAAATTACTACCAATATAATTACTAAAGCTTGAAGTCGGTAGTTAGCATCAATCAACTGATTTTAATTGAAAATTGTTTACTGTCTCTCCAACACGAAGCTAGGTTGAAACCTAGTATATGGCTAAAACAGTACTGACAATGAAGCGAGGTCAAAAAATTTATCTTACAATTATTGTAAAGCTTATTATTTTCATATTTTTACATTCTATTCAATACAGTTCCACCAAGTAAAGTAATAATTTATTTTTTTACACGTCCGCTCTCAATGTGGAGCATGTGGTTTCCTAATGGAGGTATCTCAACAGATTTTTTCTACGACAACTGTTTGCTAGTCAGTCACTCAACCTATTTTTTTCAAAGAGAGTAGTAGGAAAAGGAGGATAAGGCCAGGACAGGACTCTATCCCTACTATTTTTTTTCTAATGAAAGGTTGAGCAAAATTGAGTAACAAGCAGTTCTCGTAGAAATACAGTTGAAATAAACTCCATTAGGATGCCATATGTTCCATATTGAGAGAGGACATTTTGTTAAGTAATGACAGTTTGTTAAGTAGGTGTTGAAAATTTTAATTTTTATATTTACTGCCTTAGTGGAACCTGTCATGATGTAAAATAATATGACAAATAATATTATGTACTTTTCGTTTTCACTTATTCAAATGATGTTTTTTAAACCAAAAGTATTTAAAAAATTGTAATGAGTTTTAATGTAATTGTTGAAAAATCGAAAGATTCTTAACATCTCGGTACTGGTGTAAAGTGAAAATTTGGTGTGTATTACAATGTTTATTTATTTCAACAAGCATTCAAATACAGCGATTATAAATTTTAATTTAAAAAATATAATCCCTCAATTTATATTACTAATTAGTTTCCTTCAACATATTTAGCTATTTATCATCACAAAGCATTTTATTGAATATGATTTAACAACTCGATTTCCACAAAATTATGCGTCTGACAACTTGCGCTGAATTACTGAGTAAATTTAAGCATTTAGTAATAACTGTAACAAGAGAAATACTGTGTTACCAGAGCCCGGATAATTAACGCAATTTGAAAGAGACATTTCATAATTTGTTTCTGTTAAATTGGTACAACTGTTAATTAGGAATTTCTCCAATAGAAACGATCGTTCTTTTTTTAAATGTATTATTTGTTTACTGTTTTTTGTTTGTAAAATAAAAATACCTTATTTATTTCGTAGAGATCAGACTTTTTAGATGGCCATATTTTAGTATTCTTGATAAACGGAATACTTGTATTATTCATATTTTTTTATTCGACGCTAAAATAAAACACATTTAGCATTATTTCTTTTGTCAATGCGCCAAATATTTTGGAAAAACGTATATATAATATTATTACAAAATAAAAATAATTTTACTTTTACTAATTTTTCAATTTTTTCAATTTGTATACACATTTTAATGAATCAAAAAAGTATTTACTGTTTATCGTGGTCGTCTTTCAAAATTAAATTCAAATGATATTTAACTTGTAGAGATAAAAAAAAACTATTGTTTTGTTAATACCCGCTCCCAGTATGATGTTTACTCCTTCAAGTAGTTTAAACATTCCTAACCTTTCAGCTGCCGTAGAAAAAAAGTACGTCTTTATCTATCACGCCGGCTATAATTTGCAATTATTAATTTAATTAGTTATTGACGAGGTAACTCGTCTCTGGCGTGTTGAGCACGAAAAATTTGTCGAGATATCTCGTCTGTGGAATCCAACCAGTTAAGAGGTTATAAAAAAAAACAATATGATTGGGAAAATCTTGATTTTAGGATCGAAAAGAGTGGTTGGAAAATCAATAAAATTCATAAAAAAATGAAAATCAACGCTTGAAAGGACACTATTTGTAGATTTGAACCATTGTTCTCGCAGCACAGCCTTACGAAAGCTCCAGAGCAGAGGTGTCCAAGTGAAATCATTTGGTGGGAAAAATAAAATATTGCTTGTCTTTATAATTTAAAATTTCGGCTGAAGGTGCTTGATGGAAATTTAATCACAAATTTAAATTATTTTTAGTTTAAGTACATTCGTGCACTAGATAAAACCAGAAGATGCCGAAAGGCAAAACCCGTGTCGTTATCGACAAAATTTTTGGAAGTGTGCAGAATAAAAATAATTAAAATTTGCATGTCTTTGATAATAATGTGACGTTACTTATATTAAAAATAAACATAAAACTTATAAGATTTGTTCGATATGTTTTTAATAATAATTCGTCACTCACAAATTTAATATATTAAAAAAATGTTTTTTTTATCAATAGTAAAATTCAAAATGTATATAAAGTTGGAAGCTTCGAAAGGGTCACACAAAACATTTGATAGGGCCACGAGTTGGACATAACTCTCGGCTATGAAACGAAAAGACATAATAAAATCACTACTGCTTAAAAAAATAAGGTTTGATATTCATAACGTACGAGCGAGGGTGGTTTGACAAAATATTTTGATAAGGTATAACTCATATTCCATAAAAACGTTTGGTTGACGAAATACATTTCGACAGGTTGTAATGAAAATATGTTACTTTCCCCTTCTGAGAATTGTTATAGTTCGTGTGGAAATATGAGTTTATATCATTAACAACAGAACAACCACTATTAGTAACATAGTGTGTATCAAATTCTCAAGAAAAATGTTTATATTTGCAAAGTTTTCTATTCAAAAATATCGTACTAAAAGCTATCATTCATTGTACCGGTGTCTCTTTTTTGGAGTATATGAATAAATAAACGATTTGTTTAATTTTCACTGAAAAAATATTTTCAAAAACAAAAACATTGCATACAGCTTTTCCCAAAATATTTTTTCTCTAAAAAATAATTGGACTCGACAGAATGAATAAATATCAAATGATACTTTAATACGAAGGGACTTAAATGTGTGGTTCAACCATCCGAATATTATTTTAAATGCTTTATTAAAATTTTCATCAACCGAATTGTGTTACGAAAGGTTTAATATAAATTCAAAGACAAATTTGACGTAGAAATCCTTTTTTCAATTTATGTTATTTTCTGTCAAAGAATAATGATTCTTGTAACGGAAACATTTGGAGTACAATTTGCGTAATATGTATCCTATTTAAAAATAGAACTGATGTTCAAAAAATTTAAAAATATATAAAAAATTTATTAATGTTATTATATAGTCGAGTGGCAATACTCTTTATGCACGGTACAAAGTATAAAGGTAATGCATACCTCTGTAAGATTTATATGAGAAATGTGACTATCAAAGTATAATGATTTACAAATTAATGTTACATGTTATAACAAAATGCATTCCATTATGTTACCTTATTGTCGTACATTACACCATGGCTTTTCTCTAGCGGAGTTTTTCAAAACTAATTATGACAGATGGCATAATAAGATAAGGAAATAAGAATTTACATCAACATAATAATATTACATAATACATGTGTAACTTGTAATTTTACATTTCATTGTAGGCACGTACGGGGAGAAAATTAGACGCATACTCGGATGAAGAATTTCATCTCTAGATGTGAATCCTTCTTAGTAATTATTATCCTAATACAGCGTGATTCCATTTTGATTATATAGTTCTTTTGTTCATTTGTTATTTGACTAATTTCAGAATGTTTGGGGTTAAGGTCATTACAATGCATGTTTATTTTTTTCTTTTCCATATCATGTCCGTTCCCAACGTGGAGCATATGGGCTCCTAATGGAGTTCATCTCAACCGAAGTATTTCCAAGCGAATTGCTTACTTTTTTTCAAAGAGATTAGGAATAGATGGATAGAGCTAGAACAAAATAAGTGATTGGCTAATCACTCTTGCTACGCCGATATCTTTTCATTCATAATCGTTTCATGTCGTAATTTTATAATTACGTATATAAACAATTGAATGCTGTTTTATATATTTTTTTAACCATGTCCGCTCCTAATGTGGAGCATATGGACTCCTAATGGAGTTTATCTCAACAGATGTGTTTCTACGAGAACTGCTTGTTACTCAGTTGCTCAACCTCTCTTTTTCTAAAGAGAGTAGAAAATAGAATGGTAGGGCTAGGACAGGACTAGTGATTAGCTAATCGCTCTCGATACGCCTCGTTTATAGGATGGGATGGGTGGGAAGGGGGAGTTCAAGACAACACATACATCCATGCCTTCGAACAGAAATTCATAAATCAATTGAAAAATCAATTTATAAAAACTGTTCGTACCGGGATTCGAACCCGGGACCTCCGTAACCGAAGCCAATGACGTTGACCACTCGACCACACAGGCGGCATAAAATGGAAAAAAGCAGTTTCGCTGTTAGATTTTTTCTTCATACATTAATAGCAACATTTTGATTTATGACACTGTGGTAAACATAATTTAAGGAGAGTTCGAAGTTATAACGGATAAAAATGGGTACAATTTTCAATTCTAGGAAATACGTTTTAAAGCCAGTATCACTTGTTTTCTCAATATAACTTTAAAGCAGTAAACATATTAAAATAAAGCTTTGAAATTCATTTAAATAATAAATAGTTTCTTTACCAAATACAAGTTATACAATGATTTTAGCCCTGCCCATCTGGTCATTCGATCAGTGAAGTAAGTTTATTTGCTATCAGCTAATCTTATTATATTTAAACTTGTCTCAAATTCTGTATCATTTATAGGCAAATTATGAAATAAAAAATAAACTTAGAATTTCGTTTAAAACAAAACAAATTGAATAATTAGAATAATTCCATTATTTCGCTGTTCTGGTACATTGTCATGCCACGTTAGCGAAACGTAAGTGTCATGGGTCACGGACTTACAGTTAACAGCCCCTGGTAGAGCGGTGAGTTCGGCCATATTTCTGCGGTCACGAAACGCAAACCCGATTCGGCAGAAGAGCTTTTTAACTACCCCGAGTTCAATTCATGTTTAACCTTCTCGATATTCTTTATTTTTATGATAATTTACAGGTCTCCCAAAATTTTATTATAATTCAGGCATATAACTCAAAAGAGGGTTTCGAATTTTATTACATTCTATGTTTTAATTTGTAAAAATATCACAGTCAATCTTTTTAACAAGGAAGGTGGTAAAACTATTAAGTACTACTTATAAAATATAAATATGACGTGCTAAGAAACTTTTTTTATGATTGTAAGCTTGTGCTTTAGATCAGTGCCTCATGGGGGCGCGCGGAATTTCTCCGGGGGCTGCCACAGAACATGTTTTGTATTGAGAAGGGCCGCGGATTATTCTTTTTCAGATTTAGGGGGCCGTGGAATGAAAAAAGTTGGGAAGCACTGCTTTAGATCGATCAAATTATTTATGGATCGCTTGGTTTTGTTTTTCGGGTTTTTTATATTTTTACATTCAATATGACCTATGTTCAACTGTAAAGAATAAATAAACGCAACTAATCTATTTGTCATTATTGGACTATGCATAAATCTTATTAGCTTCTTTCGATTTTGTTCCACATAGTCATGAGCTCGAATCTTTAATAGACACTATAACACATACGTCGTCGCCTGCTGTGGCCCAGTTGGTTAGAGCTTGCTCTACCGATAACGGATTCCAGATCACAGTGAATTTGAGAATTATTCAATTCAAAGTTGTGATCGAAGACTGGGTGTTTGTGATGTCAATTCACATCATTTCCTCTTCTCCCATCCTTCTGATCTTTTAATAACTGGATGTAGCAATAGCGATTAAACAAACACTAGTCCTGTTCTAGCCTTATCCTTCTCTCCCTACAACTCACTTTGAATAAAGTGAGGTTGAGCGACTGAGTAACAAACAGTTCTCGTAGAAAAAACTTCTGTTGAGATACCTCCATTAGGAGGCCATATGCTCTACATTGGGAGTGGACATGGATTAAAAAAAACACACACACACATGTTTTAATGGAGTCATGTGTGTGTATCCAATGGGGTGTGTGTCTGATATGTTTTCTCAACTTTCCTGATTCTGTAGAGAAATCTACAATTAAACAATATTCTGTAATCATTTATTTTTGTACACACAATTCCTTTAAATTACTGTATTTTACAACTCAAACTAAAAGATAATAAAATTTAACTAGTATTTGGCATACTTCTAAAAAGATAATTTCATTGTGTTAAATGCAAAATAAAAGTGTTTTATACATTTTTTAAATGAAATAAGTTCTTTTAAATCACTCTATTGAAACGGCTCGCCACGAAAAAAACCAGACTTAGTTATTGCACAAATTTTGAAACGTTAGAACAAAAATTTTGTTTTGTTTTTACGAATCAAACAGATACCATCAAAAAATCATGTTCTTTTAGAGTGAAAAATATACCAAATTATTGCACAAAATTTATATTTCATGAAAAATCTTCATCATTAAGATATGATATTTATATTTCATGACGGTGCCACAAAAAACAGATTTTAATATTTATGAAATGTCACACTATAAGGGAAAAATCGTCTTAAAAGCTAAAAAGTTTTGATTTGGGTATCTATTATTTCGTAACCTAACTCAGCAATTTGTATGGAGATATCTCCATCATTCATAATTCATGGGTAAGGATAAAATTCATTTGTTCCAGTGTTTCGTACACTATCTACTATAATAAATTGTTTTATATTCGGGTAGTAAACCATTTTTAATAAAAATATTCTAGTCTATATTTCACAATGGTTTGAAACTAATTTTAAAGATTAACGAAACATGTTTTTGTTCGTAATATAATTTATAAATAATTCCTCTTTTATTTAATAACAGATCAGGACCGGTTTCGCTCATGACGAGGATGATCAACTGATAAGAGTATACAATATTACAGTTTTATTTATACAAAATAAAATTAATTTTAAATTAAATAAAAGAAATTAAATTTAGCTTTTTATCTTCAGATTCTTAGTCATGGTTGTTCGTGACGTTTTTCTCCTTAAATAATCCCTTGATTTGAAGTAACCTATGTTGTTAATTTAAAAAATATTTGATGTACAGTAAAATCATTAGTTGTTAAGTAAAAATAATTTAAAATGTTTTTAAAAGATAGACTTTTCTTTTAATGAAATTGTGTGTGTTTGCCACACAATAGAAATTGAAAACAGACAGGCTTGGTATGAGTAATTAAAAACAGTACCCTTTTGAGCGTTAGACGGACGATAAAAAGCGGAGAAGAAACTTTTTCTACGTATATGCTATGAATACTTACATGAATATAAAATACTACAAACAGTTTGTTAAAACTACATTATATTTTTTTCGTACCGTTTTTTTTAATACATTCGTGAATTTAAAGAGTTTCTTCAATAGTCAGTAATAAGCTGTCCAATCCCGGGAATCCAAAAATACATATTTACTTTTAAAACTGGTAAGGTCGAGAATAGGGCCTTTTAATCCCGGGATCGTTTTAGATCTCGGGATTTTGGGATTCACTATATTACCTAAAAATCCCTCAATAAAGCTAAAAAAAAAGCTCAACAGCGCTAGACTCACTGACTGACGTAACTTTTTCAAAAGATAGAGCTAAAAAAAGGTCCGACTTGTGAACAATGGTAGAATTTGTAACTTTTTCAGAGGATACCTTTTAATCAATAGCATAAAATAATTATTTGATTTAAATCTGTAATGCTAATTTCACCATGTTAGAATGGTATGGGATTGTGTAATGACACGCTGCTCTAAGTAATCAGTATATAAATAGATCAAAGAAATAATAAATTTAATTGTTATTCGAAGAACATTACACAATTATACAGCTATCCCAACATCAAAGATCGATTAGTGAGTAGCTTAGAAAATATATAAGACACTTCAGTATATTTGATTGTAAGTATTTAAATGTGAATTTGGAATTAAAGCCTTATTTTCAAAGAAAGTTTACCACCCAACAATGTGTTCGTCGTAAATTGAAGCAGGCAAGAATCAAATTAAACGTTTAATTACAGGAAAGAATTGTTAACTATTTTTGCTGCCGACGAAAGATATACGGAATTAATTACACGTTAAAGATAACTGTTTAAAAGTCAGCTACGAAAAGTGAGAATATAAGGATGATATTATGACCATGGACTATCAAGCCAAACAAGTTTAATTTTTTTATGTTTGAATATAATAGGAAAGGATACATCAAAAACTTCCATGGTTCTGCCAACAAATTTATAAATAGACTAGCCGGTTCCCGGCAAGCGTTGCAATGCCACTCAAAAGAAATAAAGTGTTTATGTTTTAATTGTGTTTATTGAAATGCATGTTTTCTTTTTCTATCTGTCTAATGTTTGACGTTTGCCACCGATTGTCTATGGTTCGACACACTCGCCACATACTGTAATTTAATTGTACTACGCCTATACACTTCGCGCAAGTTCCATGAACGGTATGGCAGACATACAAACATTGATTTTTATATATAAGACATACTGTAAGTTAACTTTAATATGCCTATACCTTTTACGCAGATGCAAGCAAAAGATTCGTTAAAGTTGTATTGCAACCGGATGAGCAGTGTGGCAGCGCATAAAATATGAATAAACAAACATTTATTTTTATATATTAGAAGATTAAGTTATTGACTGCGCGTATAAAAATAGCGCTAATGATGTATCACTCGGCTACGGTGATAGTCAATTGAAAGTTTAATATTTCAAAAACGGAAAGCTTAGAATTTAAAACAAAAAAAAATCTGCACTAAGACAAGCTGTGACATAGATTTATGTGACTAATTGAGAATAAATTATTTTGGTAATCTTTAAGCGCTAGTTTTGTTAAAGTGAAAGGAAAACTTTATGAATAAGTTAATCATTAGTGGAAACACTGAAAAGGTTACAGGTCGATTATAATTACGTATTCCGTGTTTTGTAACCTTGGTAAGACATAATATGTAGACTTATTTATGTAAGTGGAAAACCAAAATACCGAATAAGGCTTAACTTATTTTCAAACAAAACAAGAAGTCTTACGTACGCTAAATAATGAGATTTCAATCAGTCACTCGTCTTAAATACACGGCAACAAATTGAATAAATTATTTACAATTAATTAAAATGACAAAAATCAAACAATACTTTTTGGGTATCGCTTATCACTGTTTTAACTTTTAGAGAAGTGAATAGATTTATACAGACCTTACTTTAATTTACTGCCTTTTCTTAACATGACAATTTTGTGACTTTTTCCCAATGAATATATGTAATTCATACTTAGAGCATATATATGCTTACAAACAGACACTCCTGTGTTGAGTGCAAACTACTTTTATGCTCATTTACATAAAAATGGCGCCGACGTACATGTACGTCCATACTTCTCTAAAGGTTAATATGGTTCCACAAATACGTCGTGTAATTAAAAAATCTGTTATGTGAGGTTATGAAGGTATCTCAAGTATCAGAAAGGATAGGGCTAAGACAGAACTAGTGACTAACTAATAACTCTTTCCACGCCCTGTTTTATTTAAGATAGAAAGGGTGAACTTTTTAAACATTAAAAACATGCCTTTGAATATGTATCTATAAATTGATTGAAAAAATGCATTTCGTACTGGGAATTCAACCTGTGAGATCCGTCACAGAATCCAACGACGTTGACCACTGTACCACGGACACGAAACTATTTTTTTTTTAAATATATTATTTTTCTTACTCTTTAACTACAGTTTAAAACGCTCAAATAAACAAAACTGGTCCTGATCATTTTTTAAAATACGAAATCGGTACAAAAAATTAGGTTGTATTTCAATAAACAAATGTGTCACTAAATTTAAATCGTTCAAATTATGTATGTACATTCACACAAGTTTTGTCACTATCGATCCGGGTTTCGTCTTTCGGCATCTTCAGGTGTTCAAGTGCACGGATAAACATGAACTGAAGTTTAGTAAATAAATGTATCGTGTTTCTATAATAAATCAATGTATCATTAAGCTTAAATCCATTGCTGGCGAAATGGATTAACCCATAGGAATGCCACAGATTTGAATGGTGAGTAATTTCAAAAATTATATCTATTTTGTTATATAGAAAATGTATTATTATATTTATTTACATATAAGATACAGAAGTGGAGAAGTTGGCAAATATACTTGCTCATTTTAAACTGATGACTATTAAGCTGTGCCCTATGTATTTCCAAAACTTTCTGGGAAAATAATTTATGTTCACCCGTGTTTGGGGGTAGCATTTTAACCCCTCCATCTGCGTTGAACGAGTGGTTCTCCGAAATCAAGTGGGTGGCAAAAGTCGACGTGTCTTTTATTAATCTAAAGGCGGCCATGTGTTCCGAAACTCTAGATTTTAATGTTCATTCTGTTTTTCTGGTAGAGAAATTTATGCAACAAAAACATTGTAGTCTATAAATCCCGAATTTATTTAAATAATGTATTCTATCTTTATTTTTGACTAATAATTTACCTTACTAGTTTTAAATGTGTCATTTAATAATATGGGGTTGAATAAAATACTCTGAAGTATTATATATTAAACATTGGCTTTTTAACGTGGAGTATAAGTGCATTGTGCATTCATACCAACCACAGGAAGTTGTTTCGCTGCCTCGCTACGGCGTAGCATCCCCAGAAGTGCTTCGCGAATGCTACAAAATTCATTGTTCACCAACCCTTCTGGGAAGGCATAACATCCCCATACTGAATACATCACCAGCAACGGCGCAAGTCTACTACTTGAATTCAATATGCAATGTTTTACAAATGTTGTTTTAGCACGCCGCTTTATACAATGTCGTATCTATAAAAGAATTGAAAAAGGTAAAAGAATAAAATTGGTTTGTCGTGAAGTTTAAGATGGAGATGGAATATATATTACTATTATCAAACTGGCTGTCGTCTGGCAAAGATCAGATCTTTCCTTTTTAATAAAATATATCACCTACTTTACTTAGTTTAGTATCTAAGAGTATATTTTACGAGTTGATCTCAAATAGAGTTATTTAGTTACAATTCTACTTTACTTTTGATTAAAAAATATTTGGCACGTTGCCAATTAACAATAAATCAAAATATGTTTATAGCAGACAAAATATATTCTTGCTATGAATGTTAATATTTGCAGTATTCATCAATTTCTTTAGTTGTTTTAAAAAATGTAATAATTATGAGTGATGTTTTCGATCTGAATTTTTGTTCAAAGTATTTTCATTATATTCAAATTTAAGGGGAAAAATAACATGTGGCTTAAACATATATACGAATACTGTATTTCTTCTCCTTTAACAATATAATTAAATTAAAAGCGAACGTAATTAAAATATTTTAGTAAAATAAAGTGACACCTTAAAAGCATAATATTCAAGAGGACAGTTGTAACACATTAAAACGATCCAAAGAACCTTCGTGTCCCATTTTAACTATTCCCATGTGAACTATAAATTTTAACATACATACATATTATATATTTAAAATGTTTTTGTACATTTACAGAACTATACTAATTACAGTGGGAAAAGCTTTAATTATAATAGAATATTTTGTTGGATATATTGGTATTTTGATAATACGTTTTGATCTTATTATATGTGTATTTAACTGCCAATACTTGGGTGGAAAGGCACAGGACCGGCGCCACCATACAGGCGAAATAGGCAACCGACTGGGGCGCACTCCATAAGAGGGCGCATAAGGTCCATTTTTTTTTTCATTTTTGGAATTCCGCAAATTCTTGGGTTTTTGATATTGTAAATTATGGAAAGAGCTGAAAAATGGTTTCACACTTTTTCATTTTAGAAAATCCCTAAATTCCCAGGATTTCAATATCGCCGAGCAAAAATTTCTCAATCCAGAATCCCGAAATTTTACACGATTTTATTGTGAATTTTGCCTAGGGTGCCGAATAACCTCGCGCCGACACTGGAAAGGCATAATATTCAAAAAATAAAAGACTGATTAATCCTCATGGTTTTGAAAACGTCTACTACTTTTCTGCTTTACCCGAAAGTAATTCAATCGTCATTTAATCAATAATTTAACTGATATAACGTTATAAATCATTTTCTAAAAAAATCCCAACTTATAAATAATATTTTTAAGAGGTAATAAAAATTTTAGCTTCAGTCACTTTAATGCCTCTGATTCATATTTAGTATCTTTATTTTTTAAATCCTTTCATTGAAAATTGTTTGTTACACCAAAATAATTATATTTTGTTTTGTATAAATAAATATAAATAACACTGGATTATTGTATTATCTTATCAATTAATAATACTCGTCATGAGCTTAGCCGGTCCTGATCATTTAAAATAAAAGTGGGAATAGTACAAATGAGTATTTTATTTTTTTAAATTTAAATGTATCACTATCAAAATATTTTACTTTAAAACGTCCATCGGTTGTGATTTCAATCATTCCTTCAACAGTACGTCAGATTTTTTTTCAAGAATGTCATTTAGGGAGTTCGGCAAATCAAATCGAATTTGATGATGTCTATATTAACATATATGTAACGGTCAATTTAATTACAGCGGCGGTATGTTGCAAACATTACATGATACCATCCAATCTTGTAAAAGCTATACAAGCATGAAAGTTTTTACACGAAACGCATCGTGTCGAAGGATAGTAATTCTAGAAGTGCTACTCGTAAAAAGCTAGGCCAAAATGTCAAACTTTATGACACATCTTTCACATATATTTTTTTGTATGATTTGAGTGTAAGCAATCATTTCTCATATTTATTTAAGAAATATAGATACACTACAGAGCAAAGTTCTTGATTAGTGCATTGATCCAATGGCTTTTGCGTCTCCTTACCGGTTTTCTTTCTTTTTCTAAGGTTATCCTAAGGTAAATCTTTTGTCGCCTGTGTGGTCGAGTGGTCAACGCTGTTGGCTTCGGCTACGGAGGGCCCTGGTTTTATAAATTGATTTTTCGATCGATTTATAAATTTCTGTTCAAAGGCATGGATGTATGTGATGTCTTTAATTCCCCCTCTCACCCATCCTATCCTATGAACGGGGCGTATCGAGAGCGATTAGCTTACCGCTAATACTAATACTCCTAGTCCTATCCTTCTATCCCTACTCTCTTTGGAAAAAGAGAGGTTGAGCAACTGAGTAACGGAAAAAAAAGGTTATCCTTTGCAAACAGCGCCCTACAAGCTATAACTAAGTTGTCATTAGGGTTTCCAACATAGTGTATTAGTATGTTCAGTTATATCATAATAAAAGAGCCTGAGCCAATTGAAACCATTTTTTACTACAGCTACTGAATTGAAACCATTTTTTTTTTCAAAAAGGTTCATTTAAGATGCTTCATAAGAATTTTAAATCTTCTGTAACGGGAGCAAACATTGATTATATAGTAAAAAAACTGTGTTATTTTTATTAAAACAATCATTATTCTACTAGGTGAATTATTTTCATACTGTTAAGTAAAGGATATAATTAATAAACCACAGTGATGTTGGCTTATGTATTACAACATGGTGGAAAAGATTAAATTTTTTCTTCTTTTAAGCCAAACAATGGTTTTCTGTTTACGAGAAAACAATGCCTCCAGGCAAAAAACCCACTTGTTTTATACACGTCACAAAATGATAAAGGTGTACAGGGTGTCCGAACTCTTGATACACTATTTTGCAAAAATAAAACACCATAAAAAGTATGACATACTTTCTGAAAGTAACTTCATTTCACTATATTCATAAAAAAAATCCAGCATTATCAAATGATGAAATGCTCGTCAGCAGTAAAACTTGTCGTGATCTTGTTGAATAAAAGTGGGAATTAGTACAAATGAGTATTTTATTTTTTAAATATAATGCCTATCTACCATCTATTAACAGTGAACACATTAAAGGTGTTCATTTTACTAATTAAAGAATCAATCATCATTCTTCAAAAACGTCAAATATTTAGGCCCAGCATTTTCAAATAAATATACACGGTTTATTGGACTTGACAAATCTTGTTGAATCGTATACTTTCAGCTCGCTACATATTTTTTATTCATGTTGAGTATTATATTATTATGATTAATGTTAATAAGTCTTAATTTCTCGCTCAGTTGAAAAAAAAATTGTATTTAAATTAATGATGAAAGTTTTAATATCGAATTTCTTCGATTATAAGACTTATGTTTTATTTTTACCTATTTTGGTTTCTCTGAATTCGAAGTACAGTTGGAATAAATGTATTTCTTAAATACATGTTACCTGATTCAATTGGTAAATACCAAGCGTCAGTTTAAGTTCATCCATACACTTGAACGCCTGAAAATGCGGAATGGCGAAACACGGGTCGTTAGTGTCGTAACATGTGGGATTCTGCAAAATTTGAACGATTCAAATTGTATAACATTCTGTTTGCAGAATACTTTCCATTAAAACAGATGCAATCAGTCCTCAATTAACGATTTTTAATTATTACAATATTAGTATACAATACAAGAATTTTACTCGTTTCCCATAGAGCCCTAAAGTGACCTACAGGAATATATTTTCACCTAGAGTAGGCACTTTAGCAAATCCCGAGACACAATCTCCGCCCGTTGGTACAAAAATATAACAGTTTCCTGCAAGTTTAAGCAGTTTGTTCACTCAGTCTTTGGGTATGGTACAGTTCATTTTTTAAAGTTAAATTAATCTTAAAACAAGTCTAAAAAAAATTTACTGCGATTACGGCTTCAAATTAAAAACTAACTCTGAGTCCGAATCGATTCATTCAATCTCTCCCGTTCAACTTAAATTTTTGTATACCATCAGATCATTTTTAGTCAGCCAAGCATATAGTGGCAAACACTATGGACTCTTATGGCTTGAATACACACCATTAAATCATTTTTTTAAAACGTAAAAAAAATGACTCTAATTTGACAACCTTTATAAAAACATTTTTTACTTTTCGACGCATTTCTTTTTAAATGTTAATTTTGCAAACCGTTTTTTTCCACATGTGTAAAATTCTAAAGATTGAAAAAAAATCCATCAACCTAGGGCTGCCAGGCGTCCCGATATATCGGGTTTGTCCCGTTTTCAATCCTCTTATCCCGGCTTCCCGAAGGGACCTTTCGGGACAAATCTAATAAAAAATATGAGCAACTTTATCGTCTTCAATTATTTTTTTCCTGTTTTCTAAAATAAAAGGCTACAGCGTTTAAATCTTTTGTAAAGTGTAAATAATTTTAGATGGTATATAAAGTGGCTATGTTTTACACAGTTTTTTGAGCCACTAAAAAAATCTACCGGTTTTGATGTCAAGAAATCTGACAGCCCTACATCAAGTTGAAATTTATAATTCCCAAAATACATTTTTTTACTTATTTATTCATATTTAAAAGTAATATCCAAAAAAACATGTCCAAGTGAAATAAGCTTGCAAATTAAGCCGTCAGTTTGCAATGTGACATGTCGTAATCCTCAAAATCCGTAAAAACAGTGTAGATACTGATAAAATAATGTGTAGAAATTTGAATAATATTTTCGTTAAACATCTGTGAATAAAATACAAAAATATTGTTGTTGTAAAATTTATATTCAATATTTAATTATTTCAGAGAATTCTTTAAGTAGAGCTTCCCTTAGAGTTGACACCATTGCGATTTCGTTGCCTTACTTTGAAAAGGTTCTAACTGAAATTTTGACATAAAATGACCTTTTGATCGGAAAATGTTGTATTTGCCACAATCTAACATATATATTAACTTCAGAATCATACATGTTTAAATATAGAAGTTATCAAGATTCTGGAATCCTATATATATATATTACTTTAAAAGTAATGCATTTTAAATAAATAAGTTAGTAGGATGTTTTTTAATTTACTGATTTTCATAATAATAAGTTTTTTTTCATCCAAATTTTACCAATACGCATTGTGCGCAAGATAAATTTTGCTTTACTGAAACAAAATGTTTTTTATTATAATTATACGATAATAAATTAATTAAAAACGAATTAATGTGAAAACATATTTCAATTAAGGAGTGCAAAGAGTTTTAAAACTGCATTTTTTTCTTTTCAATTTCAAAATATGATCAGTCAAACGCTCGTATCTCAAAACATGGTAAAGTGCCAATAGAACCTTTTTAAAGTACGGAACGACTTGTATCCTAACTGGAAAATCAATATATCTTACCTTCTAGGATATCATTGTTAGGCTTTCATCAATGTTTTACTGGATATCGTGACATATAATACTTTACGTTTTGTTTGTTTTTTAAGAAGAGTTTTCAAACGAGCAAAACAATATTTGACAGAATAATATCAGACAGAATAAAGCAATGTTTATATATATATGATATTAAAATATCAAGATTCGCTTTTTTTTCTTCATCCCGGAATACTTATCCGTTAATACCGGGATTTAATTTCCCAGCGCTAAAATTCCCAATATCTTGCTATTGTATAATATGATTAAGTGTTTTATTAACTCTTACGATAATTTATAACTGCTGAGAAAGTTTAAATTTTCGCCGAAAACGGTATTTTTTGTTTATTCTCGTTTTAGAAATATTTAAGTAGTTACTATGTACCAGGGTTTAGACAACTGAATAAGTTCGTGATATATCCATTTTTATTTTTTTTAATATGCAATACTTATTTGGTCGATCTTTTTTGGTAAAGTAATTAAGACCATACTTAACAATGATTATATTTTGCAATATTTCTGGAAAGGTGAAACATTGACCTTTTTATCATTAGTTTTTTATTTGATTTCAAGGAACTTTTTTTGACTCTTAAACAAATAAAAGGCAAGAAAGGGGTGGATTAACATCTAAGTAGGAAAAAAAATATCAACGTTTTTAGTTGTACAATTTTTAGAACTAAATACGTTGATATTTTTTACTTAATTACAATGAAGTTCTACTAAGTAAATGCCAATTCAATCAACAACGAATTGACATCTGTTATAGATAGTTTTAGATCAATATTTTTTGACTGTTTGTCTATTGACAACAATTTCATTTCAATTGAGTGCCAAATATATGGTTTTTAACAATTTGCTACGAAAATATTGCAGATAACAGCTAAATCTTTCGTGTTTTCTCTTTTTTTGTTCCTAGTTGGTTATTTTGGTGATCGCTTTATATGTATTATTTCTGTCAAGTAAAGAAAAACACGTACAACAATATTATGAGCACAAATTTTGTACATATTTGATTTTCTTCTTCGTCAATATTCAATATTTAATTTGTCAAACTTTGATTTATTAAAATAGCTACTCAAAATGTAAAATGCTTCTAAAATATCTAGCTGTTTGGAAATTTGCTTTATTGCCAAACACTTAGAATTACAGATCAATAAAAATACAACATGACAATAAGTCTCCATGTAATACAAGATACCTTTATATGCATGAAAAAATAACGTTCAGTTATTAAGCTTATAAAATGATCAAATTCGGAACATACACAAAATAATGTCTGTCAATATCAGATCGAATGAATGATACTAAAAATGGCGTCGATAATTAACACTTATTTTTCTTTAAAACAGGCTTAAATGATGATAAATCATCATAACATATATTGAAGTATTTAACAGACAAAGACGTTCCGTATGGGTAGTTGTGTAGGCAGTTGCCTAGAGGCGGCAAGTCCTAGGGAGCGGCAAATGATAACAGCTTTGTTAAATGACTAAATATTTTTGACACACGATTTTGACTTAGAAAAAATATGCATCAGTAAGTGCGTTATTTTATACTCTGCCTAGGGGTGGCGCATAGCCTAAGAGCGTCACTCTTAACATACTTTAATTACTCCATGTCCGCTCCCAATGTGGAGAATACGACTTCCAATTGAACATATCTCAACAGAAGTTTTTTACGAGAAATGTTAGTTTCTCAGTTGCTCAACCTATAAAATAATAAGGTTAGGACCGGACAAGTGTTAAGGCAAACGCTCTCGCTGCGAAAAATTGGAGGGAAATTTTTAGACATTACAAACATGCATGGATGAACAGAAATTAATCAAATAAATGCTGTTCGTACTAGGATTTAGGATCCGTCACGGAATCAAATGACTGTAACAATTTCACTACGGACTCGACAGTTAACTTTTTTACTATCATGTGCAAAAATTAATATATATGATTAAAATAAAATTGTCTTATTTGGTGTGTAGAACAAACCAATCCTAGAGAACGATATACACCCAGCGCCGTTAAAGTAAAACATTTTGAGATAGCAACGCACCTAAGTTTTGGGCAAATTTATTGCCGTCGATTCGACTCAGAATTACAGTCGATTTTTTCCGAAAAGTTTTTTAAGTTGCGCAATATTTTTCCAATATCATGTAGCGATGACCTTCCCGTGATACGTTTACTATACATACATACACTCGCGTGTATGCAAATGAAGCCCCGATACATGTAACATTTTAAACTTTTCAATTTTTTACATCTCCACATTTCTCTGGTCTGTAATTTTACATTGTATAAATTTGAGAAATTATTTTACAAAATATCGCGCAATCTTTGTGTCCTTTGCTAAATTAAGAATTAATAGTATTCTCAGATATGTGTTATATAAGGTGAAAGTGTGTATAACCCTCTTTTCCATAGATTTGTTAGTCTCACTTACACGACTTCGTTCAACGCGGTGATCTAGCAGAACCTTTCTTCCGTGTTAAGCGAGGAATGGGTGTATTTAAACATTTTTATTTTAGTAAATTTAGTGTTACTCATTCATATTTTGTACATGAATTTCTAAATTCTTTTCAATATCAACTGTTTTTTTACGCCTTATTAATTTCATTTTGATTTGTATAAATAACACTGTAACATTTTATTATCTTATCAGTTGATAATTCTCGTCACAAACGAAACCCATCTTGATCTTATTTAACAAAAGTAGAAATTAGTACAAATTTATGAATATTTTTTTTAATTTAAGTTTAATTGGATGGCTGCCACAGACAAATTTTTCGTGTTCAATACGCCAGAGACGAGTTACCTCGTCAATTGTTAATTAAATTAGTAATTGTAAATTATAGCCGGTGTGCTAGGTACAGACAAACGTACTTTTTCTACGGCAACCAAAAGGTTAACGTTTGAAACATTGAATTAGAGCGAAGAGAATTATACCTATTTTTGAGTTAATCTGAGAACTCTATTGGTATTATTATTATATGCTGTTATAGTACATTGCGTATCGTTACATTATATTATATAAGTATGTGAATTAATTACTGCAATAATTGCCGAATATAATTGAATGCGGTAAAAAATCCAGCCTTTTTTCGGGTTTACACTGCGAATAACTTTAAGGGTACCCGAGCCCTTTGTTTACCTTTCAACAGCCTACCGGTGTTTTAACCAGGTATCAAATATTACAAAGATTTTCACAAAATATCAAATATCTGATTAAATCCGAAGTAATCTTCAAATGAAGAAAATTTATGTTAAGCTAGCTTAAAGATCGACGACTTACCGTCAGCTGTCAGATGTTTTTGAAATATATCCATTAGATTTTACCAGTAGTTAGTGGTGCACGATATAGCAATATTAGAAACACACGTGTACTCTCGTAGATATTCCTCATATTATACATTAACATTATGTAAACATATCATGACCTTTACCGTCCTTCCCAGGGTATGAATAGTTGATTGCGTTTAGTAAGCAATTTCAGACATATATTTTATGTACTTGGGTTCTATCATCCTGTATGGCTTTCGTTTTCGCGCTAAAATGAATTCATTTTATTATTGAAAGCGTTTCAAATTTATTTTTAAGCTGGTAATAAAATTCATTTACGCTCTGATGGTAGAATACTATATAAATTCAGCTTGAAATATTTTTGAGAATTCCAGTTTCAATTTTATATTACCTTTTTTTTAATCCATTTCCGCTCTCAATGTGAAACACATGGAGTTCTTTTGGAGGTATCTTAACATTTTTTCCACGGTTTCTATGGGACGGTACTAGGTTAGACCTCACTAGCCCGCAGAGACAAATTACAAATTGCCTAATTTTAGTACATATAAGCCCATGATGTTGAAGTGAGCCAGGTGGTATTTTAGTAAAAAATAGTTTGATGCGTTATAATATTCTACACGTGCTTAAGTATCGTAAAGTGAGCTCAGTAAATACACATTGCAATAGTGTTTTTTTTCCTAAAATAAAAATATGCATTCCACCAAAACACCAAACAAAGTCGTAATTGTAATGAAAAGTACAATATAAAAGTTTTGCATTTGTACTAATTGGCTCACTTCACCTCTTGAGGGCTTATATATTCCACCTCTGGGCGATCTAAGGAGAGTTAATTCTACCCACTACGTATTTATCTCGAGCTACTTACAATAAAATTCTCATCGACTTTTTCCCGTATGGTCATTTAACTTTAAATATTTGGCGCATTGGCATTAGCTGTAATGCCAAATATTTTTTTAAAAATTCAAATAAAATATATTTATATTTTAACAATGATAAGACGTTGTCATCATAAACCAATAGGAAATAATTTTATTTTTTATTTTTTAGTTATTAATCAAATTAATTTGTCACACAGAACGCACACCGCTCACATCATGTTTTGTTTTAATAAACCACTTGTTAAATATTAAGTGCGATTTTAAATACATAATACATGTCGCCTGCTGTGGTCCAGTTGGTTAGAGTTTGCTCTACCGATCACGCAGGTCTGGGTTCGATTCCCGGTAAGATCACAGTGAATTTGAGAATCATGCAATTCAAAGTTGTGATCGAAGACTGGGTGTTTGTTATGTCAATTCCCATTATTCCTTTTCCTCCCATCCTTCTGATTCCTGGGTGTAGCAATAGCGATTAGTCAACCACTAGTCCTGGTCTAGCCTTATTATTCTTTCACTACTACTCACTTTGAAAAAAGTGAGGTTGAGTGACTAAGTAACAAACAGTTCTCTTAGAAAAAACTTCTGTTGAGATACCTACATTAGGAGGCCATATGCTTCACATTGGGAGAGGACATGGATAAATTAAAAAATATATAATACAAAAGAAAACTAGGGCATACTTTTTTCGTGAGCAAAAAAAGAGTGACTTTTCAAACAGGCCTTATATTCATAACAACGCCACTGTCAAAAATAACAAAACCTAAAAAAACATCGAATTTCTTTTGAGACTTGGTAAAACAATAAGAACCAAAATGCTTTATCTTCTTTGCGAATAATTACAATGCTAATATTGTTTGTCCTTGCTTTACTTTGTATCATTTTTAACAAGCCTTGAAAGTTATCAGTGTAAATTTCATAATACAGTATTTTCAAAGGCCAAGGTCACCCTTTATAAGATGAACCCTTAAAGTAAGAAGGGCGCAAGTCAATACCACGCATATACTAACATACGCCTTTTGGTTTTCTTGCCCCTCCTTGTATAATACATTGAGATTCCGGAATTCTACGACTATTATTATTTCAGACAATGTTTGTCAGGGATTGTGTTATTTCAACAAAGGTTGGTTTGATTTACGTACTCCGGCCTACATAATAAAATATATTTAATGCTACAAGGAATATAACAATGTAATATTTAATTAAATTGTCGTTTCTTCACATAATATGGTTTCTTTTTATTATATCTATAATATCTTTTGATAATTTTATTTAATAATGTACGGGAAAAACAGCTACTATCGAATAATGGATTAGATGAACTTCGAAAGAAAATAATTTTAACAAAGAAAATGTTTCTTCTATAGTTATGTTCTATCCAACTTAATTTTCCTAAAAGCTATGCTTAGCAATAGCAATCAGCGAACTACACTCGGCTCGTTTTTGTGCTATCTTTTTAATGTGGTTTTAAAGTAATCTGTTAGGAAGTTTTTAAAAAAAAATAATTCGTAAAAATAATTTGAGAACGTATACCTCAAAAATTGTACAATATTATTTAAAGATAACGGTCATTGACGACCTGGAATTAAGCATCAAATTCACCACCGTTTTGCGTTCATTTTCATGCACGTTGTATGTAAGGCTACAATCAATATACTAACGCTGCAATTTTATACTACGCACGGAAGTAATTTAGGAAGAAAAATGTGAAATATTTATTTTATATTTTATGTGTTTATGTAGTTATTTTTTCTATTACCACCGACTTGCAAGCAATACTCGTTCAATGCTCTACATTGAAAACGGACACTTAGAAAGAAACTTCATTTGTCTACATACACCCTCCACCAACGTTCCCTCTAAGCAGCGCGCGCGCGCGGCCGCGCAGCAGTTGGGAAGCTCTCGCGCACTCATTTCGGGTTGGCGCACACTACAAGACAGTTATTCAATTAATATTTGATCGGTCCTCGCAGTCTTTAAAATTTCTGCGCTGCTAACTTCTTGTCTTTGTTTTGCATTACCCCCACCATCATATTCTTTGAAATAAAAATATAAAACATGTTTTATTTATTATACAAAATATATTCGAAGAGAATCTTTATGAATTAACCAAGATTGACTCAAGGAGAAAGTCATTCATCTCCAAGATCATAGGTAAAGCTTTCACTACTTATCCATATATGTAGGTCAAAGATCCTTTCCGTCATCGAAAATATACATAAGCATAGAGTTTCTTTTATGAGCCAGAATGCGAGCAATGATTTTGTGAACACAAAAAAACAGGCATTATTCGCGTTAGATACTAGACAAAATTGTATAAGGGTAAAAGAGCTTTGCAAAAAAGCTTCCGTTATATTATAATACGATGACTTTTATGGTTGAGTACACAATACTCAAAAAATTCTGACTTACAAACTATCGACTTTTATGTACTAACAAGAAGTGTGAAAACGAAAGTGATGATGGTAAAAAGAATAAAGAAATCGTTCTATGTAAAAATTGCTGTCACATTTTACAAAACTTTTCAAATAACGCTTAGTTGTTTCACTCAAATTTCACGCGAAATTTGACTGGGAAAAGCGATATCTAGGACTCCCCGTCGTGATTGGGGGGCTTTACTTGTAATGCAAACAATCTCAAAGGATCAACTTTTGAAGTACCCTTTTTTAAGTAAGGCTTCATTTCGAAAGTGTTTCCTGGTAAAATTGTTCATCATTTTGTTTGCTAACTTCAAAAATGGTTTCTCTTGAGTCAATGATTGAAAAATTCAATGTTTTTAATCATTGTTGTTTTCGGTTCTAGCATTTTTCATGTCGACTTTAAAAGGGAAAAAGAACGTAACCCACAGTTTTTTCAAAACAGCTTTTTTTATAATCACAATGTTAACTATATAACTTGATACATGTTCTATCAAAAGGATGCAAACTGTTAATGCCGAATTAGTGTCTAAATTTAGCTTTTAAGTTTGAAAAAGATGACCTTGTAAAATATTAAAAGCAAGAAAAAAAAACTGAAATAAAGGTTTTTCCTAAACAATTTCTTTAATTAATATTAGATTATCAATTAAACACCAGTTTAGAAAATTCCATGCACTTGAAGGTTGTGTATAATTCATAAGTGTTTTATTTCTAGTAAAAGCGTTTAACTTTAGAAGTAAAATAAATCTCATTTTTAACAGCAATACTATCCTTGATCACAAATTACAAATATAATCAAATCATAATCATAAGGCATTAAAAAATCATTTAAATACGCTTTACATTCAATAATATGACGTCACTAGAATACAATTACACATCTCAATTCCAATAAATTAGCAATCCTTCTAAAACAGTAACATCATCTTGGGTAGATTTTGTCTCGCGTTGAAAGCAAGGTCTCACTAAAGAGGTTTATTCTCGCGATCATAAATTAAGCCATGGCTCGACGTTTTAGAACCTTTATGGGGACGCATACAGGGTAAAATTTATCCTTTAATAAATTTAATTTCACCGCAAATATAAATACAAAATGTCTCTTCTGTGATATAATACGGTGTTTGATTATGCTTTTAGAGACTGTGCTAGCAATTTCACAGCGAATGTGAAAAACAATTCACTTTTTATTCGCGATGTTTTTTTTCTATTTTATATTAAATATTAATTTATTATTTGATGATGATTTTTATTTGTTCATCCTTCCTTCCTTCTCCACACTAAATTTGTAGGTTAAGCCAGTGTTTCTTTACCTTTTTGGGCCCGTGGCTCTTTTTGAGTGCCTTTATTTTTCTGTGCCCCCCACACCATTGTTTCGTCTTCCCATAAAAAATCGAATTTCAAGAACCCAGGAATTAGCGGATTTCCTAAATTTACCAGCGTGGGACCTTTTTTTTTAGCTCTTCCGAGAACTTTCGAATCTAAAATCCCAGGAATTTACATATTTTCCCAAATAAACAGCGTGGGACTAATTCTTTAGATCTTCCAAGAATTTTCGAATCGAACGTTTATTTATTACTCTAACAAGAGTGAATCAAAGTAGTTAATGTTTGTTTCCTCCAATATTGTATAATATGTTATACGCCATATGAAAAATATAAATAAAAATTGAAAGCAGGACATAAAACGCTATGAAAATATTTTCCTTTGTAGTTGTCAATTTTCAAGAACACTTTGAATATTGTTCCAAACCATATTATACTTTGTTTTCTTGCTGTTGGCACCACGTCAAAGAAAGTGTTACCACTTCAGTGAAATCACTTTCCTTTTCTTAAGCTGTTTTTGTGGTTAGAATAAAAAAATCGCATTTCAAAATACATATATTCAACATTGAAATAATGTAAACATAAACTTCTTTAAATATTGGAAGCATGGATTATTTGCGAACAATAGTGGTTTAAATAGTTTAATATGCTAAATAAAATGAAAAACAGCAGTAATATATATATATAGAAAAAAAAGAAAATCGAAATAAATTATCGTTAGCTATAATAGTAAAATTATTCTTTTTTAAAAGTATGTAATTTGTTTTTGACACTATTATTGAACCCTGCTGTCAAACTATTTAAATTTGTAATTGTATTATTTGCATATTTTGCGTGTCATACTATAATATATTGATGTGTATTAAATATACATTCATTTTAATCAAAGATTTTTTTAAATTCTAGATAATATTGTTTTTGATATGATAAAAAACAACGTCGCCTGCTGTGGCACAGTTGGTTAGAGCTTGCTCTACCGATCACGCAGGTCTGGGTTCGATTCACGGTCAGATCACAGTGAATTTGAAAATTATTCAATTCAAAGTTGTGATCTGATTGTGTGTCACTGGATGTTTGTAATGTCAATTCACATCATTTACTTTCCTCCCATCCTTCTGACCCCTGGGTGTACCAATAGCGATTAGCCAACCGTTAGTCCCGTTCTAGCCTTATCCTTCTTTTCGTACTACTCACTTTGAAAAAAAGTGAGGTTGAGCGACTGAGTTACAAACAGTTCTCGTAGAAAAAACTTCTGTTGAGATACCTCCATTAGGAGGCCATATGCCCCATATTAGGAGTGAACATGGATTAAAACAAAAAAAAAACAATGGAGGTATTTATTATATAATAGGCATGGCCAATTTTGATCATGAAATATTTGTGTACCTACTTGACTCCAGGGTATCTTGAAAATAAATTGACTTTTAATAAATTATTTAGATTTATAAATGTCAGTCGTTTGAAGATACGTTGAGGAAAACTTTTGTACAAGATACAGAACGCGCTTGTCGAATAAACTTTTTCCGTTCCGATGCGTTCTTTGTTTGAGGTTTTTCTTTATTTTGGTTGTCAGGACAGTAAAGATAAAAGAAGAATTCGAACAACTATTGAACAGAAGACTACTAAAACAATATTACGTTTACTAGTCAATATCACAATTTCAAGACCAAAAGCAAATAAACAAGAGATGTAGCTTAAAAAATACTGGCTCCCATTTTGTTTTACATCTTTAACAATTTCAACAAAATAACTGTTTTTGCATTGCTACAAACATAAACTGTATTTTTTCATGTGCATTTTTTTGTGTTTATCGGCTTATTGAGACATAATCTATTTTTTAATAAGTGTACAAATTTCGATCGATCTTTGATGATCCCAACTCAGTTTTCTACTTTAGCGTGGGTTATACTTTTACATTACTGTTTTGGCGTACAATTTATACAAACCTAACCTTACCCAATCAGGTCTTAAATAAGAAAATAAAAAGTGTTCTAATTGATCTGTTGAAAAGAGTTATGAATGACATACAGCATATCTATTATATAAAAATAAATGTTTGTTTTTTCGTACTGTATGCGTTGCTACACCGCTCATCCGATTGTAATAAAACTTTGACAAACTTTTTTTTTGCACTTCCAGAAAGGTTATAAGAATTGTAAAATTAACTTACAGTAGGTGTTATAATATAAATAAATACATCGTAAAAAAATCAATGTTTGTATATCTGCCATACAGTTCATTTTGATAACGTATGCTTGCACTTGCGCGAAGGTTAGAGTTCAATTAACTTACAGTACGTGACGCATATTTCGTACCATAGGTAATCGGCAGCAAACGTCAAACAGACAGAAAAAGAAAACATGCACTTCAATAAATACAATTAAAGCACAAACACTTTCTTTTTTTGAGTGGCATTGCAACACTTGCCGGGAACCGGGTAGTATGTAATAAAAAAAACTTATCTTCAGCGCGGGTAACTTTGGTCCAATTTTGAAGGTCTTTCATCAATTAGTCAAAAAATATATGCATTTTTTTGCCTCCGGAAAAACTTTAAACATTAGACATTTGCAGATGCTACCACATGATCCATTTCGCCCAAATAATCAGATACGTTGATACATTTATTGATTTGGCATTTACTTGGTAGAACTCCATTTTAATAGGGTAAAAAATATCAAGGTATTTCAGTTCTACAGTTTTTTATATGTACGTTTATAGCTATTTCGGCTTTCGCCATCGTCATAACTATTCTGTAACGTCAGAACGTCAGAACTAGTTCTGACGAGTGCGAAAGCCGAAATAGCTATAAACATACATATAAAAAACTGAAGAACTGAAATACGTTGATATTTTTTACCCTATTACGTTGATACACACCAATTTTTACGTTTTAAATACACTTTTTAAGAGTGGTGGAATATACTGAATTTATAAATCTCTTTTATGAATTTCCTTCCATATGGTATTGGCTAACAATTACTGTCAAATATTGACGTCCTATTATTATTATGAGTGTCAGCTTTCAAAAACACTCACAACCTGCGGATGTGATGTCAAAGGAGAGTACTTAATACATACACAAACCCTGTCAATTACTCCGTTCTACGCTAATGCGCATATAGCCAGAATTGATTTTCGAAGCCAGCCATACTAAATACAATATCAATAAGCCTTTCGCATTGTATTTATGATATATTTGGTATAGTATTAAACATGGCATCAATCAGTTATACGTTATACAACATTGCAATTGTTTTTTTGTGTAATTTCCTTTTTACTAGACAAATTTTATCATTTAATGTAAACCCTTCTTTTAAGGTGTTCACTGTCAATACTTGGTAGAATGGCATTATAAAAAAAATAATAAAAGATTTTTAGTACTTTTTCCACTTAAAATTTATTTGATCAGGACCGGTATCGCTCCTCACGAGCATTATCAACTGATATTTATTTTGTTCAAAAATTTCCCAATTTTTAATTGTGTTTATAATTGACATCATTTGCCACTTATATTTATTGATGATTTTTTAATTATATGTTATAGGTGTTGAGCATTTTAATTTTGTGTAATTATAATGTAATTTGTAAATCCTTTTCTTTGTTAGTAATTGCTTACACCTTTTTATTTCAATTTAACTTACTAGATAAATAGCACTGTTTAATTTATTTTCCTTATCAGTTGATAATGCTCGTGAGGAGCGAAACCGGTCCTGATCAAATAAATTTTAAGTGGAAAAAATACTAAAAATCTTTTATTATTTTTATTGTTAACCCTTCTATTGCGGACTATTTTGTCTACAATAAAATAGACAGATCAATTTTGCACATATTTTTATCATGGTTTTGTATCCAGTGCTTTTTTTCAAATTCATGTCCGTTCTCAATATAAATTCAGTCGGTAATTTTATGGTCATTATTGCAAACATTATTATTGTCGGTTCTTATGGCGCAACGATCAGCGTTTTTGGCTTCCGTGCCGGATCTCACGGGCTCGAGCTCCAGTATGAACAGCATTCTTTCGGTCGACTTATCGATTTCTGTTCGAAAACATGGCAGTTTGTGATGCTTAAAACGCCTTCCCTCATACCCATCTGATCCTTTAACTTTCGTTGTTTTAGGCTCAGAAATGCGACCCAATACCAACATTGTCTTAAACATCTATTTTAATATGGGTGATACAATGTTTATAATTAAGTATTCTTATATCATGTTTTTGGACCTTTTTTTAGTTTATATAAATACGCGATAACGCGATAATGCGATAACGAGATAAGCGTCCGCTTTCAGCGATCGTTCGTAAGATAACTGGGCTGAACGCGTCAGTTGCAAATTCATATTTGTATATCATAGCCCTAACTTTCTTTCCTTACTACTCTCTTTGAAATGAGAGAGGTTGAGTGACTGAGTGACAAACAGTGGAAAATTTCTTTTGAGACACCTCTATAAATACGCCATATGCTCCACATTGGGAACGGACATGGATTTAAAAAAAAATACAAACAAGCATCTGTCACACGTTCTTACAATGGTCATATTTTTTTTATGAATGGAAGATTTTAAAGGTTTTTTACTTTTTTTAAATTGATTTCCGAAATATACAAAAGTTTTCAACATATAGAATTCCTGACACTATATAAAAGGTTTGTTTTATTGAAATGTAACAGAAAACGAATTTGGCAAAATGCGTAAATTTCTCGGGAATTTAAGCTCGAGTTTTCTCGCCACATAATCCCTAATTGACACCTAGAAAGAAGAAGACAACAAATGATTCAACAAATTTATAAAAATGTTCCTTGTAAATAAATATATATATTTTCTACCACACAACAGTTAACAGTGGAACCTTGATTCTACGTTTTCCAATGGGACCGTAATAAATGAACGAATAATGCGGGAAACCGATAATGCGGGAAATCTTCAAATAATACCAAAACAATGTTTAATTTTCAAAAAACCTATTTACTTATTTCACTATTTTTATTAAAGAATGAATAAATATATTTTAAAATTGTAATACAAACTAAGTAGTCTATTTGCAGTTTGGCACTTTTTTGCTATGTCGACTCGTTTTCTACGGATTTTTTTTCCAATGTCTTGAATTGTTTTCAGTTTCTCAGATAGAGTTCTTGTTTTCTTAATTTAGGTATTTCAGTTTTGACTTTTGAGTTGCAATGTAAGACTGTTTATGAGTGCAAAAAAATATTCTACAAAAACGGTAAATCAATAGCGAGAACGGTAAATCGGGGTTCTATTAAAAAAACGCAAAACGAAATGCGAGGCGTGACTATTAATGAGAAATATTCAACGAAAACGATCAATCGCGATAATATTTGTGACGGGACCAAAATATTTAGACGATAGATCGAGGAAAACGGTAAATCGGGGAACGATTAATGCGGGATTATTTTACATTGTTCTTATGTGTGTTTGGCCGGGACTATGAAAAATAAAAGATCCATGCGGGAAAAAACACAATGCGAGAACGGTAGATCGGGGTTCCACTGTACTGTGGGTGAATCTTTGAGAAAATGTTTTTAGACAACTAGTCGTCAAAGTTTTATATCAAAACGAAATATAGCTATGTATATTAACACAGACAGCCATTTTGTTTCCAACAAAAAAAATGTTTACATTTTAAATGAACATATTGTTGAAATAACAAAGAGTAAAAATATACAGAATACTTTTCTGCTCATATTTTCCCTTTGAGAGAAACACAATGACCTTGATTAATTCATCGTAGCCAGTTTTTTCGCCTTCAGAAAATACAGAGGAAATATGTTGTTGTATTATTTTATAAAAATAAAGCATTACTTTAGCGAAATATTTCCTGACCTTTTGCACATTAGAAAATTCGGTTTGGACCGAGTGAAACTCAAAACGGGTACACAATACGTTTCGCAGGATTCTTTGAAGGATTATATTATATTATATTTCAAAGATTATATTATGATTATATGTACAGTAAAACGTGGTTATTACGAGGAAGATGGGACCAACTGTATTTGCTTGAACATTACTCATTATATCAGAGAATATGTATTTTTAAATGCTTACAGAGAGACTCGCGCGAGCCCCTTGTTAAATTGTATGAAGGTTGGCGAGCCCTTTGTTAGTTAAAGAGAAAGCAATATTCTAAGATCAAATTAGTATATAACTGCAATTTCTGAGTCGTATATAATCTATGACAGCTTCAGTATACATACACAGTAGTACATTTTAAGCCATTTGGATTGATAAGTTTAGTGTTAACTGCATATTGTTACATATTAAAAGTGTATTAAGTAAAAATCTATTGCTTATGTATTGCATATAATTGTATAGTAGTGATATAAAGATTCACTCATTCCCCAGAACACCGATAATTGCTTTTAGATTGAGCGAACCCCTTGTTAACGTATTGGTAGCCCACAGCTGCTTACAAACATACCCATTGCATGAAGACATGAAGTATCTGGAGCGGTCAAAACAATAGGACTTTTCACATACAATTTCAACCATATGTGTGGATACTTTTTCGATGTTGTCGGCGAAAACACCAATTAGTGTCATAAACATAATCCGATCCCAGTGGCATAACTGCCCTGTCGGATTGTATTGCTTGTAGTCTAAAATGTATCTAACCGCCTGTGTGGTCGAGTGGTCGACGTCTTTGGATTCGGTTACGGGGGTCACATGTTCAAATCCTAGTACGGACAGTTTTGTAAATTGATTTTCCAATAGATTTATGAATTTCTGTTCGAAGGCATGAATGTTTGTGATGTGAAGCGTATCGAAAACGATAAGCTAACCACTACTCCTTTCTTCGCCCTATTCCTACTCTCTTTGGGAAAGGAGAGGTTGAGTAACTGAGTAACAAGCAGTTCTCGTAGAAACTCTTCTGTTAGATAAGCTCTATTAGAGGTCCATATGGTTTCCATTGGGAGCTGACATGGTAAAAAAAAAATGTCGAAAATGTTGTTTTTAAACGGTTGACACATTAACAGTTTTAAGAAATATTTTGATGATATTTTTGCTCGGTATCTCCGAAAAGTAGCTCGTTATAAAATTTAATAAATGTATGGAGAAAACCGTAAACTAAAATGTCAACATATTTTTCTTTATTACATCCGAGATCGTAATAACCGAGCTCGACTGTATATTATATTATCAAAAGCCGCTTTCAACCTTTGCAGTCTACCGTTGTTTGGTATCATAAAATTTGTAATAAAGTAATGCTGGTAGATAATATTTGGAATCTTTTTGATTCTTAGTAGCTATAGAGCAGTGGTGCACAACCTTTACCTTCTAGCGGGCCGCATAAACAAATTATCGTGGGTTCGGGCCGCAAAGAAAGAAAATGATTTAAAGTACGTTCAATCTTTTTTATACAGAACGTTACGTACGTTATATGTAAAACAGCCTTAAAATCGTGTAAAAAAGATTAAGTGAATTTAGATAAATGAGTAATAGGTTTCGTTATATAATTTTGACCGTGTCATTTAAAAAATAAACACGCCATGTAAAAAAGGATTATGAGTACTCGCTTATTAAAAATCGTTTCATTGTGAAATATTTATGTTTCATTTATATGCAATTCATACGTTAATGGGATATTGGTGTTTGTTAATTTTAATATAGTATTTTTTTTTTTAATTTGACATAATATTTGTAAGCCTGTTTCTATGAACCGATTCATTCTCCTTCATTGAAGAAAAAGCTTGCTCACATTTATTAAATAAATGTTTTACGTGAAAAAAATATGTTTGAGAAAGAGATTTAAGAGCCGCCACAAAATTCAAAAAGGGCCGCATGCGGCCCGCGGGCCGCGGTTTGTGCATCACTGCTTTTTCTTACGGTTTTTTTTTACGATCGCGTCACTTTTTGCATATGTAGCGATTCCATTGCTATTCAAACCACATTGCAAACCTTCGAACGATACACGTTCTTATGTTTTCTATTTGAATTACACGTTGCCACTTAAGTATAGTGGACCTCTTGACTGTATTTGTTCACACATATGTACATGAGCACAATATATAAACATTAGCTGATTACTTTGCGCCAGAGCCACATCGATTAGGGTATATAGCAGAGCTTACAAAAATGTGAACTTTTTATAGCTGACGTTGATGACGAGGCATGCAGATAGTGTTCCGATGAAAAGCTTCGAAACAGCCGTCGCTCGAATCGATGTCATTAAAGCTTATTTGATTATATTTACTTTTTTAAAATTTGATTTCACTAAAAAATGACAACACATCGCGCAATTACTTTGAATAGATAAATCTCTGACAAAACTTGTATTGAATTGGTTATTGCCGAAATATCTACGAAGAATGTTTGGTTATTCTTGTTTAATGTTAATACGTTGCTATTTTGTAGGTTATTTATACTCATACGTAGGTTATTTATACTTCGTTTAATTTATACTTTTTAATACAGTGCACCTAAAAATATATATTTTTAATTGCGACTCAAAAAACGACCAATGCGGGGAAGTTTCCGAATCAAGAATACGAATACAAATACGAATACGAATGAATCAAGAATACGTTGAATGCGAGAAAGATAAATCGGGGTCTCAGGATATTTAATACATTACAAGAATATTCTTTTTAAATCCTTATCTGCTCCTAATGTGGGCATATGGCTTCTTTGATTACTTTTAGGGTGTTCAATGTCAATACTTGGTGGAAAGACATTATATTAATAAAAACACAATATTCCTTTATACTTTATTCCACTTTATTTAAAAGGTCAGGACCGGTTTTGCTCATGGCGAGCATTGTCAACTGATAAAAAAAATATATAAACAGTGCTATTTATACAAAAATAAGTTGATGTAAAAAGGTGTAAACAACAATTGACATTGAAAATAATTTACAAATTACGGTATAAGTGACTCTTTATCACACAAAATTAAAATATTTAACACCTCTAACATATGATTAAAAAATCATCAAAAATTTATAAATTTTAAGCGGTGACTGATTGTAATTATAAACATAATTAAAATGTGGGATTTTTTTAACAAAGTGATATTAAATTCCAGTCCCGACCTTTTAAATAAAGTGGAATAAAGTACAAAGGAATATTGTGTTTTTATTAATTAATATGGCTTCTTAATAAAATTTTCTCAGCAGAAGTTTTTTCTACGAGAACGTTTTGTTTCTCAGTGGCTTAACCTTAGGAGAGAGAAATAGAGATAGAACTGATATATTAAGAACAGAACTTATGGTTAGCAAATCGCTATCGCTACGCCTTATTATTTATGGATCACAAATATCCATGCCTTTAAAAAGCAGACTTGAAAAAATTCTGTTCGTACTGAGACACAAGCCCGTAAAATCTATCACGATTATACCATAATCTATTTCAGCCCAGCTACAGCTTGTTCCCACTCTTTTAACCTGTTTTAATTGTATAAATCATTTTGGTTATATTTTTCCAAAGATTTATTTATCCCAAATGAATAAGGCTAACCATAAATCTGTCTATATTTAAGCACTGCTATACGCCATTATATTATTATTATTATACACTCGATACACGAAACTAAATTAATAGCGTCGATTCGTGCAAATTGGAATTACTCGTCGATGCTTATTGGAAAACCTTCACCCGAAACGACATGTTGAGCGTAAATAAAATTTTCATCTATTTTTCCACAAATACGTCGAAATTGGGTTCTCGGCATTTACGAAAGTGTTTTTCCTCCATTGGCCCAATCGTTAAATTCAAATAATTTATGATACAAGTATTTATTATTTACACTTCTTTTCCAAGAACTAATTTAAGGATGTATTTATATTAGGAACCGGTAAGTTATTACCTATTATTATTGATTCTTTGATCCAAAGTCTGATTACATCAAAGTATATCATTCAACGTGTCTTTTTCGTATTTTTTTTAAAAAAACTACAACAAATCGAAGAATTTTACCATAAAATAATTAAACGATCAATTTAGTTTTTGATAGACTGTGGAAATATAAATGAGATAAGAGAATAATTTTGATTGTAGACATTAATTTACAAGTTGAAAATGCTCGCAAAAAACGAAACCGTTCCTAATCTTTATTAAAAAATGTGGAATTAATACAAACAAAAATGTGTCTTATTTTTAAATATGTTTTTTCTTCCAATTATTGACTGTTTACTCCTTGGAGTGATTACTTATTAAATAAAAATCAAACATACAAAAATAAAAAAATATTTTAGACTATCTTTCTAATTACCTGGTCCCGCTTATGATTTTCACTTTAGATATCAATTCATTTTTCTCTTAAAAATCGGGAGAAATATTTTTCAACCTTCGGTTTGTTACTTTTTACATAAATCAGCCAAGGACCAACGTTTTCAGCTGAAAATAGTAGCACTTATACGTCACGAATAATAATCTGTATTACTATTATGACACAATTGTTAACTGTTTGAGATTTTTTTTTTGTAACAGACACATAAAAATAATTACTGTAATTCAGATAAGATTTTATGAAACTGTAGTATATGATGTGCAATTTATTTCTATATTTGAACTATTTTTACTTAGCGAGTGATTATTCTCAACCGTTTGTTTATACGTAAAGGAAAACTCTTCCAAACATTAAAACAAAATTAAGTAAAATATTATATCATTATATATTTACACACGATACATATTTTAAAATCCTTTCTCATGTGAATTTGTAATAACGCTTCTGGGAGTGTAACGATGATATTAACTGCGGCCCACTTAGTAGAATAATACAATAGGGATCCAAGTAATTCACTAACTTCTTGCGTGTTTTGTGTTATGTTTCTTACTATATGGAGATATATTTATCACAAACTTCAGGAACTGTCCGATTATCCTTACCCATAAAAACGGTATTCAAGTCAAAACTTATGATTAAGGTTAGAAATGACAAATGCCAGCGGGATGACGACGTTTATGAAAATCGATCCAATTCATGCTTTTCCATTTCCCAACTAATTATGAGTTAAAGCAGTTGTTTTTTTTGAAAAAAAAATTGACGGAACTCACTCCTTGCCAAGTTTTCTTTTCTAATTCATGTCCGCTCCCAATGTAGAGCATATGGACTCTTAATGGAGTTTATCTCAACAGATTGTTTCTACGAGAACTGCGTGTTACTCAGTTGCTCAACCTTTCTTTTTCCAAAGAGAGTAGGAATAGAAGGATAGGGCTAGGACAGGACTAGTGGTTAGCTAATCGCTCTAGATACGCCCCGTTCATAGGATAGGATAGGTGGGAGGAGGGAATTCAAAACATCAAATACATCCAAGCCTTTGAACAGAAATTCATAAATCGATTGACAAATCAATTTATAAAACTGTCTGTACCGGATTTCGAACCCGGGACCTCCGTAACCGAAGCCAACGACGTTGACCACTCGACCACACAGTCGTCTGAGTCTATATGTTTTTCCTGTTTTAGCCTTACTTTTTTCCCTAATTTATTTTCAAATGAAATCTTAAGCGACTAAAAAAACAACCATTTCTTGTAACACAACTTATTTACAGTTGGTCTTTTAAAAGTCCACGTGCTTTACATTAGCAACGAGCGTGTTTGAAAAAAAAAAAAAATCTTTATAACGGCCTTTGAAAGTAAACGACCATATATATTTTGGAGGCAAAAGAGTTACATGTGTTCTTTTATATTAGGACGTTTAATTTTTCCCTCGCGCTTGTAGCACCCCCAAGCTAGGGATTGCGAAACCGGGTTTGCCATAACTGAGTTACCGGTAAACATTTTAAATAAACTAAGTTTGATTGATTAAAAAAAAATACGTGTTAAAGAATTAGCTGCGCACTTAAATAATATTCCAAAAATAATACACTCATTTGTACTCTCCACTTGTAATTGATACGATCAGCACCGGTTTCTCTCATGATGAGCATTATCAGCTGATAAGAGAATACAATTTTACAGTGATGCTTATACGAAACAAAATAAAATTATTACGGTGTAAAAAAATATATTTTGTTTTGTATAAATAACACTGTAATATTGTATTTTCTTATCAGTTTTAGAATGCTCGTAATGAGCGAAACCGGTCCAGATCATATTTAATACGAATGGAATAAGTACAAATGAACATGTTTATTTTTATTACACTACCTTTCCACCAAGTATTGACAGTGAACACTCTAAAAGTTACATTAATAATTTTAATAATAATTTATGTAATTATATCTAAAAGGTGTCATTATTGATTTTTCGGTCTAAGAATATTTTTTTTTCTGTTCAAAAAATCCAAATGCTTATCATTGAATAAAAAAAATTGTCGCCCTCTGTGGTATAGTTCAGTGCTCCCCAAACTTTTTCATCCAGCGCCCCCCATTAACAAAAAATGTTCTTCTGCGACCCCCAGTTTGGGAAGCATGGCCTAGTTGGTACAAATAGCGATCAGGTTAGTATGACTTCAATTCCCAGTAAGGTTAATATAAAACATATATCGTTAATATAAGTTTTGGAATATTGATTGACTCGAATTGATCTCGATTGTGTGTATAAATTCTCAGTGTGTTTATTTCGTATGTTTTTTCAATCCTTAAAATATTTATTTATTATTTTTTCAAGAAATACTCCAAATTTTTAAATAATGACATCACGAATAATTGACAGTTGAAAATTAAATGAGGGTATTACTTACAAACCCAGCGCATTCCAAAGTTGTTGAAACATGAACCGTGAATGTTATTTAGTAGATAAAAATAAATTTTGAAAGAATTTTTAGAAATCAGTCGCAAATATGGTTTGACAACATCCAAAATATCATTCTAAAGTAATATAAGACTAAAAATACTTTTAAAATGAACATTGTTTTTCAATTTATTTATTGATTTGGCATTTACTTGGTAGAACTCCATTTTAATAGGGTAAAATATCAAGGTATTTCAGTTCTACAGTTTTTTTAAAAAAATTAAAGGTTGGTAGCTATTTCGGCTTACGAACTAACTAGTTCTGACGATGGCGTAAGCCGAAATAGCTATCAACCTTTAATTTTTTTTTAAACTGTAGAACTGAAATACCTTGATATTTTACCCTATTGTTTTTCAAAATGAAATTCAATTTTTATTTTTTAACCATTTTTGAATAAGCCGTGTTTGCAAGTAATACCCACATATATTCAATACCGGTATCGACACATTCGTCTGTTTTTGCAGTCCCTAACCAGACATCGTAAGTAATAAAACATATTATTATACTCCCTGGTGAGTTCACGGTAGCATCTGCTTGCTTTACCTTTACCACAGAACGAAACAACAGAGAGGTTTCTTCTCTCATAACATATTTTATATTATATAATATTATACATGGGGCCGTAACTACTAGTATACATTAGACGTATTTCATTTTTTTTGGGGTAAATATAAGCGATTTATGAAAATTATCTTAGGGTTACCTAACGCAAAAAAAAATATAGAGAGATTCATATCGAGCGTGAAGCGTGAGTCAAAAGAATTGTGATGATATTAAGAAATAAAGTTTATTGTCAGAGTCATTAATCGCAGTAATTGAATTGACGTTAAATTGATTTAATTCTATTTTAAAAAGGTCAAAAATAGCAGTCAGTTTTTATAGACATTTTTTTATTGAGTTGGTAGTTACTTCGACTTTACTCCGTCGTCAAAACAATAATAAAACTTTAATTGGCTTAGAATAAATACACAAAACATCTGCTCATATACTATTTTTCCAGGAAATTTTAGAAATAAATTGAACGCAATTGAACAGTCTTCTGATTTTAAATGAACAGATACATATGCCGGATTCTCCATTTTTATACTCTATATAAATATAATTATAAAACCTTTTCCAACAAACAAAAATAAATATAATTGTTAATACTACTTACCATTCAAATCTGTCGGCATTCCCATGGGCTAATCCTTTTCGCCAGCGATGGCTTTAAACTCAATGATACATTTCTTTATTATATAAAGACGAAGTATTCATTTACTAAGCGTCAGTTCAAGTTTAACCGTGCACTTGAAAGCCTGAAGATGCCGATAGGCGAAACCCGGGTCGTGAATGAAAAAATTTGTGTGAATGTACATAATTTGAACAATTCAAATTTATTTAGTAATATTTGTCATAGAGTTTGCCTTCATAAAACACTAAGCCAATTTATTACATTTCAAACATTATTTGTTATAATATTTGACTTGAGACAGGGATGGGCTGGAGGGGGCTCGGGGGGGCTTTAGCGAGCCCCTTGTTAAATTTCGACGCGGCCGGCGAGCCCCTTGTTAAGATAAGAAAATCATTTTTCTTAGATCAAATCATCACATAACTGCAATTTCTGTAGATAGTTAAATTTGAAAATTAGCTGTCCTTTCATTTTTTCATTCAGCGTTGTGGACTGCCGTGTTGGACCTCACGGGCTCGAGTCCCAGTACGAAGCAGCATTTTTTCAATCGATTTATCTATTTTTTGTTCGAAGGCATGGGTGTTTGTGATGTCTTAAGAGTGCCTCCTTACGATCCTTCAATTCATCTGGGCGCTACTATTAATTAATCACTAGTCCTGTCTTATCCTTATCATTTTATACCTACTACCCTCTTTGGAAAAGAGAGGTTGAGCGACTAAATAACAAGCAGTTCTTGTAGAAAAATAACTTTTGTTGTGATACCTTCATTAGGACGCCATATGCTCGACATTGAGAGCGGACATGGATAAAAAATGGATAACATTTACCGAGCCCCTTGTTAAGATATTGGCAGCCCACCGCTGACTTGAGAGTATCATGATAGCTTAACATCGTATTTACAGACTTATTCAATCGATATTGGAATGTCAGTTTTCAATTAAATCACGGCTCTACGCTTTCATCCTGAGGGATACTGCTTTCAAGAAGGCTTTGAAGTAAACCTTGAAACTAATTATTCCTGTAAACTCGGGGAGATAGTACTCAATGTTAATCTATACAGTGTATGACAAGGGGGCAGGATCGGTCGAGACATTTGCGTGATTTGATTGTCCCATTTTAGTTTGAGTTGCTTTTTAGTATTAAATAGTGTGTAACAATAATAAGACCCCTAGACAAGTGGGTAACATCGCCCTATTTTTTAACGATGTTTGCAGGCTTGAACCGCCGTTCGAAAAAATCATAATTTGTTTATATAATTTGGTTTATGGGTTTGTGTTCATAGTATGATATTTACATTATTTCCTACCCATTCAATACTTAAAACGGAGCTTAGTAAATATTAAAAGCTCTTTCATACTTTCCTAGCCTCATTCTTGTATTCTTACCATTTTCGAAAAGGAGTAATTGATAACTTGAAAACATTGTTTGTTTGCTTGTTATATTACAAATTGTTTCCGCATGATATGTCTCTTTGAGAAGCATCTATAGAGTAAATATTGTAAAGCAATTTATTAATAAAGTGAACATTAATTCCAATTCTCAACAAAAAAATACAAAATGGTTTTTGGAAAATACTGAACGTATTAAAGAGACGAGATATAAAGTGGAAGGAAGTAGTTCTTACTAAAATTAAATTACTAATCACAAAGTGTATTTTTGTTTGGAAGGGTAAATATCATAGGAAAAAATATGCAGTGAAATCTTATTTTCTTTTAATATATTTTGGTAATGATTTTTAAGAACTCTACACTGTTCAATCTCATCATTTTAAAATGAGTTTTGCACTTGTGGACTGGATGGTTTTCACTGGTACAAGTAAACTTGATTTTATTGAAAATATAACAAAACAATTATTTTATGTATATTTTTTTATATACAGCTTTTTCTAAACAGATAATCACAATGTATCTAACTTGATACACGTTCTATCAAAAGAATGTAAGCTGAAAATGTCGAATTAGTATCTAAATTTAGCTTTTAAATTTGAAAAAAGATGATCTTCTGAAAATTGAAACCATGAAATAAAACTGAGAAAAAGGTTTTTCGTAGACAATTTCTTTAATTAATATTAAATAATGTCAACTAAATACCAGTTTAAAAGTCTCTGTGCACTTCAAGGTTGTGTTTATTTCATAATTTGTATAGGGCCCAAAATCATTAAAACACGTTTTTGTGCCTCCTGTAAAATTTGCTACGTGTTACGTCCTTTTTCCTTTCCAAAGTCGATATATAAAATGGTGGAATTAGTACAAAAAAATGTGTTTTATTTTTATGAAAGCTATATGATGATGATAGATAATCCAAAATTATGGAAAGAGCTGTCTCAGATGGTCTTCTCTAAAAGTTAATATTAGATTAAATAATAAACTTCATTCATATTCCATAAAATAGTAATGAACTATGGTAAAATTAGATTAGTCTGCTAACGAAAGCCATCAATCAATTTTCGTATTGCTGTGCCACATCGCCCTACCGTGGATTTCTTCGCCCGTATAATAGGTAGGTTCACCAACTCAAACTAAGTTACCGACGTAATTAGGTTATACGGTGTATAACATGACGATAATGGAGAACATACATGTTACCTACCTGATTACGTATTTACGCCTACAACTGAGTTTGACTACAGAGTGTTTTACTTATTAACAACACTTCTTTGAAAATATGTATCTATAAATATGCAGCTTTACGTGTAAAGAAAGCAATGTTAATAGTTAATACCGGTACATTTAAAACCCCTATTTACACTTAAGTCGGGACAGTGTAATTCGGGGTAGTGTAATTGGGATGTGAACCTTATACAAAATTAGGGATTTTGTTTTTTCCGCAAAAAAATGCAAAACTAAAATTTTCCTTAGTTTTGCAAAAAATATTAACGAAATATTTAGTTATCAATTAGTTTGATTGTGATAGTTCTAATCCCGGGAAGTTGGGATTGAGAATAAGAAGTTAAAAATTCTCGAAAAGTTTTTTAAATCAGCCAACCCGACAAAAAAAATTAAACGAGGTAGCGAGCTAAAAACACTGCGACAAAGGTTCAGTCATTTATTGCATTTCATAGAGATTTGTGCAATAAATTTTAGAAGAACAAAATGATGATGATGATGAATTATTGCTTTATTATCTATATTTAAAAAACCATAAGTCCGATTCAGCCTGTATTTAAAAGTATATCAGATGTAAGATCATACAATATGCAAATAAAAAAGCTACATTTTGATTAATTAATCCATCCTTGAAACTTTAAAGAATATAATCGTATAGAGAAGGATATTGTGTCACCAGATTTGTTTTTTTTATGTAAATTAAAAGCTGTAAAACTTTCATATTGAAAACATGACCTGTCTCGCGACAAAAGCTTGCTTATTGGAAACCATTGGCAGAGTACTAACTACTGACACTTGGAGCTGTGATCTTGAATTTGCTTCAATTAAATGAGAGAGGGTTGATTTCACAGCAAGATTAAAACATAAAACCTTTGTTCGTTTTTTGGGGGTGTCTGTCTGAGTAGCAGTCGCTTGAAGTATATTTATTTTCTCAGCAACACCCTATGTTTGTACACTGTTCAGTAATTAAGGGTTTATCCAATAGATGTCATCAAATGATACGCTATCTATGGCTATTAGAAATAAATTTTCATGTGATTAAGATATGTTGACTTATCTACGGAATTGTCATATTGTAACTTTAAGTTGTACTCTTAAGGGTTTTAGTGGGAAGTATTTTGGTTTATAATGAAACATTAAATGAGGAATTGTTTGTTACTCAGTCGCACGACTTTATTTTAAAGAATATATCATTTATAGGTCAAACTGAGTTATCACTAAAACATTATCTTATAGATTCAATCATCTCTCATTTCAACAAGCGACTCATTTTAAAAAGTGGTTATATCATAAACAGACATGGTGCTGCATTAAAAATCATAGTCCGATTATAAAATCAATGCAAATAGTTTCCATTCTTGTATATAATTTATAACGTTGTTTTCAAAACAGTTACTCGGCATGTGTGCAGCCAGCTCTTTGTTTCTTTTATTATAACTTGAGAACGAGTTTTCTTTAATTTGTATATTTAATTATCGATGCGAATACTTTATACGTGGTTAACTCTGGATTGTTAGATTGTGAGAACACGTATGTAACTTCTTTTTTCTTTTTCTTCTTTGACCATATTCGCTTCCCTATGTTAAGCATATGGCTGCCACGCATCACCTTCATGTTTCCCTGTCTCCCGAAAATTGCTTTGCTTTCTCCCATGACATACCAGCATCTCTCATTTCCGCCGAGTACATCCTATGGATAGTATCCGACAGGCGTCCGGTTGCCGGAATCCCACCGGCAGAAAGAAGAGGCAGGCAGGATTAAGACTTTCCGGAGGCATCTGCAGCACGTGACCCAGCCAGTTCCAACGACTCTTCATAACCACTGACGTGACGGAGCGCTGTCTTGTACGTTCCCTAATCACCAAATTCCTCACAAAATCAAAACACCTCGCCTTACCAATGTTAAACGCTTGTATCATATATATTTATTTATTTTAATTCTAAGAATTCAACATGCTTAAATTAGGGCTTCGATTTAAAAACCTTAATCACAAATGTAGCAAAAAATAAGAGTATAAAATAGGCATTTTAAGTTGGGGAAAATCTCCATAGCGACTGTTTCCCAACAAAGCTTTCAATTTAGATGTTAAATTCTGCTCGAACCGCAGTCTGTAAAAAGTTATTCAATTTATGTTTTTAGCAAGGACTTTGTCACATACGCCTGTAAGTTTCCAAAATCTGTCTAAAGTTTATCAGTTTGCACACGCAAACTTAAAGCTAGATCATTTAAATAAATTACACTGATATTTTAGTTTTACCTCGAAAATTCTGCCTAAAACTTAACTCATTCCCGAGAAATTTTTAAACTTTTGAAAACATAATGTAAAGATAATTATATACGTACCTCTGTATTTAAGTTTATTCAGCCCGAAAACAAAAGGAGATGTGATGAAATTACAACATTGTCAAACTCTGCTACTTTCTTATGGCTCTTAAATATCAAATTTTTACTTATTTTAATTCAAAAACATTCATTTGAGATGTTCAGTATAGGTAAAAATATTTTTTTTGTAAATAAATTCATTGCGTCACATAGAATATTTCTGTACTTTTTTTTTATTTTTTTATCCATGTCCACTTCCAATGTGGAGCATATGGCCTCCTAATGGAGGTATCTCAACAGAAGTTTTTTTGTTTGTTACTCAGTCAATCAACCTCACTTTTTATTCAAAGTGAGTAGTAGGAAAAGAAGGATAAGGCTAGAACATGACTAGTGTTTAATTAATCGCTATTGCTACACCCAGTTATTCGAACCCAGACCTGCGTGATCGGTAGAGCAAGCTCTAACCAACTGGGCTATAGCAGGCGACACATTTCTGCATACTCACTTTTTTTCCCTTTTTTGTGTCTATTTCTTTTATTCAATTAAGGATCTGTTTATTTTTTAAAAAAATGCTAAATTTACTAAAAATGGAATGAAAAGACGGAAGATCTGAGCCGATACTTTATTGCATTGTCAAAGAGATCAGAAGTAGTGTCATTCAAACACATCATTGCATAAAAAATGTGCTACAAGAGGTAGTTTTTTCTTATGTTAGAAATGAAAAAACTTTCTTTAACTGATATAGGTTTACAAAGGTAGACCAAGTTTTGCAAGAGCCATTAAATATAAAGTTTGAACATTATTTGATGCACACAGCGCCAAAGTTTTAGAATACCATGAATTGTACAGTGGAAAAAGAGCCCTTGATATCTCGCTATTGTAGTTTTTATTTCAGAAACAATAATTCATCGTGGATTTATCTGCATGGCAGTCTTTGGTATCAATTATATTCGTCTGCTTCTTTAAACGTACGCTTCATAAAAAAATACGAAACGTGAGTTTCAGTCAATCACGACGTAATTTTTATACTATGTCCGATTCTAATGTAGAACGCATGATTGTTACTCAGTATAATATTTTTTGAACAGTGTAACGCTCGCCGTTCTAACTCAGGTTCAAGCTTCATTTTCTTATAAGAAATAAAACGTTCTTGTTGGGTTGACTTCTGACTCTGAAGTAACTTTCTTTATTGATTTTCTCAATTATTTATACTAATTTCTTAAATGCTACGTTAACAAAATTCTATATTTTAATTCTATTTTGCTTTCATAATTCGAGGTTTCGTCATTAACAATAGTTCTTATGTTGCATCTATCGATACTCAATATTGTCCACACAGCATAACTTTTACTTTACATGTTACCCGTGCAGTCATGCTGACTGTGTGTTTTGCCAAATATTGCATATTGATACATTCTTTCATAATTCGAGGTTTCGTCATTAACAATAGTTCTCATGTTGCATCTATCGATACTCAATATTGTCCACACAGCATAACTTTTACTTTACATGTTACCCGTGCAGTCATGCTGACTGTGTGTTTTGTCAAATATTGCATATTGATAGTTGACATACATTTTTTATATATATAAGTTATTTATATACATGATATATATATATGGCCATCGTCACAACAGTGATAGAATATAAAACGAAATGGGTGTGTAGTTTTTAAAATCCACAGTTTTTTTGGTAATCGGAACCGTTTTCGCTCATCACGAGCATTATTTATGAATGTTAAAATGTTTTTAAAATTTTAAAATTTAATGTTTATTTTTTATATAATATAGTGATAACATGACTGATAGTTAGATAGCTTATCACTCACTGTGCCTAATTACCCTTAGCAACCAAGATCTTACCTAGCATAGAAGAGTGTTGATTCATTTACATTCAAGATTTCCAAATAGTCAATGTTGTCTATTTAGACCCCCCAACAGTCAATTTTGATATCTAAAGGGGTATTTTACGAACATAGCATCATGAAAATGACTCTCTTTGTTTGAATTTTTTGTGTAATGTATGCGCATGTGTGTGTACATGTACGGATATAATATGGGAGAAGCATATGGAATGTGATTTGCAAAATAACGCATATGGAGTTCCCGTGAACTTCTTATCTCTGTAGTGATCACGCCCTTCCGTCTGCAAACGATGATAAGGGGATGCAATTTACAATTTTTCAAATACTTTATCGATGAAGGAGACTAGAAAAACTTTAACGCTAGCGCTTCTTGGTACTTAAAGCTCCATAAATTTGATATCAAAAAAAAAAAAAAAATCTGTCAAAAACAAATTTAAAGTTAATACGTTTAGTTTAATTCATTATTAGGCAAACAATGAGGTCCACGGAAATCAAAAAATAAAGATGGCTACGGAGTAGAAAAGTTTGGCAATCATTTATCTATATCAGTGGTTTCCAAACTCAATAAGGATGTAAGCTACTTTCAGAAATTGAAATTGTCTGGTGAGCTACCCATACATATTCCTTCTTTATATTTTTTTATCATCGGCCCTTATCAAACCATACATAATATTATTATATTACTTAAAATAAATTAGAATATCAGATTTTCTAATCAAACGTAAAATGCGTACTTTAAATATTTATTTATAAACAAAATTAAAGTAAAAATAATTAGTGAAAACAATGGCATCACTTTTTCCACAGCTTGATTTTTTTTTTCGAAGTTTTATGGGCAAATTTATGATAAAATATCCTACGCGAGCTACCAAAAAAGCCTCGGCGAGCTACCGGTAGCTCGCGAGCGACCGTTTAGCGATCACTGATCTATATCAATCAAAAATCTCTACTATATTTGATACAAATTTACAAAGCAATAAACGTGACCACACGGTGACTATGACTAAAGCATTTCGGGTTATTTGTGTTTGTGTGTACATATATAGTTATGAACGTGGTAAGAATATATATTTATATAAACATATATACTATAAATTTACCCTATTTAGTAATCAACACTTTGAGGTGACGTGATTATAAATTAGATATTAATGATGTAACTTTGTCTGTCTAGAATATTAATGTTTGACGTAAACGCAGTATTAAGTATCTATTACTCTGAAATTTCATTTCTCAAGATGACGCAAAATAAGTTTGAACAACTTAAGGGTATTTTTTTACCCAAGCCCACTCATATTGAAGATCTCGTGAACTCTTATAAAAAAGCTGTAGAGAATTTTTTTCTTAATTATACCTACACAAATTGGTTGCCAATTTTCCTGCCCCCATCTGTATGTAACGTCCGCAATTTCTATCAAGAAAATAAATGAATTTTCTCCTCATATTTTTGTCCTGATACAGAGCTGTACAGGATATATCTTTTAACCATACAAGTTTGTTCTTAAAAAAAGAATGTGACTTACTTATTCATTAAGTTTAATCAGTGGTATTAAGTATCCTGTGTATCTGAAGAATTTAATCTACTCCGCGTTTAATTTAAATACTTAACAAGAATATCCCGCTTCTCATATCGACTGTGGAAAGGAAAAAGGACGTAACCCACAGTTTTTTCAAAAAATCTTTTTTTCGATTATCACAATGTCACAACTCAACAATCACAACTCGATAAACGTTCTATCAAAAGGATGTAAACTGCAAATGCCGAATTAGTATCTAAGTTTAGCTTTTAAGTTTGAAAAAGGTTAGGCCTGTTGAAATTTTAAACAGTAAAAAAGACTATCATGTTATGAAATCAATATTAGATTATGTCAATTGAACACCAGTTTACAAATCTTCGTGCACTCAGTACCGGCGCGAGGTTATTTGACGCCCTAGGCAACGGTTATTGGCGGCGCCCCCTTTTTAACAAACTGTGAAATATGTTTTTTAAATGCATGTCCGCTATCAAAGTGGATCAAATGGCCTTCTAATGGAGGTATCTCAACAGAAGTTTTTTACGAGAACTTTTTGTTACTCAATCACGCATTCTGTCTTTTTTGAAGTATTTAGAATACGTTACATAATTATAACGAACAGATACAAGCATTAAAAAACGTACAATTATTTGTTATTAGATTATAAAAAAAAAAAAACTCAATTTATGCGCCCCCTACTGATTTGCGCCCTAGGCGATTGCCTATTTCACCTGTATGGTAGCGTCGGCCTTACGTGCACTACAAGTTTTTGTATATTTCATAATTTGTATACGACCCAAAATCATCATAACACGTTTTTTGTGCCTTCTGTCAAATTTGGTATGTGTGGGTTTCGTCTTTCCACAGTCGATATGATGAGGCAAATTTATCGAATGCCTCAAAATTGGCATTGGTTGAGATCAGCTAAATGATTGCTATTTTTTTTTATTATCAGTCTCTTCAACGCTCTTTCTGGAGACTATTAGAAAAGAATGATGATCGAGTAAGAAAATAAATAAATTGTTGCCCAATCAATCTTTTAACGCATCGTTTTCAAGATAGGATCAAGTGGATAGCATAGGATTCAAACATCATAGACTTGGGTATCTTGGTCTTGGACTTGGGTATAGACTTGGGTATCTGCGGTCAAGTGATAACCTTACTCATGTGATAGATTCAAGACCTATTAAAGTCAAAACCAAATCTAGTTTTTTTTAATTATAAATTTGATATCTTGAACGTGGATATTTTTTATTTATTTCCACGTCGAGCAGATCATGATTGACATTTTCAAATTAAAACATTTGAAATTTTGATGCTTTTTTATATTTTTACTATTTTTTAAAATAAGTTTTTTGATTTAAATAAATCGATTTGAAAAACAGTCTGTGAAGGTTATTCGGAAATTATATCTATTGACCACGTAAACAAGTATAAAAAAAATCTTATAGTGGACACCGGTTATTGGACCGATAAACATAATTTACGAAAACGTTTTAATGACGGTGTTCATAACAAAATCTTTTTAATTATAGAATCATATCATATTCTAAACGAAGCTTATTCTCTTGTGCGTTATTTTTCTCAAAAGTTTTTTTTTTTGAAAAAATCCAGTAAATAATTATTTTCATCTCCTTTTCTCCCCTGCCAACCTACTCGTGGCAATCTGTTTACCATCTTTTATATCGTGCTTTTTTCCTTAAATGAATTATCTTTCATAAAAAGAGCAAGGACACTGGCTGAAACCATTTTTCTACCTAACCATACGTAATCGTAATTTCATTTTTGTTGGGTGCTTTAATAGAAGTAAAAAAAATCTTTACATTAATAATTCAACGACGCTGAAAGCATTTGGTTTATTCTATCAATTCATAAACATCATAAGTTATCTATAAGATATTTATACTCAAATTCGTTTAACATGTTTTAATCCCGTATTCTTCAATCTATGGTTCGCGGATTGGCACCGGTCTACAAGATTTTATTGCCAGTCCGCGATAACTTTTATGTTTTAAATTGGTCCGCTCCCAATGTGGAGCATATAGTCTCCTAAAGGAGGTATCTCAACAGAAGTTTGAAGTTTTTTTCTTCGATAACAGTTTGTTACTCAGACGCTCAACCTCTGTTTTTCAAAGAGAGTAGTAGGGATAGAAGGATAAGGCTAGAACAGGACTAGCGGTTAACTAATCGCTCTCGTTGTTAAAGGATCGGAAATAGTGAGAGGGAGCTTTTAGACATCACAAACACCCATGCCTTCAAACAGAAATCGATAAGCCGATAGAAAAAATGCTGTCCGTACTGGGATTCGAACCCGTGAAGTCTGGCAAGAAAACTCACAATACTAACCGCTGCGCCATAGGACCCGACAAATCAATTTACGACTTGTTAAATTATGTTTTTCATATGAGAATGAGACATTATTTAATTTAAGATTTCTATTTTTTCTTAATTTCTTGCTTTTACGATTCAAATTTGAGACAATTGTCGCTTGCTGTGGTGTAGTTGGTTAGAGCTTGCTCTACTTACCTGGTGGGTTTTTAGTTTGATTCCCGATAAGGTCAATGTGAAATTTAGATTTTTTCAATTTAAATTCGAGACCTAAGACGTGGTACCTCGAGTTGATCTCGAGTGACTTACAATAAATTCTCATCGAGTTTTTCGCGTATAGTCTTTCAACTTTAAAAAATTTGGCGCATTGGCATTAGCTGTAATGCCAAATATATATATATATATATTTTAATTATAATAAAAATTAACTAGAGATTGCAACATTAGTATAACTGAAACGGTAATCTCGGTATTTATGTATTTTCCTATACAGAAACATAGGTTTTGAAAATGCATTAATACCGATATCGATGTTGACAATTAGCCAAATTCGGAGACGAATTTTCATGTTGATGAAAACATTGAAAATCCAAACAAAAACAATGATGACATAACTTTTATTAAACCATTCCTTATTAAACTCATTAAGATAGATACTGTAATGTGGTTGAATGAACAGACCAACATTTAGTTGTCTTTTCTCCGCAAAACGAACATCTAAATATTAAATAATATTTTCATTAATTCTGTGTATTTCTACAGAGTTCGTTGTTGCGGTGAATCGCGAAAATTAAGGAAAAGTTTTCGCTTTGTTGCCTGAACTTGGCATTTGCTAATTATTTATGTTTATAAGTTTGTTATTCATCCACCAAACAAGCCGAATGAAAATTATAATCAAAGCCATCACAAACAAAAACGACGATGTACAATACAATTCTTTTGTACGTTTGCTATTAATGATTCTTTTAGGCTTAACAATGTGGAATTTTGCTGTGTTATAGTGAGTTTTGTTACTAAGTGAACAAACCTAACAGTATTAAATTTAATTAATTTAAATGTTAAATATTTTAATTTTTTTTTTCGTAATTTTAATTAATTACTAATGCGACATTTAATTTACTTTATGAATTCATAATTTTTAAGGAGCTTACTGACATTGGCTTACTTGGTGGGAAGGCAATCTATTAAAAAAAATTAAAACTTTTTATACGTATTCTACATTTATTTAATATAGAGTCAGAACTGGTTTTACTCATCAGGAACATTTTCAACTGATGATAATATTTATTACTACAAAGCTATCTTTATTAAACAATTTAAAACTAATACGGGTTGAACAAACAATTAAAAGCATAAATATGAGAAGAATTTGTTGAACAAAATACAAGTTGGTTGTTGAGTATCCCACCACCACCCGTTGTGTATGCAGCCGCATTTTCACGGCCGCTTTCCATAACGCAATACGATTAAGAAATAAAAATATATTCCTCATATTATTGGCCCGACGCAGAACTGCACGGTACCCATCTTTTAACCATACACTGTTGTGCTTAAAAGATGAAGATGGAAAGAAATGTGACTTGCTCAGTCATTTATTTTAAGTGATATTAAGTATCCTGTGTATCCGTATACTGAGAATGCGCCGTGGCGAAAGGCTTTAACCTACTCCGCATTGAATTCAAAGAGGAATCAAGAATATCCCGTTCTCCATATGGTGTTGCAAATTTATCGAATGCCTTTAAAAAAAATACAATCTTAATGAGTAATAATTACACCTTTTTATTTGAATTTGTTTGTGTATAAATAGCACTGTTAAATTATTCAGTTGACAATGTTCGCCATGAGAAAAACCGGTCCTGATTGTGATAAATAAAAGTGGAAATAAGTACAAAGAAATACTTGTTTTATCTTAATATAATGCCTTTCCACTAAGTATTGACAGTGAAAACCCAAAGGTATTTGAACATTGAAAAATCAATGAATACAAATGCTCAATCGGAGGTTCATCCCCTTTTCCAACGAAAAATCTCCGCGTTTTAACTATGAAAAGCACTAGCGCATAGGTTTAGATATACGAACATAACAACTGTGAAAAGGAAAATTAACGTAACCCACAGTTTTTTCAAAACAGTTTTTTTCGATAATCACAATTAGGGCATCCAATCCCGGGATTCGGGATCCCGTTCAAATTTCTGATCCCGAAATCCCGGGATTGACATGGTCGCGATCCCGGGATTTTGGGATTGAGAAATTTTGAGTAAATCCCGAAAAGCTAGACGAAATTGGCAAATTGTGGATATCAAATACCGAGGTTTTGTGACAATCCTGGGAAAAGTATACCAAATCGGCGATTTCAAAATCCTCGGTGAGCTAAAAAAAAAAACGAGGTTTTGTGACAATCCTGGGAGAAAGTATACCAAATCGGGGACTTCAAATTCCTCGATGAGCTAAAAATAAAAAAAACAAGGTTTGCAGATAATCTAAGGAAAAAGTATAGGGAATTGAGGATTTCAAATTCCTCGGTGAATTAATCCCAATCCCGGGATTGGAAAAAGGCTCCGAGGTTGGATACCCTAATCACAATGTATCTAACTTGACACACGTTCTTTCAAAAGAAGAAGTATGTAAGTAAGTGTAAGCTAGAATTGCCAAATTAGTATCTAAATTTAGCTTTTAAGTTTGAAAAAAGATGAGCTTGTGAAAATTGAAACCAAGAAAAAAGATGGAAAAAAAGGTTTTTTATAGACAATTTTTTAAATTAATATTTGAATATGTCAATTAAACACCAGTTTAGAAGTATTCGTGCACTTCAAGGTTGTGTATATTTTATAATTTGCATATGGCCCAAAATCATCTATACCCTTTTTTGTGCATCCTGTAAAATTTGCTATGTGTGGGTTACGTCCTTTTTCCTTTCCACAGTCGATATATAACTGATTTATTCACTATTGATCCGGAGAACAAGACGGAAATTTTTTGGCTTGATTCCAGAAGGGAATCTTGTGAAATTTATTCCGAATAAAATAATGAACAACAACAAGAAATAATGTTTTAATATTTTCTCATATTACATAGCCATGTTTTAAATTAATAAAAATGGCCACAGGGTTTTTATTATTTTTTCAATGACTCCTTCGTTACGTGTGAAGTATATTGACTCTTAATATACCATCTTGACAGGGGTCAATTAAATGATATATTTTGTTTGCTTAGCTGCTCTTCTCTGTCTTTTATGAAAAAAGGTTACGTTCAATCCCGGGATCTCGGATCAAATAAGAAGAATAAATTCTCGAAAAGTTTTTGAAATTAGGTAAAACACTAGGTATAAAAAACGGACGTAGCAAGATATATCAGCTTATCACTAGTCCTGTCCTAGCCCTAATCTCATACTCTACTCTTTTTAATAAAAGAGTGATTTAACAACTGAGTAACAAATGGTTTCCGTTGAAAAAACTGTCGAGATACCTCCATTAGGAGGACATATGCTCCACACCGGAAACGGACATGAATTAATATATTAAATTTGAATCGTTCAAACTATGTACATTCACACAAGTTTTGTCACTAACGACCCCGGTTTCGCCTTTCTGCACCTTCAGGCGTTCAAGTGCATGGATGAACTTGAACTGACGTTTAGTAAATAAATGTATCCATTTCAAGTTCATCCGTGCACTTGAATGTCTGAAGATGCCGGGTCGTTAGTGACAAAACTTGTGTGAATGTACATAATTTGAACTATTCGAATTCAATATTGAAATTCCACCAAACACCTTCTGTCGAAATCTCAAATGGATAAATATATATATTCCATTTTCAGTATACAATATCTTCATTATGATGATTCTGCGGTTTGCTTAGCTCTGAAGAATATCTCTGAACACCAAAAAACTTTTACTGTTTTCCGCATTCAAAAAAAATGTCGCTAACTTTACGGTTTGAGTAATGACATCGCGTTCTAAATTCGTCGCCGTAATATAATAATATATCACAACAAAGGATCTTAATGATGGACTCGAACAGCTTTTGAGCTCTCAGTTGACACTTTTCATTTCGCAAATTGGGCACTTTACCAAGTAGTGTTGATTTTTTAATGATTGTCCTTGAGCTCTCTCGAAATTGGTCGACATTTTGCTGCCTCGTGGAATAACAATTAAAAAAGTCAAAATGGCGTGTTTTATTTTGAAAATAAAACACCGTAATTTATGTTTTATTTTTTATACCTTTTTTTAGAATCTTGTATTATTATTTAAATACCAAGAATGGACAGGAATAAAACACCATTTTATAAAACCGCTTTGACGTAATATTACAAAGTTAGCAGTGTCAGCTGACAATTAATATAATATAAAATAATAATAATAATACAAAAAATTCTGTCTTGTTTGTTTTGTAAAAAAATCTTCTTCAGGGGTACACAACCCGCAGTGCGTTTATTTTTTACGTGACTCTCGAATTTTTTTTTAAATTAAAATCAAAATATAGTACATTAAGTTTTGTGTAAAACATTTAATTCAACAATTTTGAGCAAACTTTTTCGTCGATGAAACAAAATAAATTGATTCATAGAAAATTGTTTTACTGATTTAATTGGGCCCATTCGAGGTGAAGGGAACCAAGTGGTATTTTAGAACAAATAGTTAGATGCGTTGTAATATTCTACACTTCCTAAAATACTGTAAAAGTGAAGTAACCTCAGTTTAAACACATTGCAATAGTGTTATCTCCGTAAAATAAAAATATGCAATCCACTAAAACACCAAGTAAAGAGGTGTTTTTACTTAGAAGTCTAAGAAAAAAGTTTTATTATTTTACTTGTCAGCTCACTTCATCTCTCGAGGGCTCATATAATAATTCAAATTCTACATAATTAACTTGAAATTTATAAATAAAAATATCGCTTAAATTTTTAAATTATAAATACAACGTGTATTCCTAAATATTAAAAAAAAATGTAAATAAGTAAAATGGTTGTCATTTTTAATCTGGTTTGTTGTTCCACGAGGCATTTGATTTTAGAGAGATTCTTCTCTCAAAAGCTTTTGAGAAATAAATCTGAGAAGGCTAATTTTTGTTTTCGTTTCCTCTCCTACGTCAATTTTTCAGGTGTGTTTTTTTTAATATTTCGGGCCGCTTGCGTTACGCGTGGGCCGATGTAATAATTTCACCTTTCTTGTTCCTTCACAGTTGTCGTAAAATATTATTTGAGGATCGTTAAACATATACTGTGGGGCACTTGAGTAGCATATTTGTAAAAGGTTTTTTTACGATAATAGTATCGTATTCTTTTTTAATAGCCATTTTTTTATATTCAAAATCGATCTCTAATACTACGATACGTATCTGCATTTGTATTATATTTAAATAATGATTAGTTTTTTATTTATAACATAAGATTTGAAACAATTTTAAATGTGAATCGTTCAAATTATGTACACTCCCACAGTTCAAGTTCAGTTCAAGTTCATCCGTGCGCTTGAACGCCTGAAGATGCCGAAAGGCGAAACCCGGGTCGTTATTGACAAAATCTGTGGGAGTGTACATAATTTGAACGATTCAAATTTAATATTGAAATTCCACCAAGCACCTTCAGTCGAAATCTTAAATTTTAAATGTATTCGTAAAATTTTCTATAGTCTGATGATGCTTCTTAAAGAATCAAAACACGTGTCAAAAGTTGAAGCAGTACAAGTGGAATAACAAAGTTGTCAATTTTAATTTTATATTAATAATTAAAATATTATTCTAAACATTCATGACCATTAATTTACAGGTCCTGCCCGAGTTATTCAAATTATGCTGCCCCTGATCCGCCGCGCCAGAGGCCGCATCATCAACGTCAGCTCAGGCTTGGCCCGCATCGCTTCTCCAGTACGAGGAGTTCACTGCGCCCTTTTAGCTGGCCTTGAGGGACTGTCTTCCTGTCTCCGCCAAGAACTGAGACCCAGAGGCGTAGACGTCGTCATTGTCGCGCCCGGAGAATACACCACTGGAAGTGCATGGCTGTCAGAAGCTGGACTCTTGGACCAAGCGAAAGAAATGTGGCAACTCCTGAGCGAGGAACAACGGGGGGCATACGGAGAGGAGTACTTTGAACAAAGTCTGAAACACTTGGAGAAATTCACAAAGGGAGATGTAAATCTTTTTTCATGTGTTTTTTATCTTAAACAAACAAAAAGCTACTAGTTACAAATATCAAAGCATTACATCTTTTTCACAGAGGCCGGATGCTTAATGCATTTGAGCAATGCGAAATTAATAGTTATAATCTTGAGCCAATGGCATCTCAAATGAACAAACAATTATCAATCTTTCACCGTTATTTAAAACCTTTAGTGTAACTAACAATAAATACCGGTTTAATTTAAACTAACTTACTTTGAATAAACCCATACATCGTTTTTAGAAACACTAGTGTCAGGTGTAATAAATGTAATACTATAGTTGTAATATTAATCAGGATGTCAGAGTAAATAACAAAATGTATTGTGTATCTCTTCTAAGGCAGAATATATTATAACTGATTAAACGCAGGCTTAAACATAGTTCTGACGATGGCGTACGCCGAAATAGGTATAAACTCATTATATTTTTAAAAAATGTAGACCTAAAGACTTTGGTGTTTCTTGAAAAGATAACAAATATGGAATTTATAAAGGAAAATTAGTTTAAATTCATAATTACATATATTACCTAGAATAATCTATTTCATAAAATATATAGGTCATATTAAAAATAACTATAGTTCTGATGATGGCGCACGCAAAAATTGATATAAATATAACATTATAAAAATTGTAGAACTAAGCACTTTGATATTTTTATTTTATTACAATGGAGTTCTACCAATAAAATGCCAATTCACAGCATATATTTCAACAAGAATTATAAATCACTATAAGAGTGTTCATTGTCAATACTAAGTCGAATGGAATTATTTTCAAAAAATAATGTATAAGTAATTACATTTGTACTAATTCCTAATTTTATTAAATAAGATCATGACCGGTTTCACTCATGACGAACATTATCAACTGATAAGAGAAGAGATAAGAGTTACAGTGTTATTTAAACATATTAAAATGAAGCTGATAAGCTGTAACAAACAATTTGCGTCGGTCGTCTTGAGCGAAACTGTATTGATCTTATTAAATAAAAGTGAAAATGCAAATGCAAATTTAATTTTTTGAGCTAATTACAGTAACATTTGTAAAAACTATTTCGGTATCACGCAATCGCTATAACATTATAGATTTCTACAAAATAATTGGCTATTCAACCAATAAAAAGAAACTTGTACAAAAATAGTGAAACAATCACTATCAGCTATCGTCTACATATCGACTGTGGAAAGGAAAAAGGACGTAGCCCAAAGTTTTTTCAAAACAGATTTTTTTCGATAATTACAATGTATCAAACTTGATACACGTTCTATTAAAAGGATGCAAGCTGCAAATGCCAAATTAGTATCTAAATTTAGCTTTTAAGTTTGAAAAAGATGACTTTGTAAAAAATTAAAACCAAGAAAAAAGACTGAAATAAAGGTTTTTCCTAGACAACTTCTTGTATTAATATTAGATTATGTCAATTAAACACCAGTTTAGAAGCCTCCGTGCACTTCAAGATTGTGTATATTTCATAATTTGCATATGGCCCAAAATCGTCAAAACACGTTTTTTGTGCCTCCTGTAAAATTTGCTTTGTGTGGGCTACGTCCTTTTTCCTTTCCAAAATCGATATATTTATGTCGTGTAAGACCAAATTAACTAACCACAATTAGATAAATATTTATTTGTAAGCCGCATTGTTTACTAGTAACCCACATTCACTTTTTTGCTTGCTGAAAAAGACCTTCATTACATATTATTTTTTTCTAGTATCCTTTTCGCATAAAAAAAAGATGACGATATTTTCCATGATGTAAAATTTTGACGTTTCCAATTATTTTTTCACAAAAAAAATTGTAATGATAATTAAATAAAATTCAAGTAATTTCCGCTTTATTTGCGAAATTACTTATTCAAATTTATCTTGGTCGAATTGCGATTATTTGTTTACGCTGAATCAATTCTCTTTGAATTTCCATCTAACATTTTTTTGCGTAGAATGTTTCCTTACATGCCTATATAATATTTATAAGCTTGCTATATGTCGCAATAAATTTACATTTATTTGTAACACCTGACACAAGGTACAACATTTTATTTTTGTTCACGATTATCTCAGATATGAGTTTTTGAAAACCATAAACAATGATAAAACCGGCGGTCACAGTTGAAAATTGGCATTTTATGTTTAGTCACGTGAGGAAAAAAACATCTTGGGTATGGGTTTCATATTTCAGAATTTAATATTGTTATGATTCTAGTCTCAGTAAGGTCAGTTTTATAAATTGAATTTTCAATCGATTTATGAATTTCATTTCGAAGGTATGGCTGTATCTCTTAAATTCTTCCCTCCCACTCATCCTATCGAGAAATTGAGCAACTGAGTAACAAGCAGCTCTCTTAGAAACACTTATATACAGATAAACTCTACTAGGAGTTCATATGTCCCACATTAGGAGCGGACAAGGTTGAATAAAACGTTTAAATTCATTGATACTTATTTAAAAGTATAGAAATCAAAATAAAACACTTAAATACTTTCTACAACGTATTTAATGTTAAAATGTCTTTAAAATAAACAAACTCGAAGAAAACACCATGTCTGCTACCAGTGTGGAGCTAATCTCAATAAAAGTTGTTCTACGAGAACTGCGTGTTGCTCAGTCGTGTAGTTTTTAGCATTTTCAGCGAAAAAAGGATAGAAAGATATGTGGATAAGGATATCCATCGATCGAAATCGATTCAAAAATCATTAACACTGTAAGCAAAGTCAACAATATTTATCACTGGCTAATGGCTTAGTATAACTCATATCAAAATACCAATTTCTAAATTCATCATTCAGAATATCGAAAAAACCAGATCCGATGACGTATATCTTATCTCCTTAATAAAATTTATGCTGTGTACGCTTTGATTCGATTTCCTGCCTCTACAAAATATTTATTGAATTACCTATAAATCCATTAATAATAGATAAAGTTTACCGATTTTGCTGTTAGGGATAATTCTTATATTTCCATTAGTTAACTGTGAATAAAACATTCGAGAAAAGTTTCCCATTGGAAGTCAGGCAATTTTTGCATGCCCAAATAATATTAAAACATTTATTTGTACTAGTTTACTTACATAAAAACATCTTATTTTTTCGTTTTTAATATATAAATAGCAACTGATTAAAAATAAAAACGTCCGTATTTAGTTCTACTACTTTTATCAATTGTTGTTTAGGCAATTTCGCAATTATAATTTAAAATACTAGTGAAAATAAACCATATTTTTTAACTGATATTTGTTTGCTAAAATGACATTGAAAGTAAATCGATTTACAATATGTATGTATTTAAATAATACCCCAATCTTTACCTATGATAAATTGTGCCAGCACCTTTTTGACAAAAAGTCTGTGCAACTTCTCTGAAGTCACTCTTAAAACTGAGTTAAAGTAACCTTTTATAGCTCAAAATCTCACTGCAAACAATTCCTGGCAGTAATTGAATACTTTGGTTTACTGAACACCCACAGTCAGTAATATAAAGGGTTTTGTTTGTTTTTTACATGTCCTTCATCTAATCAAAGATAACTGTACATGGATTTGTGTGAGAGTTTATTTTATACATATTTAAATTTACATTCATCATACGAAAACAAATTCATGAGATTTATTGTAAATCACTCGAGGTTAATTGACATCACAAACACCCATGACTTAAGTTTCAAATTTAAATTGAAAAATCTAAATTTGACATTGACCTTACTGGGAATCAAGCCCAGACCCACAGCGGGTGGCTATACTTATTAAATATTAAAAAAATGTGTGTTAACGATAATAATATTTAGAACTACAAAACCGCTTTGCAGACTCTACATAGTTTTAGCATGTTTATCATTTGACTGTGGAAATGAAAAAGGACGTTACCCCAGTTTTTCCAAAACAGCTTTTTTCGATAATCACCATGTACATATATAACTCGACACACGTTCTATCAAAAGAATGGAAGCTGAAAATGCCAAATTAATATCTAAATTTAGCTATTAAGTTTGAAAAAAGAAAGGCTTGTTAAAATTGCAACCAGGAAAAGGGACCTAAAAAAAGGTTTTTCTTGAAAAATTTATTAAATTAATATTAGGCTGTCAATAAATTACCAGTTTATCAGTCACCGTACACTTCGGAGTTTGTTATATTTCATAATTTGCTTTTAGCCTAAAGACGTTTTTTGTGTCTCTTGTAAAATTTGATATGGGTGGGTTAAGTCTTTTTTCCTTTCCACAGTTGATATGTATATAAATAAGGAACAAACTGCCAAATGTTCGTAGGTGACAAAAATTACAGTTCAAAATAGACAGCAAATATTGCATAAATGAAAAATAATGTTATATAGAAATAATATCAAACTATAGACGGATTTACGCGACAATTACCTGCCCATAAATCTCTAAGCTGGCTATTAAAGTCAAATAAAATCACGTCCACGCTTTGAGCAAAAGTTTAATCGCTATATATTTGTACAAGAAAAATCCCATTAGAGTAAGTCGAGAAAATGTTTCTGTCGATGGGTTCAAATCGGAGCGCTCAGCCGCGTAAAGAAATACATCTCCGGGCTTAGACACGTGTCACGTATCGACATTCCAATCACGTGTTCAAACGACGAGGGTAGAGGGATCGAAAGCCTGAAATAATATCCATATGCCTGTTGGAGATCTGCAAGGGCATGGGTATAGCCTACGGGACACTACCATAGTTAAGAATGAAGGTCTAATATTTTGAAATACGTTGAGCTCAGATAGAGAATTTAATCTTAACAACATAATGTTGTGTAATTTAAATTCGTTGAAGCATTTAATTTGACATTCGCCATTTGTAAATTGCTACTCATGTTACTGAGTTGTTCACTATTTAGTCCATTTTTCTATTAGACTAAAGTGTTAACGAGAAGTTCATAAATTGATTTTACAATTTATATTCAAAGACATGGATTTCGGGGTCGCTTAAATTCGCTGGCGCCTACCGAATGTAAAAAAAACAGTCGTCATAAAAAGAATACTACAACTAGTAATTTTCTAGTCTCATCAATATATCTTTGCCTACTAAACATAAAGACATCGAGTATTGGAATAATAACTCAATACAAGAAATAAAAAAAAAACACATAGAACACTTCGAAATACTCACTTTATGGTACTAAGTGCTTTTTTGTTACCTGTATCCAACTATCTTTCGTAAAAACACTTCTCTTAAATATGACTTATTAGATGTAAGATAATTTAAGATGTTGACTGAAGGTGCTGAGTGGAACTTCAATATTAAATTTGAATCGTTAAAATTGTGTACATTCACACAGATTTTGTCACTAACTTGAACTGACTGCACTTCATCCGTGCAATTGAACGTCTGAAGATACCGAAAGGCGAAACCCGGGTCGTTAGTGAAAAAAATCTGTGTGAATGTACATAATTTGAACGATTCAAATTTAATTAGGTGTTAGATGTTAATTCTATGTAGCATGACATTAATGTTAACAAATTCAAGACACTTTTTTTGACGAATTAAATAACACTATTAACAAATAAAATATATTTTCTTCCTTGTTACTCAGTTGCTCAACTTCTCTTTTCTTTCAAAGAGAGAAAGAATAGAAAGGTAGGACTAGAATGGGATTAGTGGTTAACTAATCCTATTCACTCTCTCCTTGTTTGTTTTTTTTTGATAGTATGGATGAGAAGGGGGAATTCCAGACATTACATATATCCATGCCTTCTAACGCAATCGATTAAAAATACAATTTATAAAACTGTCTGTAATGGAATTCAACCCCACGACCTCCGTAACCAAAGCCAACGACGTTGACCACTCGACCACGAAGTGTATAAAGTATTTTATTATCAATTTGAAGAGGTCAATAAACAGTTGTTTTCAACAAAATTATATAGATTGGACATGATTTAGTTTCGTCAGGGATAAAAAGATAGGGATCAAAATAAATGGTCAGAGTATAAATCAATTTTTGCTTAGAATGCAAGTAAACTTTAGATCTGAATAAATTCAATTTTTTGTCAGAATAAAAATATGAACGATCAGAATAAAAATATTATACCGTCAGATTTTATAACCATTTTGGTTAGGTTAGGTTAGGCTTTTTTTATTTCATTTAAATTATTACTATTTTATACAAATTCTCACCATTAATTATTTATTCTGCCCTCTGTACACTGACCGATATATTATGACCATTTGATATAAATGCTGACCAATGTAATATAAATTCAGACCAATGTGATAAATTTATGACCGAAACTATATTAAAATTCAGACTGGTTAAATACTAACCAAAAAGATATTCTCATTGGCTTAAGTATTAACTGAAATCTTGACGAAAAATCTCCTGGATTAGTTGTTATATAGAGATCCTTGCAGACCTCTTATACCTGTAATCAAACACTTGTAATGCATTGCGTTTGCCACGGAGTATATAATCTGTCAGAATATACATGTTCCTGTGCATATATTATATTAATACAAGAATACATATATGTAAATAAACGTTAATACCCTTGTGAAGACTGCCAAGCTTCTTATGTAGGGCAAACAGGTAGAAACATGAATATTAGAATAAAATAACATATAAGGTGTTTAAAAAGTAACAATTTTTCAGAGTTTGCCAATCATCTAACAGAAAACGAGCATAATTTTAATCAGAATATTAAAGTAAAAATACTCCATCAAATAAATAAAAAAGGTTTAAAAATGAATAGTTAAGATTTTTTAGACATAAATAAAAGTATTAACAATTAAGAAATACTATTAAATAATATCTTAAATAAAACAGGATGTTCGCCACTACCAAATTTATTTTCCAACAGTTTTACTTTTCCTTATTGAGGCAACTCATTAGTTAATCATTTCTTAACGTAAATGTCATTTGTATTACCATTATTGTTTGTTTGTTTTTTATCATCTCCTCCTTGCTTCCCGTTTTTATTTTATTTTTACTTTAATAATATAACAGAATAGTAAAATTAAAATCATTCGTACTTAAACAAGCATTTGTGAAACTAAGACTTTCTGAGAATGCCTCTGAAAGAAGCGAAACACGTGTCATAGTTTGTAGCACAATACGTGGAAAAATCTAAGTTATTTTATATTAAACGTCAATACATCTAAACTTTTCAAAAAGCAACTTTGCTAGACAATGAAAACGTTTTCACAAAGGAAGTCTGTTAGTTTTCAGAATGTGTCTGAAGTTTTCACAATGTGTCTGTTTTTGTTTTTAATTAAACATTACTCACTATTTGTTCCACATTAATAGCTGTGTTCTTTCGAAAGTAGTAACTCCATGTTTTTTTCTTTGCAGGACGCCGACCTGACTCCAGTTACCCGTGCTTTGACGGACGCCGTGTCCAGATCCTTCCCCTTGGCTCGCTACACTCCAGTGACTCGTCGTGAAAAGCTCCAGTCTTTCGTAGCCGACCATTTCCCTCGCTCTGTCTACGACGTTCTTTTCGCCGAGTAAACCGCTACGACGATCGATCGTAGAAAGGCGAACAGAGAAATATTATGATAACGTAGACGCTGTATTTAAAAATTCTGCCCATTCATCGATTCAATTTAACTTGGGTGGTTCAATCTTTCTTTCGTCAAACGTTTTACGTCTTTTTAATCTTTGGATAAATAAAAACTCATCATTGCAAAAATCTTGGCCCGATTGTAAATAATAATAACGCAGTTTATGTTCATAGGTACAACTTTATTTTATGTATGCAATTTTTATCATCAGTATTTAAAAAAATTAAACTACACTACCAAAATTATGTATCTTTCTTAATTAGTTAACAAATATATTAATGATTTCATGTGATGACAAACACATTTTGACTCGTCACAGAAGTCGATAAATAAAATAACCATTCGCTTATGCGTAAACTGTTAAATAAATAAAATTATTTATTTATTGATATAAATACTTACTTATTTGCGTTATCATTTTTATTTATTATTCAGTGCATATTTAATATTTTTTAAAAAATATTATAATAAAATAAAATTGAATCGTTCAAATTTTGTACATTCGCACAATTTTTGACACTTACTATTCGGGTAACGCATTTTGGCATCGTCAGGCCTTACCTGAAGCCCGACAAAACTTGTGCGAATGTATAAAATTTTAACGATTGAAATTCTACCTATCACTTTATTTAATAGCCAAAGTGGATCAAAATTGTTCATCGTTAAATACATGTACATATGTTTATTTCCAAAACTGAGCAATTACTTTTTAATCTTAAAATCACTGTTTTTTTAGGTATTTCAGTCACATTAATAATAAACTACTTATTTTATAATTTTTGAGCTTTTCCATTTGACGTTACCGACAAAAATTATTAAATGTGCTTTGTGTACATTTGTATATTATACTAAGTTTTTAGTTTTGTGAAACTTTAATGTTTTTTTTATTTAATTTAGTTAAGTATTTAAATATCCCAATTAAAAATCTTCACTGTTAATTCTTCAAATGAAAGAAACACCGTACATTTTTAATTAATTTTGTATTCAATATTACTTCTAAATAACACAGTTTTATTTTTAAATAGACTCTTGTACATATCATTTTTTTTTTCAAATTAAATGTCTTCTTTTTCAACACGTTTCGATTTAAAATATAAACTTTTAAAACTGATTCCCAATTATTATCATTTAAAATAAGTTTGTGTCCCTTTATTCTTTAATGAATGATACGATAAGTAGATAGTAAATTATTTAAATAAGAACAATAAAAAGAATCGCTTTTGCTTTGAAATGAACTGAAAAGATAGTCGTTAAACAATTTATTTGTTCTTTATTCAATTGTTTACATTAGCTATAAATGCATTTACGTATACTTTTAACAGTTGATGAATTTATGCTTATAATGGTACCGATCTTACGATATGAATGATTGATAATGTGAAATACAAAAAAAAACTATTTTTTCTCATCGAAGTATTTTAAAAACAAGGCCTGCATTTTATTTAGAATGAGCATTTATGTTTATGTGTTTGTGTTATTTTTTACTTTAATAAAATTTGACATACCAATAAAAGTTATTTTTATTTATAATGTTATAAATTTGAACGCAAATGTAGAAATGCTAGTAGGTTCTTGAACGTCATGGACATCACGGTTTGTTATTATGTTTTGGTATATTCCAAAAGTTTTTAGCAGAGCTTTGGAGTCGGAGTCGGAGTCGTGAAAAACGAGTGGGTCGATATATTTTTTTTTTAAATAATTTAATTATGTGTGTTCAAACTACAATAGTCAATAGTGTTGACATTGTTGACATGCTTGGCTGACTAAGATGATCTGATGGAATACATATATATATATAAGTAAAAATGAAATTATTGAAAAAAGTTTCGTTTTGGAGTCGGAATTGGAGTCGTTTTTTTTTTACACGACCAGGCAACCCTGGTTTCAATTCAATTTTAATTCAAAACGTTTGAAAGAATCTTGGAGGAATTATATATTTTTTTTTAATATTTTCATTTTTTAAATTTTAATTAAAAAAATATATTTGACATTACAGCTTACGCCAATGCGTCAAATATTTTGAAGTTGAAAGATCATACGAGATATACTCGATGAGAATTTTTGAAAGTCACATGAGATTAGCTCAAGGAGAATTGACTTCACAAACACCCATGTCTTGGATCTCAAATTAAAATTTAAAAAAAATCCAATTTGACATTGACCCTACTGGGAATCGAACCCGGACCCACCTGATCGGTAGAGCAAGCTCTTACCAACTAGACCAAAGCGGGCGACATTATGTGGTGGCCATATTCTCCGACTAGGGAGCGGATATGGAAAAAAAATCAAAACGTTAATTTTGTTTTTTAGGTCGTTATTTCTTTGTGTGGTCAAGTGGTCAACGTCGTTGGCTTCGATTACGGAGGTCACGGGCTCGAGTCCCAGCACGGACAGTTTTATAAATTGATTTTTCAATCGATTTATAAATTTCTGTTCGAAGGTATGGATGTATGTGATGTCTTGAATTCCCCCTTCCCACCCATCCTTTTCTATAAACAGGTGGTATCGTAAGCGATTAGCTTACAACTAGTCCTGTCCTAGCCCTATCTTTCCATTCCTAATCTGTTTGGAAAAAGAGAGGTTGAGCAACTGAGTAACAAGCACTTCTCGTAGAAACACTTATGCTCCACATTGGGAGCGGACATGGTTAAAAAAAATCATTGTACACATTTGTTGTTTTTTTTATTTTATTAAATCTTTCCGTGGTAGAGTGATGAACGTTGTTAACTTCGATTGCAGTGTCTACGGGTTTGAATCTTCGTACAGATAGGTTTTTCAATCGGTTTATGGATCGGTTCTGTTCAAAGGCATGGATTTCTGTGATATTTAAAATTCTCTTCAACCACCAATCCAATCCTTAAAACGGGGCATTGTAAAAGCGATTAGTTTACCATTAGTCCTGATATAATCTTTTTATCTCTACACTTTTCCATAAAGCATCTGCTGGGATAAACTTTAATAAGAGTTCAAATTTCATCCCTCATTAGGACATGACAAAAAATATATAATTAATATGTATTCTTATGAATTTCATTTAATTAAAAGATTCAATGTTTTTCTTTCGCTTGCAAAAATATTTCTCTTTCACTTTATAAAATTCCTGTTCATAAATGCACGCTAAGATAATAAATAAAGTTTCAGTTTTCCTTACATACTTCTCAAAACATGCCTTTAAACTAAATAGAATAAACTGCTAATGGTGCTTGAAAGACTTATGTGAGAATTCCTTTCACAGTAAATTAATGCGTCCAAGCTCTGAGAACTTTGTAGAGGTTGAACTGTAAAGGTTTTCAATGAAAAAGACAATGAACGAAATTGTTTCGATTAGGGATGTCAAAAAATGCCGGTATTCGATTTACTAATACCGGTAATAACAGGTGCTCTAAACAATCATGTTTTTTTTTCCTACCATCTACCTGAACCGCGCAGAATTTATTAATAATAGGTTGTCTCATAAGTCTTTACATATTTGTAATACTTCTACAATATACTTTTCTTCTTCTAAATTTCAGCTATTTTCAGTATTGTTTTAGCATTTACCGAGAAAAAATATTTGTTTTTCTTTGCTAAATAAATCCAGTTTTAAAACACTATATTGTATTAATTATTTCAAACATGAACATAACGGAAGTACGGCTTTTGAAAGCACTTGTTTTTCAATAGACAATGATGCAGTAAAATAAAAAATGTGTTCAAGTCAGAGCAATAGGCCGCAAGTGACAAAAAGTGAAGATATTAGTGGTATCAAAGAAGATCCAAGATGGTGCTAAAGATTTTTCAAATAATAGATATTCATGCAGTTAAAGTTTACATGTACAGTCGAAAGTGTAGAAATTGGGAGTGAGCTATAGGAATACTGCGTTATAGGGGACTAGGCACCTACAAAATTTGAGGTTAGGTTCATTGAATTAGATTTTGTGAATTGAAAAAAATAAATACGTTTCCTCATTTTTATTTATTATTTTATTTTTATATATATTTCATCAATTTCAGTGAAGTGAAATAACAAACAGCTTTTGACAAATATTTGTCAATGCAAGTATATTAAATATGTATTTTTAATATAATAAAATACGGTAATGCTTTTTTGTACAGCCCTGAATTCGCTATTCTAAGTTACGTATCTAGATAAAACGCATATCTCTACAAGAAAAATGCCGAGCGTTCCCGCAATTTTATATTCAATCTGAGGCAGAAAAATATATTTGCTCAAACCCGAGCCTAAAGTAAATAAATCAAAAATTCAACAATGCAAAGGAACCTAAAAATTTGGAAGAAGATTGGGAATAACCGTTTTTCCAAAATTATTTTCGTCAATTTATCCGCATAAATTATAATGTCCGATAAATTATTTCTTTGTTTGCAAAAAAGATTTTTTCTACTTGCAAGTATGAAAAATAATTTCGATCCAATATTGACAAAGAAAAAAAATATTTATGATCTTTCGATAACGGAATATTTGGAGCTTACTTTTATTTTAAAAAACAATGCAAGAATACGTGAATTATCGATACTCATTGTTGCTTGTTCAAAAGCAGGGTAAAATAGCGGCTGTTTATCAGTGGCGGTTATACGTACTACGTATACGTGGGTGAACTACAACCTTAAACTTTTATTAATAAAAACACAATATTCCTTTGTACTTTATTCCACTTTAATTAAAAGGAGAGGACCGGTTTCTCTTATTGCGAGCATTGTCAACTGATAAGAAGTACAATTTAACAGTGCTATTTATACAAAAATAAATTTAAATGAAAAGGTGTAAACAACAATTGACATTGAAAAGAGTTTGCAATTTACAGTAAAAGTGATTTTATAATTACACAAAATTAAAATACTTAACAGCTATAACACATTATTTAAAAATCATCAAAGATTAATAAATTTCAAATGGTGACTGATGGTAATTACAGACATGATTAAAATTTGGGAAATTTTTGACAAAGTGATATGAAATGCTACATTGCTAAAGTTAATAAACTTTATGATAATTTTCTGTTTCCCCGCTTAAACATAAAATTTTATTGATAAAACATAATATTCCTTTGTACTTTATTCCACTTTATTTAATAGGTCAGGACCTGTTTCGCTCATTGCGAGCATTGTCAACTGATCGGCCCTGACCTATTAAATAAAGTGGAATAAAGTATAAAGGAATATTGTGTTTTTATTCATATAATGCCTTTCTACCATATATTGACAGTGAACACCCTAAAAATGATAATCTTTTAGCCAAAATGTTTTAAAAAATAATCTCAAAGTGACTTAATAAACACAAACAGTAATTCGGTCTCTATATGAACGGAAACAAATCTTTGTTTACGTGTAACGTAACTGACCAGTCATAATTCAGTACAATATTTTTGCTTTGCTTCTCTTCTACCATTATAGGTCAAATCTATTTTCCTAATTATTTTATGCATGCGTATTAAGAAAAAGAAGTTAATCTAGCTAAGCTAGTTTGGGATTAGTATCCATTAAAACAGACGCTTTTAAACAATACTCTCTCAAAATAATCTAAAATAAACAAATAATAATTTACAGGCAACGTAACGTCAGCTAGAGAAAATCAACTGAATTATTTTGTCTCTACTCACACAAGAACAACCACACACAACTCACTACCTCATTAAGTGATTGAATAAAAAAAATATAGCTTGGATACGAATTCTTGCGCGCTGCGAATTGTTTATTTGATCGATTGATACGGCGGTTAACTGCATGAGAATAATTACTTGCGGTGAATTGCTACCCGTGAATTTTCCGGACTCACCGTTTATTTATCGAAAGTTGATGAAAAAAAATCGCTTTTAATTGTAGTAATCCAAAACTGACAGCCGCCTGTGTGGTCAAGTGGTCAACGTCGTTGGCTTTGGTTACGAATGGCACGGGTTCAAATCCCGGTGCGGACAGTTTTATAAATTGATTTTTCGATCGATTTATGAATTTCTGTTCATAGGCATGGACGTATGTGATGTCTTCAATTCTCCACGGACGTATCGAGAGTGATTAGCTTACCACTAGTCCTGTCCTAGCCCTATCCTTCTATCCCTACTCTCTTTGGAAAAAGAGAGATTGAGCAACTGAGTAACAAGCACTTCTCGTAGAAACACTTCTGTTGAGATAAATTCCATTAGGAGTCCATATGCTCCACATTGGGAGCGGACATGGTTAAAAAAAAACCAAAACTGAAGAATCTGTCAATTTTAGCGTATTTATTTTAGAAACTTAGTATAGAAACATACATTTGAAAAAACTATCTAACTTACTCTCATATTAAAAACACTGGTCTGTTTTGTGTCAGGTAATCAATGTATTATAAACTGATATAAGAAAATAAATTAAATTAAATGATATATAAATATATATTATTAAAACAATGTTTGAAAATTTACACTGACTGTATTTGTGAAATATTGTCGACCAAGAAGCATTTCTGTAAATAGTAAGGTCAACCCTCAGAGACCCTACAGACCCTCGACTCAAAATCTTATTTAAAAGCTCATTTAAATGCCAAGGTTTGGCATAGTCATACCTGACTTTTTTACCAAAGCACTGAATGGCCACAAAACCTTACCAACTTTTAAAATGTTATCGTATTATTTAGGTTTACAAAAAAATTAAGTACTTTGCTGAAAAGAAATTTCTAATACATTTTTATACCAGTAGAGGAGGTAAGAGGTTCTAAGAGCTTAAGAAATACTGAAAAATAACTTTACGAAAATAAACGTCCTGACATGCTTAAGCTCTTAACCTTTTCTTCATCACATCTTTCAAAGGCAATATAAATCACAGATCGTTTATTAATGAGTATCGAAGCTTTTTCATGAGATTCCTTAAAAGCTTCGGTGTTTTATAAAAATCGAGCACTTTTAAATCATCACAAAATTAATAATGAAAAAATGACAGGTGATAAATTTTATAAGTCTTGAAATGTTACGTATTAATAATCTATCGAAAAGAATATTCTTTTTTATAACTGAATATTTCATAATATGTTTATATTTGTAGTTTATATTAAAAATAACAGCACTCGTATAGTTTTTGATATATTGTTATTCCCGTGTTCAGCTGACATTGACGCTACTACGACTAAGCGTATACTGAGACTAGGGCATCCAATTCCAGACCTTTTTGTGATCCCGGGATTTCGGGATAGTCAATTTTTCCAATCCCGGGATTGGACATTTAACATAAAATCGTCAATAAATTGTGATGATTTCTGCACTGTATCGTCACTGCATTATTGAAGGCTGAATATACATAACGGATAATGGTAGGACATCAACTTGCATTTGTAGAAGAAATGTACGTTTCTTATTTGTTTTATGATCCCTGAGTAATAAAGTGGTTATTTAAAAAACATGTCGTTTGATTCGTTATAATATTCTACATATCTTAAAGTATCGTAAAAGTGAAAAATCTTAATAAATATCACTTTCATAGTGTTTTCTTTTTAAAATTAAAATAAGCAATCCACAAAAACATTAAATAAAAACGTAATTGTACTTAAAATTAATAGTCCAATAGAAAAGATTGACCAATTTGGTACTTGGTTCACTTTACTTCTTAACACTTAAATACCGAAATGACGAAAAAAGATCGAGGAGCAACGAGGTACTAAAGTCTTAAGATACATTTTGTCTTCAATTGCTTCCCAAAAGCACCAATAACGTGCCATGCCTAGTTAAGCAATCAATGGTATAACAACAAAATCAATTTTAATAATATGTCGTGTTATATCCTTGAACAGATGTTCTATCGTCAATATAATATACGCCTTGTAGTTATTTCTAGTAAAAGAAACAAAAACAGGTGCTGCAAATACGTCATCAGATCAAGCCTCAAAATATTTTTGTCAGCTTTATACGTGACAAGGTTGTTACGTATTACGCAACATTTTTTATTCCACTGTGTCCCCTAAAAGTGGACCGCAATAAATTTCACCGCATCCTATTTTTTATGTCTACGCATAGATCAGTAGCGTGCAGCGATTGCGATTCCGGGGTGGAATCTATAAAATGTGTAATAAAAACAAAAACCGCTTTCCCAGCAATAATTAACAATGAACACTACAAAAATGTTTTCTATGGATTCAGTGGTATCGTCGTGAAAGCTCATTTATAATTTAAATAACAAAGTTATCAAATTTAATGGTAGGTATTTTCCTACCATCCGCGAGTTCGTTCGTGAAATATCTCAAAAGTTTCACAGCGAGGTAGGAAAACATTTTAACCCAACGATCTCTAATCTCCACAACTATGACGAGACACTGCCTGAGAATCGTTTTAGACCCAAAGCAGTTCTGCTCGACGACCCTTCATAGATCTTATGTCGTCTAAAATTGTCAATTTAAGAACGAACTTAGCATCACGAAAATGACTCTCTTTGTTAAAAAAAAATGTGTACTAATTATGTATGTATGCGCATGTGTGTGTACATGTACGGATATAGTATGGAGGAAGCATATGAAATGTGATTTGCAAAATAATGCACATGGAGTTCCCGTGAACTTCTTATTTCTGTAGTGATCACACTCTTCCGTCTGCAAACGATGGTTAGAGGATGCAATTTACAATTTTTCAAAATCTTTATCGATGAAGGAGACTGGAAGAACCTTGACGCTAGCACGTCCTGGTACTTAAAGCTCCATAAATTTGATATCCAAAAAAAAAAACAAATTTAATAGACTTACCATTCTTTTTGCACGGCTATTTTACATGATGTAAAATAGATTTGAGTGTACCTTAGGTTTGATTTTTCCTTGTGGCTCAAACTCTTTACAATTTGTTTTTATGCAGCCCATTATAAGAAGAAGGCTATGTATATTTGTTCTAGAATAACTTCAGTTAATGTGAGCAGACTTTCTTTTTCTCAACATGCCAAGACATCAGTGAGCAAGGCTACTTCGGCATTCTATTCAATCTCACGCCTAACATGTAGAAATTGGGGCTTAAGATCTAGTGCCCTTAAAATCGCTTACGACGCCATATACATAGGGATTGCTATCTACGCCGCTAGCACATGGTACAAACGATGCATCGTTTTTTCGGACAACGCAGTGCGTTGATAGCCTTAACCAGAGCGTACAGATCGTCTACAGATGCATTGCCGGTCTTGGCTGGTATACTTCCGTTGGACCTGCACATTCAAGTTAGAGGCGCAACAGTAATGCAGGAAATCGAGTCCCAGATGGGAAAAATTCAGTTACTGCCTCCTCCTCGACCAGACCCTAACAATTTTAAAGCTCATAGAATTGAAGCACGCAGTATGGCGATAGAAGTTGCAACGAAAGTATGGCAGGCTCGATGGGAGAATTCTTCTACGTGGAGGCAAGCTTTTAAATATTAAATGGCGAATGGAAATAACCAAAGTCCTGACTCTTAATTTCTGGACCAGCCAATTCATAACTGGCCAGGGTTACTTCGCTGCAAAGCTCTTCCAGCTTAGCTGGTTAATAAATAGTCCTAAATGTAAATGCGGATATATGATTCAGGATGCTGATCACATCCTCTGAGAATTTCCAGACTTAAATAACGAACGGGAAAAATTGCTCAAGACGATACGACTATCTGTCAGATCTGTCGGCCCCGTCAGTCATGCCGACTTGGTTGCATCTAAGTCAAATTATAGGGCTTTTAAAGAATTCTCCGCGACTTTTGGAAGAGTGAGAATACTGAGAAGCCGTAACGGGTGGTGGTGAGTACAACGATGAGTAGCCCAGGGAATTCAAAAAAAAACTCCGCTAGGTAATCATTTGATCTACGTTCACACATTATCCTCATGATCTACAAAAGATAATTTGGTTGAAAAAAAATTGGTTGTCTATAAAGTCGGTTTACGGACGATAGTTTAACGTGACAACGTCATAAGAAAACATTGATGAAATGATTGCATACTTTTATGAATAAAATGGAATCATTTTTATTGAATTATCATTATTTTGTATGGATACGAAGAAGGAGTGAAATGAAATCTACAATTTTTTATTGATATATTTTATTCGCACTCATTAATTCAAATATGTTTATTACTTTGATGAACAGTTTATTTACAAGTAACAATGTGCTAGAGATAGATGCGGCACAATCCGAACGGTAGGCCGATCGTGCCTCTCTATCGCTTATCCGCGCTCTCGCTCGCACGCTTGCCTTCGGCGCAACGCAACAAACGGGACAATGAGTCATGTTTTTTCTTGCGTGCAGCGGGCGTTCATCTATTTATATGACGTTGTCACGTCAAAATCAAAATTGACTTCAACAATAAAACTTTATGATATATTTTCGTTAACATCAGCAAAGACACAAAATATGTTGTCGTTTTATTTTTGTGAAACAACTCATTTTTTTTATCTACCCATATATATGACTGGATTTCTGTTCGAAGGTATGGGTGTTTGTGATGTTTCTCCTACCGTGATTAGGTAACCCCTAGTCCTGTCTTAGCTTTATACTTATATCTTTACTATTCTCTTTGAAAAAGAGAGATTGAGCGACTGAGTAACAAATAGTCTCGTAGAAAAACTTCTGTTGAGATAACTTTATTAGGAGGCCATATGCTCCACAGTGGGAGCGAACATAGAGAAAGATAAATGAAGATAATACGATTTGAATAGTGCATTCATTGATTTCTCTTTCTTTTTAACATTTACTTCCATAAGTTTAAATATATATGCGGCACTATTTTTTAATACTTTTATTCAGGGCTGTGGAGTCGTGTAAAAAAAGACGACTCCGACTCCGACTTCAGCTTTAAAATAATTAACGACTCCGAGGAAATTTTCCAATAATTTAATTTTAACATAATATATATATATATATGTGTGTGTGTATACCATCAGATCATCTCACGTCAGCCCAGCATGCAATGTCAACTCTTTGGACTGTTTGTGTTGAATACGCATAATTAAATATATTTTTCAAAAAAAATCGAGCCGCTCATTTTCCACGACTCCGACTCCGGCCAAAAATACCACGACTCCACGTCTCCACAGCCCTGCTTTTATTATTTATATCGATGACCTTATTTTTTTTTCTTTTTTTTTTAAACCATGTCCGCTCCCAATGTGGAGCATATGGACTCCTAATGGAGTTTATCTCAACAGATGTGTTTCTACGAGAACTGCTTGTTACTCAGTTGCTCAACCTCTCTTTTACTGAAGAGAGTAGGAATAGAAGGATAGGGCTAGGACAGGACTAGTGGTTAGCTAATCGCTCTCGATACGCCCCGTTTATAGGATAGGATGGGTGGGAGGGGGGAATTCAAGACATCACATACATCCACGCCTTCGAAAAGAAATTCATAAATCGATTGAAAAATCAATTTATAAAACTGTCCGTGCTGGGATTCGAGCCCGTGACCTCCGTAATCTAAGCCAACGACGTTGACCACTCGACCAAACAGGCGGTAACCTACAAATAAAATATTAAATAAATAAAATATTTTATCATACTTTGTTTTCTATACTTTGAAAAATTAACTTATACAATGCCATAGTGTTGTTTCAATTATCCATCAACGATACGGTGGGCACCACTGATATCCGGTATATAAATATAACATGTATAATGCTTCCTCATATTATGTAGTGCATGACTACAAACATCTCCCCTGTCTATCGCAAGACTCCCCGCATACAGATAGAAACATACCGCACATTATATCTATGCGATATAATGAATTTTAAATGTCTCTTTTCGCCGCCTTTTTATGTCGTTAGATAGCGAATGACACGTTAAAAATAGAATGATAGTGCTGACGAGGGCGTTCAAAGGGTTGATATCGTTACCTTAGTTCTTTTGAATATTGAAATATAATAAAAAAAAAAAAGTCCACTGGGACTCTTTTCTTACACAGTTTTTTTACACGACTTTAATTTTCGGATGACACGCTCCACTAAAAAGAACAGATACAATATTTGTACACGAATTATTTGTTCTAACACGTTCCCAATCGAAGGACATTAGACGGGTCAGACATTTATAATGACTAACTGTAAGCCCGTTGATCTCAACGAGGGGATTTTTGTTGCATTTTTAAGTAGTCAGAAAATTTACTGGCGTGAAAAATAAATTACAAACAAATATATTTCGTAGAAGAAGAAATATACTTCGGGACATATATCGACAGCCCTGCAGTATTTAAATTGTAAATTATTTAATTTTTAAGTTTGCCAACAATCATTTTTCGTAGTAGCAGAAATAGACCTCGTAAATTATTTAATTTTTGGAATAATGTTCAAGTTTGCTAACAATCATTTTTCGTAGTATATATATTTTATTCAACTAATTTTCAAATACGGTAACAAATATATTTCGTAGAATAAGAGGACATCAGTACGGACATATTTGTGATTTGTGATTTGTGAATTTTGAATTTTTTATCGACTATTAATATATGGATGAAAGCGATTTATGTCCAGTCTCTCGTAAAAGTCCCCTTTGAATAGTTTTATATATAAAGGAAATTTTTATACCATAATATTTTCTTAATTAAAATACATATTACAAATGATAATTTGCTTAAATTACTTATTGGGTCTTCATTATATCCGTTTTACATTTGTTTATACATCTATAGATAGATTTTATAAATAACATGGTTTTTTAAATTCAGGGAACCAATTAATATTTTTTAATGAATTCTATCATCTTTTCCCACACGGCTGTGTGGAAAAACCTTTGTGCTGTACTATTGCGTAATGATGTTTGCATATGAAGGACCTAGTATCATAACTCACACTCACTTGAGGAAATTGCAAAACTTGCAAAATTTAAAAAAATAAAATGTTACCTTGAATATTTATCGCTAGTGAAAAATAGCACTTTCTTGTATGCGAAAAATACCATGACGCCATTAAAAATACTGATCGCCAATCGCTTTCTTTCTAGCCATATCATATTATTGGTTTGAAAGTGTAATTTCACACACCGATGATTATTAAATTTGAATCGTTCAAACTATGTATATTCTCACAGATTTTGTCACTAACGACCCGGGTTTCGCCTTTCGGCATCTTCAGGCGTTTCAGTGCACGGATGAACTTGAACTGACAGTTGAACGCCTGAAGATGCCGAAAGGCGAAACCCGGGTCGTTAGTGACAAAATCTTTGAGAATGTACATAGTTTGAACGATTCAAATTTAATATTGAAATTCCACCAAGCACCTTCAGTCGAAATCTTAAATTATACCGATGATTATGTTTGACATTCGTTTTAACAGTTCTTAAAGTAAATTAATAGTCAATTTTTTTTAGATACATGTAAAGATTCACTTTGAATATTTTAGCACACTTATATAAAAAATATAAAAAATGGATATTATGAGTTTTGATACCAAGCCCCTCATACGTCGTTTATTTTATCTGCATCAAGATTGCCTGTATTTCGAGAATTTTGTATGCGTATCATTTATTCTCAATTTTGAACTACAACTAAAGAAAACTAGATAACTTTTTAATATCACCAGCCACACAATTGTGACCCACTTTGTGATTTCAATTCTAAAAATGACTTGCTGTGCAAACTACCCTTAGCAATACATCATAATATTGAGTCAGAATATTCTTTCCATCATCAATAACAGTTCAATGACGCCTGCGCAATACATGTTTGGTATTTTTTTGAATTTTCCCATTTATGTATTTTTTCCAAACCTCTCTCGGGGATATAAGAGATAAATTGAGATTTGCCTCAGGCTTGCGAGAGTTACTCTATCAGTGAAATTGCGCGCGGAGGCTTAGCGCAACGTTTTTCTACGAATATAAAAAAAATACAAAAAACGGATAGGGTAACATCGAATAGTTTTGACCACCGACTATTTTATGAATGCAAATAAAACAAATAATAAATATGTTCGGTTTGTTGACATATTTTTTTTTTAACCATGTCCGCTCCCAATGTGGAGCAAATGGACTCCTAATGGAGTTTATCTCAACAGAAGTTTTTCTACGAGAACTGCTTGTTACTCAGTTGCTCAACCTCTCTTTTTCCAAAGAGAGTAGGGATAGAAGGATAGAGCTAGGACAGGACTAGTGGTAAGCTAATCGCTCTCGATACGCCCCGTTCATAGGATAGGATGGGTGGGATCACATACATCCATGCCTTCGAACAGAAATTCATAAATCGATGGAAAAATCAATTTATTAAACTGTCCGTACCGGGATTTGAACCCGTGCCCTCCGTAACCGAAGCCAACAACGCTGACCACTCGGCCACACAGGCGGCGAAAAATAATTTAGATAAATTTTTGAATTTGTACATGTCGGGTATATTGCAAAGTGCTCAACGTCGTTGGCGTCTATGCCGGACGTCACGGGATCAAATCCCAGTACAAACAGTATTTTTTCAATAGATTTTTTTTATTTCTGTTCGAAGGCATGGATATTTTTGAAGACTAAAAATTCCACCTACCGTTACAATCTTAAAATAATGGGGTGTAGCGATAGTGATTAGCATTCATTATTCCTGTCCTTTATGTTCTATCCTTACGATTTTCTTGAAAAAAGAGAGCTTGAGTGACTGAGCAACAATTATATTAAAAACTTTTCTTGAGATTCTTCTATTAGGAGGCTATATGCTCTACATTAAGAGCAGATATTTATTAAAAAATACAGAAGTTTTGTCATTTACAACCCGGATTTCACCTTTCAGTACAAGTTCTTCCGTGCACGAATCCAGCTACTTCTTGAGAATAATTCAGAAGTAACCAAATATTGAAACAATTTTCTATATTTGTCATGTTATTATGAAGGATTTATATTTTCAAATTGAAATTTCTGGATCCGCAAGTAGCCTGGAGATGCCAAAAGGTGATACCCTGTTTATAAGTGAAGACGTATGTAAATGTACAAAAAGCGATTCAAAATAAAGTACTGTTTGTTGTAATAATTCATTAAGGAATATTTACCGTGTTGAAATTAGAAAAATCTATCGTAACTTGTAAACACTTGTTCTACATGATTGCTATTTTTTTAAACAGGATAATTTTAAATTATTATATTTTATTGAAATAAATGTATGTATTTTAGTTTCTCGTCAACTCAATGAAAATATACGATAAAGTTTCAGTTATTTCTACGCTGTTTTCTTTCCAGAAAAAAAAAACGATAGGCGAATAGTTACTTTAGTCATTCAAAATTTCTCACGTTGAAACCAAACTATGCAGGACCAATTATTTTTAAGAAAACATCAAACAGTGTAAGCATAAAGCGTAAAATTCAAAGCAGAGTTTCTGACGAACAATTCAGTATTGCAAACACTTGTGTCGAAGCAGATATTCGGCGGCATCAAATATATCATTAGTGTTTATAATATTTTATGTGGCCTCAAAACCATTACTCTTCAGTACGACCTAAGAAAATCAAAACGTAGGACACCCATGTATTATAAGTTACACAGTGGACAACGTCATTGACTTCCGTTATGAATCTCACGGATTCGAATCCCAAGACGACCAGCTTTTTTTAAAGTCAATATGTCAATTTTTGTTCGAAGGCATAGTTGTTTGTGATGTCTAAAATTTCCGTCCTACCTTTCTAATTCATAAAATAACAGGGCATAGTAAGAGTGATTAGCTTACCGCTCGTATTTTCTTTGCTTTATTCTTATATCCCTTACTCTTTTTGACATATAAAGGTTGAGAAACTGAGTAACAAACAGTTATCATAGAAAAATCACCTTTTGAGATAACTCCGTTAGAAAGCGGGAGTAGAATAAAAAAAAGTTTATCTTATTAAATAAGAACAAGATCAATTATGATTTTCTTTTGTACACCATTTAATTTTTACGTACAGCAGCAAAAACGTAACGTACACAACAATTTTTTTTTTAATATATTCATTAAAATCAGGACCGGCTTTGCTCATCACGAAAATTTAGATTTTTTCGTATAGATTATATAATACAGTATGGTATTTATTAATTCTATTTATACGGTCTTTATAAACAAAGCAATTATAAAATATATTTTATACTTGGCTGATCAATCTTTGGCCGTTTATTTTATATAAATTTCCCTACATAACTGAAGAGAGCTTCCAAAAACTTTTTTTTGTCCGAAACTAAATGCCAAGGTTTCTTTTAAACTTTTAGCTGCCAAAAAGTTTTTTTATTTCTCTTGTATCAAAGTCAACAAAAAAATTAAAATTTACGAAATTATTATGACGAAACCACAACTCAAAAACAAACTGTAATCAAACTTTGGTATATTAAACAGTTTTAAAATGTAAAACTTTTAAGTGTATGCAAAAAATGGTTCCCGGTAAATTGCTCGAATGGAAATTTTTCGAATAACAAGATAATCAATTTGTTTCCGTTTGTTCTGTCTTAGCCCTAGTCTTCTATGTGTTCTGGTAATATATAGAAACAATTTTAATAACTAATTAATAAGCAGTTCTCGTAGAAACACTTCTGTTGAGATAAACTCCATTAAAAGATCATATGTTCCGCATTTGGAGCGAACACGGTTAAAATAAATACTTACGAAAATTATTTTTATATTTCACTCTCTAAACAAGTGTCGCACAAGATAAAAATGAAATTCGTAGAAAAAGTCGTGAAAAATCGTTTAAATAACCAAGCAATTCGAATAATTTGTAATTCGAGCAGTTTCCATTCAGTAATTCCAGCAATTTACCGGCTCCCAGTTGAAAATGACGAATAAAATTTTGAATTTAGCTTTTAAGTTTGAAAAAAAGGGTTTGTGATTTTTTTTTACCTTATTTTATTATTAATCATTACAATGAAGTTATTTAATTTACAGTATAAATAAATGTGTTACACAACATGACTTTTTCACAAATATCTTTAGTATTGCTGTATTTTAAATGTATTCTTTCCAAAAATTGCCAGTAAACAACAATAAATGATATAAATTAGTTGCTTATTTTAAAAAATATATATAAAAATACATATACAGTACATACCACGATACATATAATGTATTTTGTAAACATTTTCTCATGTACCAGTACATATTTGCAGTTTCGAAACCCACCTCAAACTATGTACCTAACAAACTACGCAAAAAAGCAACCCCAATATTTCACAAATAACTAAATTTTAACGTTGTTGTTCCATTCATTTCCTTCTCCGAAAAAGGCTTGAACTAGAATTCTATTTCAATGCTTAAATAACAAAATTGGCTCATATGTTTATTCAATTGACAAATATCCACGAGAGCAAAGGAAAGAAATATTTTGATACGATTCAATGGTAATCATATTGGTTCACTGAACAGTAATAAATCCGACAATGCGCCTATTCCATCAAATCCGATCATTCCCCACTGTAGTCGTAGACACATTTTTTTTATTAATGTCCGCTCCCAATGTGGAGCATATGGCTTTCTAATGGAAGTATCTCAAATAAAGTTTTGCTACAATTATAGGTATCACTTTTAGGGTGTTCACTGTCAATACTTGGTGGGAAGGCATTATATTAATAAAAACACAATATTCCTTTGTGATTTTTGAAGCTAGTACGGCTAAACTTACTATCATTTATAAATATAAATTGGAACAGTGTTTAGCGTCTCAACATATTTGGTTTAATCGTGAATGTCTTCGATGACTTTTTAATTATATGTTAGATGTGTCAAGCATTTTAATTTTGTGTTATTTTAGAATCACTTATTATTTCTTTTCATTGTCAATTGTTGCTTACACCTTTTCATTTAAATTTATTTTTGTATAAATAGCATTGTTAAATTATATATCTTATAAGTTGACGATGCTCGCAACGAGCTAAACCGGTCCTGACCTATTAAATAAAATGGAACATAGTACAAAGGAATATTGTGTTTTTATTAACCATCATATATATGTTCGACATTCGAAAAAAAAGGTGGGCTGTCAACGTTTTCTTTCTTATGGTCTTATGTTGAATCAGATAAATACATGTGGCTTTTAGAAATGAAACGGTTTCCCACCCCTGGGTTATACAATTGATTCAATAAACAAAACAAAACAGAAATCAATGGAAGCATAATCTTGACGATGGCGTAATACTCAAATATCAATCGGTATTTTTTTTTCAACAAATACTGTAAAACTAAATCAACTGCGGCATTTTCATTTATCGAGTCTGAAATTTATCTAGCCGCTGCCTATACTTATAAATCTAAGAAAGCTTCTGATAGTGGAGAAGGCCCGTGGAACTACAACGTAAATAGAGCCTTAATCCGGCATTGATAAATTGAGCATTCGACACCCCCACGCGAGCAGCCTACTTACCTAGACTAACTACCCGCGCGAAAACGGTCATCAATTTCCTTTTATTACCTATTAGATGTTCTTGGAACGGTATTTTCCTGGATCTTTTTTCCTAGAAGCGCCTATCGAATTAATATGAATTTTATGCGTGAGATAACGTTATTTGAACTGACGTCTGGGAATCTATGGTACACATGTGTGCACTGTGTTTTATCTAAATTACTGTGTGAGACAACTAAGTACCTATCTGTAAAGAAAAAAAATCAATGCAATTAACTGTTCTTATATGTGTTGCAAATGTTTTTTTTTCGAACTTTATACCCAGTGCTGTTTTTTTTAAGAAAAGGTGCTGGAGCTCACTTTTTATTAATCCAAGGTGACAATGCTCGCAATGAGCGAAACCGGTCCTGACCGATTAAATAAAATGGAATGAAGTACAAAGGAATATTGTTTTTATTAATGTAATGCTTTTCCACCAACTATTGACAGTGAATACCCTAAAAGGGTTCATATCTATGACTTTTTCCAATGTGGAACATATGGCTTCCTAACGGAGGTATTTTGACAAAAGTTTTTTTTATGAGAAATGCTTGTCACTCAGTTGCTTTACCTCTCTTCTAAAGAGTAAAATTAGAAATATAGAACTATAATAGGACTAGTATATAACTAATTTGTCAATTCAAAAGTTTTTAAAGCAAATTAAAAATGAAATTTTGTGACTTTTGATCTGAAACATTAAAAATGCCAAGAATAAAGGTACTGGTAAAAAGCACTGTGTATACCAATATATTTCTATTTACAGCGTATAACGGGGGTTGCCAACCTTTTTGGATCCCAGAGTGCATTCGTAAATATTGGTAGGACGGCGGGCACCACATTTCTTCAAGGTTATTTATAACCCAATATTTACCGATTAGCCCAAACTATCATTTTATAGCTCTTCCAAGAATTTTGAAAATTCAAAAACTCGGGAATGTTGGCACGCGGGAACGGGATTGGTAGCCTCCGGCGTATAATAAAGCAGATTTTTTAGTAACATTTTGAATAAAACAAGCTTTAAATTATTGTTTTACCATATTATTTCCTTTAGGACTTTTCATTCTTCAAATAAGTAATTGATTTGTGATTAGTGTATGTATATGTCCAGCTGAAAGAAAAATAACCCAACGTCGTCTATTTTTTAATTTATTTGTTAATAATTGAAATCAAGGTTTAGTTTGTTCGAAAATAGCTTTACGATAGCTTGTCTAAAGATGCTTTCCAAAAAGACGAAACATGTTACATAATTTACGTCAAACTCCGGATAGATGAAAAGGACACTGACCACAACTAATAATAAGAATCAAACAGACACCGAAGAAGAGAAAAAAGAGGAAAAAATAAATAAAACGATTAAAAAACAAGAGAAGAAAGAGAAAGAGAGCAAGAGCTCTTCTCTCTATGAAATATGAAAGACATCAGTCAGATTATTTTTACTACAAAACGATAAAATGTATATTAAAAACATAACGAAAAAAATAAATTAAATGAAAAAATAACGTATTATGTAAACAATGAAAAAGTTGCTACGCTGTCAATGTCGCACGTATAAACGTTTACCCTTTTATATATTTGAAAACTGATATAACTTTCCGTCAGTAAAAAATTAACCTAGATCCTTCGTCAATGGCGAATTCAGGTTAATTTGTCTCAAAAAACACGTCTTCTCCATTTATGTCAGGGAACGCGACATATTTTCTGGAAAATACTTGTGCACGGGTGGCAATAAGCAAACGCGAACTTACTTTTCATGACTTAATACAAAAGCTTTGTTAGTTCCTAACAAGAAGGCGTTTTTTGATGTTGAAATGCGGCAAGGTGAACGATGATACGTTTTTTATATTAAATTAAAGTAATGAAGGTTATTGATTTTCAAAAACTTTATTTGACATTTGTTTAAGGTGTCAGATATTGGATTTGAATCGTTCAAATTATGTACATTCACACAGATTTTGTCACTAACGACCCAGTTTTCGCCTTTCGGCATCCTCAGGTTTTATCAAGTGCACGGATGAACTTGAACCGACGCTTAGTAAATGAATGTTTCGTGTTTATATAATAAATAAATGTATCATTGAATTTATAGCCATTGCTGGCGAAAAATATTAGCCCATAGGAATGCCCACAGATTTGAATGGTGAGTAGTTTTAAGAATTATATTTATTTATGCCGCCTGTGTGGTCGAGTGGTCAAGAACGTTAGCTACCGCTACGGAGGGCACGGGTTCGAATCCCAGTACGGGCAGTTTTATAAATTGATCCTATGAACGGGGCGTATCGAGAGCGATTAGCTAACCACTAGTCCTGTCCTAGCCCTTTCCTTCTATTCCTACTCTATTTGGAAAAAGAAAGGTTGAGCAACTGAGTAACAAGCAGTTCTCGTAGAAACATTTCTGTTGAGATATACTCCATTAGGAGTCTATATGCTCCCATATTGGGAGCGGACATGGTTAAAAAAATATATATATTTATGTTTGTCGGAAAGGTTTTATGATTATATTTAAATAGGGTATAAGAAGGGCGAGCCAGGCATGTGCAGTTGATCGCTAGTGACAAAATCTGTGTGAATGTACATAATTTAAACGATTCAAATTTAATATTGAAATTTCACCTAGCACCTTCAGTCGAAATCCTAAATTATATAATTATGTTTTCCCCATACACATCTCAAGTCAGACCAACCGAGCTTTTGCGTCTCGTATCAGGCTGCGAAAAGTAAATAGGTTTTGCCGATAGACAAGGGTTTCCTCCCTGCGATCTCGACTTGACATACCAAGTGGAATTGAACCGGCACTTGATCCCTTTTCTTCAAAGAAGCGGCCGCTCTCTAAATTTTTAAAGCGATGAAATTTTCACACACCACCCCAGCGTACATCTGTCGAGACCTTAATAAATTTTCCGGCGATATTGTCTGCTTTTCTTACTCACTTTTCATCGGGTCGTATTACGTTACATATTTAATCACGAATTATTGAAGTCGTTTCTGCAGTGGCGTTACTAGTATCAGACGGAAAGAGTACAGGGCGAACAAACTATAATGTGGTAAACTTGAATCATTCAAATTATGTACACTCCCACAGATTTTGTCACTAACGACCCGGGTTTCGCCTTTCGGCATCTTGAGGCATTCAAGCGCACGGATGAACTTGAACTGACTTATATAATGTGGTAGTAAGAGTCTAACTTTGTTTTGAGATTAAAAATTGTTTGTCAGAAAAAATTTTAAATTTGAATTATTTTGATTCTGTACCCTTCTATAAGTTTTTTCGATTACGACCCGGTTTTCACCTTTCGGCATCTTCAGGTTTTATCAAGTGCACTTGTCGCCCGCTGTGGTCTAGTTGTTTAGGTTCCCGGTAAGGTCAATGTCAAATTGGATTATTTCAATTTAAGATCTAAGACATGGGTGTTTGTAAAGTTAATTCTCCTTGAGTTAATTGAGATTGTGATTTTCAAATATCAAAGATTTTGAAGTTCCATCAAGCACTTTAAGTCGAAGTTCTAAATTAGATGAAATATTACTCCACCCGCCACGGCGTTACATTTTTCCGCATCGTAGCACTGTTAATTGTGCTTCAAACCTACATCTTATATCTCATACTATTCAATACTTACTTGGCTATATGACCTATACGTTAATAGAAAGAAAAAATATGTTGATAATTGAGGAATTTTGTGAGTTGAGATCCATTTTTCCTCCAGAGTGTCTTGATTTATAATTTATTCAACGAGGCCAACCGATCGGTCTGATAGTCGTATCGTCTTGAGCAATTTTCTCCCTCGCCATTCATACTTAGATATTACCAGGAGATGGAATAAGCATTTTGAACAATGTTTACATTAATTTAAGTCTTCGACTGAAGGTGCTTGGTGGAATTTCAATATTCAATTTGAATCGTTCAAATTATGTTATATTTAACTTATATAAACACGATACATTTATTTACTTGAACGCCTGAAGATGTCGAAAGGAGAAACCCAGGTCGTATGTGACAAAGCTTGTATGAATATGCATAACTTGAACGATTCAAATTAATATTGTAAAAGAATATAAAACTTATCTAATTAACTTTGTCTACATTGCAAAAAACATACATAACTATATTTTATGTAACAAAACACTTAAATTAACCGGTCATCATTTTTTTGTCAAAAAAATACATGCATATAATGACAACACTGACGTCTACAGGTTGTACGACAAGCGTGTATATAGTGTCAGGGACACCAAACTGTTTGTTGGTATTAAAATGTAGTATAATCAGTCAAAATACGGTATCGATGATAAAAATGAAACATCTTTATGGATCCTTTTTGTTGATGCCCAATATTTGCTTTATATGTATGATGACGATGATGATGACCACAGCTCGAAGGCTGGGAAGACAAAATATCAATCACATTTGATTAATTTGTCAGTCTCAGATGAATAATTTGACATTATTACTTTCAAAAGTTTTATCCATTATTCATTTTCATTTTTCGCTCAGCCATGTTTAGTAGAACTTAACAAATATTCGAAAGACAGTTTTTTTTATACCGGTTGTCAGCTGAAGGAAACGCAAAAACCTTTATTATTGTAATTATCGGATATTTTTGTGTTATGGACATTAAGTCTGTATTTACATCTTATTAAAACGTTTAGAAAGAAATTAGAAAGATTAGCTGTAAGCCCGTTGACCTCAACGGTGGGATTTTTGTTTAAAATTTACTGACGTGAAAAATAAATTACAAACCTATTTATTGAATAAGTCAGAAATTCTAAAAGTAAAAGAAATAGACCTCGGGACATATATCGACAGCCCTGCAGTATTTTAATTGTAAATGATTAAATTTTTGAAATAATGTTTAAGTATGCTAACAATCATTTTTCGTAGTAGTAGAAATTGACCTCGGGGCATATATCAACAGTCCTGCAGTATTTAAATTGTAAATTATTTAATTTTTGGAATAATGTTTAAGTTTAATGGGCAGGGGGAGGGGAAATTGGAGACAATCATAACAATCATCTTGACGTCATCGAAAAGGACATACAGACAGACGGAAAGACGGACATTATCGACTATTAATATATAGATATATTTCCGATAATGATTTTAATTATTTGCTTACATATCATTAAGTAAATGTATTGTGTTATACCATAATAATTTTTGTCTTATTAGAAAAGAAGATTATTTAATTGTCATATTTTGAATTAATATTCAATTGTATCATTATGTAATTTTTATTACAACTTTTTTAAGGGTTTACTATCAATTCTTACTGGAAAGTTACAAGGTATACGAAAAAAATTACGTTTTTTTTAACACGCTGTTGATCAGTTAATAAAGCTCGTGATAAGCAAGACCGGTCCTGATCTTTATAAAACCGAGCAATTTCCATAAAATATACAGTAGGCATATATATTTGTAATGTATTTTATATACTAATTCGTTGTCTCATCACCGCTCGCTCTAATGCATGCAACCAATGTTTCATAGCCACTGTTCATAGCATAATTACGATCAAGAAAAGAAGTGGATTTACTTCTTCGATATTTAACTCAATATAGATCTATACACCGCAGCGGGAGGCTGCCAATACGGTAACAATGGGCTCGCCAAATCTTAAAGCTATTCGTGATGTTCTGGGAAAGGTGTGAATTTTTTTATCACTCATATGCAATTGTACGCAATAGCTATTAAAGATATCGAATGTAACTATGTACAGTTATATTTTGTGACAGTACGCAATGTATCGCAATTTAATCAATACCAATAGCTGAAAAATGTACGTCAGAAATCCTAAATGTATATAACCACTTTTTTTTATTTAAATATGTTACATATTTATAGATTACTTACATAACGCGAAGATCTAAGAATAATGTTTTTCCTGATTTAACAAAGGGCTCGCGTGAAACCCCTCCAGCCCACCCCTGACTATACAAAACTTATTTTTCAATTATATACTAGTGTGCTTTAAATATACATATATATTGACTGTAGAAAAGAAAAAGGACGTAACCCACATATATCAAATTTTACAGGAGGAACAAAAAACGTGTTTTAATAATGATTTTGGGCCATATGCAAATTATGAAATATACACAACCTTGAAGTGCACGGAGACTTTTAAACTGGTGTTAAATTAACATAATCTAATATTAATTAAAGAAATCGTCTAGAAAAAATCTTTTCTTCAGTCTTTTTTCTTGGTTTCAATTTTTTACAAGCTCAACTTTTTCAAACTTTAAAGCTAAATTTAGATACTAATACGGCATTTGCAGCTTGCATCCTTTTGATAGAACGTGTATCAAGTTAGATACATTGTGATTATCGAAAAAAACCTGTTTTGAAATAACTGTGGGCTACGTCCTTTTTCCTTTCCATAGTCGATATATATACTGTTTATTGGAAATCAACAACAGCAAAGAATCAATTTAAATGAAGGCGTTGTTTACGGAAAGCAATTATTATTCAAAATTCAGCTGACGAATATTTACTGTAAACAAGAGTGCTCAATTCTTGTCTTTGATTTTAAGCCTGAAGAATAAGAAGTGAATATATTCACAAGAAATAAAATGATATTTTTGTTTAAGGTAGAAAAAAGGTTACGATTACAACAATAAGTGTTTTTTTATATACGTTTTCCACATCTTTGACGATCACCTGTATTATTAAAAACAGAAGAATAAAAAATTTATTACGTTCGTGAAAATACCATAAAGCAGGATATTTCAATTTCGGAAGAACTATTGTTTGTTCGCCTTTTCCATCCCACATTGTAAATATTTTCGAAAAAGCTTCTTTGACCTTTAAACAAAATATTTCCATAATAAAAATGGTGGCGTAGAAGCAGCGCATAAACTTTATGAAAAAAGCACAATAGGGGTGTTCAATTTGATGGAATTCACGGCTCGTGTAACGCGTATACAACCTTTATTTAATCATATGGTTTACAATTATTGATTATAAGGTATTATTACATTGCAATTACATAACATAATTTAGAATTTCGACTGAAGGTGCTTGATGGAAATTTATCTTTAGATTAGAGTTCTAATGCATTCGCGTACTGGATAGCACCGGAAGATGCCGAGAGGCAAAACCCGGGTCGTGTTCGGCCAAAATTATAATGGAAACGTATATTATGAAAGTAGTTCTAATCTAATTACAAAACAGTCTTGAATATTTTTATGAATAACTTCTTTCAGCAACTTAGCATCCGTCAGTTCAAATTAATTACCTACAGGGAGAACTGGTCATATACTTTTTTATCCATATCCACTTCCTATGTTAAGCATATGACCTTCTAATAGAGGTATCTCAAGAGAAGTTTTTTGTTACTCAGTCGCTCAACCTCACTTTTTTCAATGTGAGTAGCAGGGAAATAAGGATAAGGCTAGAACAAGACTAATGGTTAACTAATCACTATTGCTACACCCAGTAATTAAAGGATCAGAAGGATGGGAGGAGGGGAAATAATGTGAATTGACATCACAAACACCCAGTCTTCGATCACAACGTTTAATTGAATAATTTTCAAATTCGATGTGATCTTACCGGGAATCGAGCCCAGACCTGCGTGATTGTTAGAGCAAGCTCTAACCAACTGGGTCACAGCAGGCGACTGATAAAGGAATGGTCCACCTTATCTTGTATTTTTAATTAATTAAAAATAGTATATGTTAGTTAACACTTTCAGACCTCAATTGAATTCAAAAGGAACTTTAGGTAAAACATTTTCTGTTTCTTTCCGCACACTGATCTGTTAAGTGCAATAAAAAAAACAACCGATAATAGTTTCACACAAAGAGTTAGAATAAGTCAGATTATTAGAATTTTAAGTTTAAACATATTTTTAAAAAATGTTCAATGCGTCAAATATTTTTAAGTTCAAAGTTTATACGAGATCGAGATCAATTGGAGGAAAATTGACATCACACACAGCTACATCTTAGATCTTAAATTTGAATTGAAAAAAAGAGCAAATTTGACATTGACCTTTCTAGGAGTTGAACCCAGACCCGCTTGAACAGTAGAGCCAATCTATTACCGACTAGACCACAGCAAGCAAGTACCCATCTCTTCTTAACTATTATATATATATAAACTTTCTCACCCTTCCAATCTTTCAATAACTGAGCGTAGCGAAAACGATTAATTATCCACTAGTTTTGTCTTACCCTTATTCTTCCAACCCTTCTAATCTCTTTAAAAAAGAGTGGTTGAGCGACTGAGTAACAAACAGTTCTTGTATAAAAACTTCTGTTGAGTTACCTCCGTTAGGATTCCATATGCTCCACATTAAGACCGGATATGTATAAAAAACTTAATTAACTAATTCACAAAAAAAGTATTTATATTATATTAACCGTGAGTGAGTGAGAGTATGTTAGTGTCTATAATTTTTAACTAGTATATAAAGCTTAACTAAACTCAATTTTAGCCAAAATAGCTCATTACCAATTAATGTTTTTATTTTTAAGAAAGTAAGTTAATTTTACTATGCCTATAACCTTTCCTGAAGTGCAAGCAAAAACTTTGTCAAAGTTTTAATGCATTTGGATGAGCGGCATGGCAACGCGTAAAGTACGAACACACAAACATTCATTTTTATATATTAGATTATAACATAGCATACATGTAAATCGTCTTTAGACTTTATAACGATAGAAATTTAGCCCAGTTTTTGAGTCTTCAGCATGTTTTTACAGACCCCGTGAATTTTCAGTTATTCGTATTTTACTTGAGATCACTGCGGTATAAGTATCAAACATCATTAAATTTTATTACGATATAATAAGATATGGGTTTTTTTCCCAAATCGGCACGATTTGAGTTACCCTGCTATAAAGCATTATGCAAACAATGTTTATATTAAACGCATATTTAATATAACAATATTTCCGTTCATATAATGTTCTTAGATCTATTCTTGTAGTATTAAAATACACAAATGAAGGTTATATTCTGGTCGCCTTGGGCATTTGTCGAGATTGGTAATATAATTAAAATATATATTAGGAACGAATATTTTACAAAAACAAGTTTGATGATAGATATATTATATATGAGGGTATTATTTGCAAACCCGGCTTATTCCAAAGTTGTTGAAACATAAACCATGGATGTAATTAAGTAGATAAAAAATAATTTTGAAAGTATTTTTATAAATCACTCTCAAACACGGCTTGACAACATCCAAAATATCATTTCAAATGTATTTCATGTATTTATTGTCTATAATAAATATTATAGAACATTTTATTTTAGACAATAAATACATGAATAATTTAAAATGACTGAATGGTATAAATGTTGTGTTTGAATATTATTTCATGAAATATAACCGCCCCTGCATATACAAGGGGTACATTGATCCAATGCCACATTGACCAGCCGCCACTGAACACGATACATTCATTTACTAAGCGTCAGTTCAAGTTCGTTCGTGCACTTGGATGCTTGAAGATGCCGAAAGGTTAAACCCGGGGCGTTAGTGACAAAACTTGTGTGAATGTACATAATTTGAACGATTCAAATTTAATATTGAAATTCACCTTCAGTCGAAATCTTAAACTATTTGTACTGTAAAAATAATAAACTGATATTCTCAGTATAACATTTATTTGTGTTTAAATATATGTCAAAAATAAGGTGTGTATAAGTTCCATAATAGATATGTTTTATAAAACATAGTCGCCAACACACTGTGAGCTTTTTAATGTAAAATTTATATGATGTAAAAGCTTGCAGACAAAATTATTAAAGTTTTACAATTTGATGTGGCGGTACGTACGTGTAGACAGCCTTCAAACGTAAAGCTCTTCACGGAACAGAAGCACGTACCTAGAATTTATCAATTTTATTTAGAGAGTAATTTCAAAAAGCTTTCACAAAACGTGTCAACAAAAATGGAATTAATAAAATCATAAGCTCTCGTGTATTATTTCTCATTGCTGTTCAAGTATTCAATGTGACTTTTTCAAAATCAGATTCATCTGCTTCTTGATATCATCGGTAGATAGCTGATTGAATTTAAGGAATAATTAACTTACATACGAACTCATTTAACAACGTGCTAAGTAACTTAAAAATCGGAAACTCAGAGTTAGGTACCAGTGGCGTAACCAAACGTTTATGTTGACGCTCTATGTTTATGTATTTATTTAACTAATATTGCATAAGGTTGACCAATTATAAATTTAAAACTTTTACAATGAAGAAAAAAAAACATAGTACAATTTAATATTAAAAGCAGTAGAAAACAGTGAGGAAGTCAACTGATAATAATACAACAAATCAATAAACTAAGTACAACTAATGATAATGATAGTTCTGACGAGGGCGTAAGCCGAAATAGCTATCAATCTTTAACTTTTTTAAAAACTGTAGAACTGAAATACCTTGATATTTTACCCTATTCTAAGTACAACTCTTTATATTATTCAAGAAGTCTGAAAGCACAAAACATATCCTAAAAAGGAGCTAAATTGTAATTAATTTTTATTTTGTAGCATTGGATTTTACTAAGAAACCTTATTTCATGAAACTCCATGTTCAAAACCTAATATAAAATAAAAAATAGTTGTCCCTTTTACACATACATAGTTTTCCTCTATTATCCATTGTTGCAGCAAAGCCGTATCCGGAAAACTCTTTTCTGAACCTCTTTTGTACCGTGTCAAGCATTTTTCCAGATACCTACACTCCCTTGTCTCCTTTTATCCCAGTCCGAACACCCTGTTTCCCCCAGCAGTTCTGGGAAGTAGGTAAATATTCTATCATAATACATATATACTAGGCCCTTCTTTCAGCAAGTATACATATTTCAACGGAAAGATTAAGTGTGAGAATTTTCTCGCAAAAAAGTTCACTGCGAAATCGTATTACGAGCATACGACATGTTTGAATAAGATTTAAAGCTCATTATTTCTTGGAAAATTACAGTAAAACCTTTGTCATGTAACCCTGAAGGATAGTGATACATAAATATATTTTTAAATACATATATTTCCGGGATTATGGCAAACCTGACAATAACCAATTTCATGATGCGGAGTACCCGAATCCTTATCTTTTCACAGAAAATAACATTGTATTTACTATCAATCACCATCGATTAACAGCTATATATGCTCTCCCGTAATTCAATAAGAAAAGGTCTAATTAAACAGTTACCAGGGAAAATTATTGAAGGCTTTGATGTGTACTGAAAAATACGTTGTTTAATTTGACACACAGACTGAAGGTTTTAAATAAGTCTTCAATACGAAATTTGAATCGTTAATCTTCATCAATTTTATGTTGCGAATTGTAAATCTTTTGTATAATGAAGGATAGTTTTTTAGAGATATAGAAATTGAAAATGAAATAAAGCTCACAAAAATTATCGAAACTGGCCAGCAAATTGACTTTTTTGGGAAGATTTATTATTTTTATATTATTAGTGTTTAAATGTGATTTTGGGCGCATGGGAGTCGCGACTGGCTCGAATAAAGCGCAATCTGGAAGTCCAATTTTTGACCACTTTTTACTACAGCTGGAGTCGTTTGTCAGCAACGATGCGGCGAATATTGGCTTATAGTCATAAGTCTCTGGTTTATCGGGGTAGACTAGCGACTTCACATATTCCAACATTAAATAATCCAAAGATGTTAAATCAAACGATCTTGGAGGCCAATTCACAGGTATATTACGTGAAATTATGCGCTCATTGAATGTTTCCTTCAATCAATTGATTATGGCACAAGTTATGTGGCATGGTGCGCTTTCATTTTGAAACCACAGCTCTTCCACATTTATGCTAATTAATTGGAGAATGAAAGTGTCAGTTATCTTGGATCTAAAGCGTTTTCTTTTGACTGTAACTTTCTGGCCGACATATTTTTCAATGATTCCATCAGCTCTTAAAACACAATAAACATTGACTTTTGTATATATAAAGGCGCCTGAATAATGGTTTGTGAATTTTCTTTACTCCCAATGCAACAATGTTGCTTATTGACGTAGCCGTTTTACTAAAATGAATGTCTTCGCTGAACAAAATTTGTGAAAAAAGTTTCGCGAACTGAAACACGATTTTTTAAATTAATTTTCAAGCGTTGCTTTAGCTTCTAGAGTAAATATATTCATGGTGGAATGGCAAACCAAACTGAGTCCAAATTAGCTGTCAGCTGTCAAATTAAATTTCCCTGGAAAAAATGTTGCCAATTCGAAAAACAAACATAATAAAAAAACACCCATTGCTAAAATAAGATAATAAAATAAAAGTGAATTAAATGTTGATAAGGTAAGAATAACTGATTATAATCTTTGTATTGTCGAAATTGCTAAAATAATATTCAGAGCATTTTTATTTTATTTTTTTCTAAAATAAAACCTGCTACAGATGATACGATCCTCATTATTTTATTAACACTAACCTTCCATCAATTTTTTTTATTTAATAATACTTTCAATATCACAAGGGGGAATCAAACAATTTTTAAAATGGTGCCTTAATATTCATAGAGAATTTTATATCAACTCTGAATTTTTTTACAGCCCACTCTAAACTAACAAAATTTTGCAAATGGCTTTTTTATTGCGTTCTATTAAATTCGTATTTTCTCGCTTACAGCGCGTGTTCTCAGTTTTTCAATTATTAAAATCCAAAATACTTTAAATGATTAAATAAATGAACATTTACAAAAAAGTCGTCCGTGCTTTTTATCTTTTTTAGCATTTTATTTTTGTCAGAACATAACTTTAAATTTAATAACCTAACATAATTACGACTTCAATGTTTTTATCAAAGTAATACGAAATAATATACTTTAAAAAGAACTTTATTATACATATGATATTCAATTTCAGCACAGTGCTATTGCCAGAATAATACTTAAACTATTTTTTTTCAATAAAAGGAAAATCAATACGGTACATAAAATACATCAACTAACAACTAGTTCATACTTTTATCATCACTTTTAAGGTGCCATCTGCCAAAACTTAATGGAGAGATCAATGACATTGTGTTTTTGAATCAATGAATACATTAAAATATATCAAAAACCTAAAGAAGCAATCACACTATTTATATTGGTTTTATGTAATACGATTTGTAAATCTGGTTTTTCACCATTAAATTAATTTATGTTTTATTTAAATCCTGCGTTTGATATTTTCACATGTCTGTCCAATATACAACGATTGGCATATTCTACAACATAGTTTATGAGCAGTCTTAAATTAAAAGTTGTTGCTAAGCTTTTTTTATCATTATTTAGTATAACGGACGTTTTCTAATTTTTCATATTATAGTTATTTTATAAATACCACTGATAATTCTACACTATTTAATAAAACTTTTAAAAATATTAACACATTCTTCGTAAACGATAATGAGTTTACGAAGACAATTCTATATACATACATACGTATAATAGTTTGCAATCTACGTTGAATTTGCTTACCGGTGTGTATTTTTTATTATAAGTTTTGGTGTTGGCGAATTTCCTTTTTTCAAATAACTTTTTGTATTTTAAAAAATCCGTTTGCAATTTATGGTTATTCAGGATTTGTTTTGTAACTCGAGATACTTCTTACTGAATGCATTGTTAATGTGACGTAATTTTTGTGCATGTTATTATTTTTGAGAGGTCCTTAACATTTCAATGAATATGGACAATTGATTATGATTCATTTATAATCTGCATGATTTTCTGCACGCTCGTGTCATATTTTTGTAACTATTGTTTGACATATCTTGCATTTAGTCATACAGTGAAACTTCGATTCTACGTTTTTCAAGGCACCGTAAAAAACAAACGAACAATGAGGGAAACCGATAGTGCGGGAAATCTTCAAATAATACCAAAATAAATATTTAATTAAAAAAAGCCTACTTCTTTATTTTTTATTAAAGAATATATATGTACTATATTTAAATTACTTATTTTGCTTATTTGCAATTTGGCATATACATTTTAACTAAGACTCTTCAATCTCGCGTAATTTTCTAAATTAACTTTTTTTGCTATGTCGACTGGTTTTTCTCGTGGACTTTTGTCAACGTCTTGAATTTTTTCAGTTCCTCATCTACAGTTCTAGTTTTGTTCATTTATGCATTTTGGTGGTGAGTTTTGAAATTTGAGAAATTTGCGAAACTGATATGTGGTCTAATTTATGATCGAATAGAAGAAATATTCAACAAAAACGGTCAATCGGGATAATATTTATGGTGGGACCATAATATTTAGACAATAGGTTATTTAGCATTGTTCTTATGTGTGTTTGGCTGGGACTATGAAAAATAAACGATCCATGCGGAAAAACGAATAATGCGAGAACGGTAGATCGAGTTATTTAATTGTCTAATATAAATAACACTGTATGGATTTAATGATATTAAGACCGAAACCAGTTTTGGTATTTAAACAAAATCTGAAATAAGAACAAAAAAATGTGTATTAGTTTTACAAGTATATTTTACGTTAAAACAATCGAGATTTTATTAATTTACCTGTAATTAATTAACGTACCAGCCCTGGATTTTTTTCGTAAAACTACCTTCCATTATGTTTGATGGTAAAAGCACACCTTAATGGAGATAATTTTATAATAGCATTATATTCTAAAAATCATTACCAAAATTTCCTTTGTTCTTATTTGCAAGCGTATCTGTAGACGTAAACAAAATTTCCTTGATACTTAATACAATTTCCTTTTGTCATTTAATCTGGGCGAACAACTTTGAAACAGACCTAATTTAACTGTTGAGTAATGAATCTATTGATTATTTTAACGAAATTAAGCCTTCATATACTCTTCCAACGAATAGCTTGTTTGATATAAATTCAATTTTCCCAAAATGTCTTCGTAACTTCTAGGTACTAAACGTAATACGTACTAGACCCATACTTCATCTGAACTTGCGGTGGAATGGCTACGTTAGCAAATTTGGTTTCATATTTTAATCGATGGCAATATTTAATTTATCGCATATTCTACTGGCGAAGATTTATAACAGTGATGGATTAACCTTCGCTTGCGAGCTGCTTATATTGCGTGATGGCATTTTTGTTGGCTTAAACTTTAAAAAATGATCACAGCTTTATTGTTCGTTGGTGTCTTGATATAAGTTTCAATCTTCTTACTTACATATATTATAATCAACATGATTTTAGAATCTATGTCATTTTTAGGGTATTCACTGTCAATACTTGGTGAAGAGGCATTATATTAAGAAAACCACAATATTCCTTTGTACTTATTTCCACTCTTATTTACAGCATTATTGACTGATAACGCTCAGTTGATAAAGCTCGCCTTAAGCAAAACCGGTCCCGATATTGGTAAATAAAAGTAGAAATAAGTACCAAGAAATATTGTGCTTTTTTAAATTATGATTCTAGATCTTAAGAATCCAACTCTCAGTTTTATTTTTTTCTAGCCTCACAAAATATTTTGTTTACCAAAAGTCTTAAATAACTGATTTTAAAAAACCCCTATCGAATACTGATAGTGGGTGTTCAGGAAACAGAAGTTTTGTATTATGACAATTTATTATTATATTATATTGTTAGAAATATGTTTAGACTTGAGGATTTTTTTATTCATGTCCGATCTCAATGTGTGGCAGATGGCCTCTTTATGCAGGTATCTCAACAAGAGTTTTTTTTCTACAAGAACTGTTTGATAGTCAGTTGTTCAACTTTACTGTTTTGGTATAGAGTAGTAGATATAGAAAGGATAGGACACTTCACTCAGTTTACTCACTAAATTTTCGGCGTCACATTTATAATATGTAAGAAATTTTGACAAACATAAAATGTTACATCCAAATACTGACCTTCACAAACTCTTTTTTCAGAAAATCCTAGAAATAAACAGAGCACAATTGAATAATCTTCCAATTTATCTACTCAAATCTGTGGGCATTCCCATAGGCTTATCCTTTTCGCCAACAATAGCTTTAAACTCAGTGATCCATTTATTTCTTATATAAACACGAAACTTTCATTTGCTAAGCGTCATCCGTGCACTTGAAAGCCTGAAGATGCCGAAAGGCGAAACCCGGGTCGTTAGTGACAAAATCTGTGTGAATGTACACAATTTGAACGATTCAAATTTAAACACTTGCTCGTTATTCAGCACAAGAAGTATTCAATATTACTTTTTATGGAATTTCTGAATCAGCATTTAATTCCTAAAACGATTCTTTAACATCTCAATAATATTGATTTTTTTGGTGTTTATTGTCTAGGAACTATAAAAGGTATACCAACTTTATAATTCATGATGGTATTGAGATCAAAGTTATTTTCGAATCTATCTTAGGATTGCTGAAATTTTCTCTTTGATAGAAGAAAATATTTATTCAGAATCTATATATTAATACTCGATAATGTCCGAATGATTGCATGATTGTCCGCGATTTCCCCTCCCCTGCCCCTTCCCACACCCTCCTTCACCAGCTCCGCTGACGCAATATTTTTATTCATATTAAAGACATATTTTCCCAATACACTGTTTATTATTTGACGAAACAAATCAAGTCGCTGAAAAATTGAATTATCATACAAAAAAACGCCACGACCGTCGATCGAACCATCGCCTGTAGATTATGAGTTGAGATCGTTACCGCTCGGGCAAACACACAACTGTCAGAATTGATCTAATTTAAATATTATATATTAAGCACACATTTAAATTATTCTAAAAATTCCAAAATACGCATACTTCACATGCATACATAAACAGTTGAATTATTCCAAAAATTCAATAATTTACGAGGTCTATTTCTGCTAATAGGAAAAATAATTGTTAGCAAACTTAAACATTATTCCAAAAATTAAGTAATTTACAAGGACTATTTTTGCTACTATGAAAAATGGTTGTTAGCAAACTTAAACATTATACCAAAAATAAAATAATTTACGAAATTTCTGCTTCTAAGAAAAATGGTTGTTAGCAAACTTAAACATTGTTCCAAAAATTAAGTAATTTACAAGGACTATTTTTGCTACTATGAAAAATGGTTGTTAGCAAACTTAAACATTATTCCAAAAATTCAATAATTTACGAGGTCTATTTCTGCTAATAGGAAAAATAATTGTTAGCAAACTTAAACATTATTCCAAAAATTAAGTAATTTACAAGGACTATTTTTGCTACTATGAAAAATGGTTGTTAGCAAACTTAAACATTATTCCAAAAATTCAATAATTTACGAGGTCTATTTCTGCTAATAGGAAAAATAATTGTTAGCAAACTTAAACATTATTCCAAAAATTAAGTAATTTACAAGGACTTTTTTTGCTACTATGAAAAATGGTTGTTAGCAAACTTAAACATTATTCCAAAAATTAAATAATTTACGAGGTCTATTTCTGCTAATAGGAAAAATAATTGTTAGCAAACTTAAACATTATTCCAAAAATTAAGTAATTTACAAGGACTATTTTTGCTACTATGAAAAATGGTTGTTAGCAAACTTAAACATTATTCCAAAAATTAAATAATTTACGAGGTCTATTTCTGCTAATAGGAAAAATAATTGTTAGCAAACTTAAAAATTATACCAAAAATAAAATAATTTACGAAATTTCTGCTTCTAAGAAAATGGTTGTTAGCAAACATAAACATTATTCCAAAGATTAAATAATTTACAAAATTTCTGCTTCTAGGAAAAATGATTGTTAGCAAACTTAAACATTATTCCAAAAATTCAATAACTTACGAAATTTCTGCTATTACGAAAAATAGTTGTTAGCAAACTAGAACATTATTCCAAAAATAAATAATTTACAATTTAAATACTGCAGGGCAGGGCTGTCGATATACGCCCCGAGATATTTCTTTTACTATCAGAATTTCTGGATTATTCAATAAATAGGTTAGTAATTTATTTTTCACGCCAGTAACTTTTCTGACTACTTAAAAATGCAACAAAAATCCCTCCGTTGAGGTCAACGGGCTTACAGCTAGTCTATATATTAATACTCGATAATGTCCGTATGATTGCATGATTGTCCGCGATTTCCCCTCCCCCTGCCCCTTCCCCCTCCCTCCTCACCAGCTCCGCTGACGCAATATTTTTATTCATACTAAAGACATATTTTCCCAATACACTGTTTATTATTTGACGAAACAAATCAAGTCGCTGAAAAATTGAATTATCATACAAAAAAACGCCACGACCGTCGATCGAACCATCGCCTGTAGATTATGAGTTGAGATCGTTACCGCTCGGGCAAACACACAACTGTCAGAATTGATCTAATTTAAATATTATATATTAAGCACACATTTAAATTATTCTAAAAATTCCAAAATACGCATACTTCACATGCATACATAAACAGTTGAATTATTCCAAAAATTCAATAATTTACGAGGTCTATTTCTGCTAATAAGAAAAATAATTGTTAGCAAACTTAAACATTATTCCAAAAATTAAGTAATTTACAAGGACTATTTTTGCTACTATGAAAAATGGTTGTTAGCAAACTTAAACATTATTCCAAAAATTCAATAATTTACGAGGTCTATTTCTGCTAATAGGAAAAATAATTGTTAGCAAACTTAAACATTATTCCAAAAATTAAGTAATTTACAAGGACTATTTTTGCTACTATGAAAAATGGTTGTTAGCAAACTTAAACATTATTCCGAAAATTCAATAATTTACGAGGTCTATTTCTGCTAATAGGAAAAATAATTGTTAGCAAACTTAAACATTATTCCAAAAATTAAGTAATTTACAAGGACTATTTTTGCTACTATGAAAAATGGTTGTTAGCAAACTTAAGTAAAATAATTTACGAAATTTCTGCTTCTAAGAAAAATGGTTGTTAGCAAACTTAAACATTGTTCCAAAAATTAAGTAATTTACAAGGACTATTTTTGCTACTATGAAAAATGGTTGTTAGCAAACTTAAACATTATTCCAAAAATTCAATAATTTACGAGGTCTATTTCTGCTAATAGGAAAAATAATTGTTAGCAAACTTAAACATTATTCCAAAAATTAAGTAATTTACAAGGACTATTTTTGCTACTATGAAAAATAATTGTTAGCAAACTTAAAAATTATACCAAAAATAAAATAATTTACGAAATTTCTGCTTCTAAGAAAAATGGTTGTTAGCAAACTTAAACATTATTCCAAAAATTCAATAATTTACGAGGTCTATTTCTGCTAATAGGAAAAATAATTGTTAGCAAACTTAAACATTGTTCCAAAAATTAAGCAATTTACAAGGACTATTTTTGCTACTATGAAAAATGGTTGTTAGCAAACTTAAACATTATTCCAAAAATTCAATAATTTACGAGGTCTATTTCTGCTAATAGGAAAAATAATTGTTAGCAAACTTAAACATTATTCCAAAAATTAAGTAATTTACAAGGACTATTTTTGCTACTATGAAAAATAATTGTTAGCAAACTTAAAAATTATACCAAAAATAAAATAATTTACGAAATTTCTGCTTCTAAGAAAAATGGTTGTTAGCAAACTTAAACATTATTCCAAAAATTCAATAATTTACGAGGTCTATTTCTGCTAATAGGAAAAATAATTGTTAGCAAACTTAAACATTGTTCCAAAAATTAAGCAATTTACAAGGACTATTTTTGCTACTATGAAAAATGGTTGTTAGCAAACTTAAACATTATTCCAAAAATTCAATAATTTACGAGGTCTATTTCTGCTAATAGGAAAAATAATTGTTAGCAAACTTAAACATTATTCCAAAAATTAAGTAATTTACAAGGACTATTTTTGCTACTATGAAAAATGGTTGTTAGCAAACTTAAACATTATTCCAAAAATTCAATAATTTACGAGGTCTATTTCTGCTAATAGGAAAAATAATTGTTAGCAAACTTAAACATTATACCAAAAATAAAATAATTTACGAAATTTCTGCTTCTAAGAAAAATGGTTGTTAGCAAACTTAAACATTGTTCCAAAAATTAAGTAATTTACAAGGACTATTTTTGCTACTATGAAAAATGGTTGTTAGCAAACTTAAACATTATTCCAAAAATTCAATAATTTACGAGGTCTATTTCTGCTAATAGGAAAAATAATTGTTAGCAAACTTAAACATTATTCCAAAAATTAAGTAATTTACAAGGACTATTTTTGCTACTATGAAAAATGGTTGTTAGCAAACTTAAACATTATTCCAAAAATTAAATAATTTACGAGGTCTATTTCTGCTAATAGGAAAAATAATTGTTAGCAAACTTAAACATTATTCCAAAAATTAAGTAATTTACAAGGACTATTTTTGCTACTATGAAAAATGGTTGTTAGCAAACTTAAACATTATACCAAAAATAAAATAATTTACGAAATTTCTGCTTCTAAGAAAAATGGTTGTTAGCAAACTTAAACATTGTTCCAAAAATTAAGTAATTTACAAGGACTATTTTTGCTACTATGAAAAATGGTTGTTAGCAAACTTAAACATTATTCCAAAAATTCAATAATTTACGAGGTCTATTTCTGCTAATAGGAAAAATAATTGTTAGCAAACTTAAACATTATTCCAAAAATTAAGTAATTTACAAGGACTATTTTTGCTACTATGAAAAATAATTGTTAGCAAACTTAAAAATTATACCAAAAATAAAATAATTTACGAAATTTCTGCTTCTAAGAAAAATGGTTGTTAGCAAACTTAAACATTATTCCAAAAATTCAATAATTTACGAGGTCTATTTCTGCTAATAGGAAAAATAATTGTTAGCAAACTTAAACATTGTTCCAAAAATTAAGCAATTTACAAGGACTATTTTTGCTACTATGAAAAATGGTTGTTAGCAAACTTAAACATTATTCCAAAAATTCAATAATTTACGAGGTCTATTTCTGCTAATAGGAAAAATAATTGTTAGCAAACTTAAACATTATTCCAAAAATTAAGTAATTTACAAGGACTATTTTTGCTACTATGAAAAATGGTTGTTAGCAAACTTAAACATTATTCCAAAAATTCAATAATTTACGAGGTCTATTTCTGCTAATAGGAAAAATAATTGTTAGCAAACTTAAACATTATACCAAAAATAAAATAATTTACGAAATTTCTGCTTCTAAGAAAAATGGTTGTTAGCAAACTTAAACATTGTTCCAAAAATTAAGTAATTTACAAGGACTATTTTTGCTACTATGAAAAATGGTTGTTAGCAAACTTAAACATTATTCCAAAAATTCAATAATTTACGAGGTCTATTTCTGCTAATAGGAAAAATAATTGTTAGCAAACTTAAACATTATTCCAAAAATTAAGTAATTTACAAGGACTATTTTTGCTACTATGAAAAATGGTTGTTAGCAAACTTAAACATTATACCAAAAATAAAATAATTTACGAAATTTCTGCTTCTAAGAAAAATGGTTGTTAGCAAACTTAAACATTGTTCCAAAAATTAAGTAATTTACAAGGACTATTTTTGCTACTATGAAAAATGGTTGTTAGCAAACTTAAATATTATACCAAAAATAAAATAATTTACGAAATTTCTGCTTCTAAGAAAAATGGTTGTTAGCAAACATAAACATTATTCCAAAGATTAAATAATTTACAAAATTTCTGCTTCTAGGAAAAATGATTGTTAGCAAACTTAAACATTATTCCAAAAATTCAATAACTTACGAAATTTCTGCTATTACGAAAAATAGTTGTTAGCAAACTAGAACATTATTCCAAAAATAAATAATTTACAATTTAAATACTGCAGGGCAGGGCTGTCGATATACGCCCCGAGATATTTCTTTTACTATCAGAATTTTTGGATTATTCAATAAATAGGTTAGTAATTTATTTTTCACGCCAGTAACTTTTCTGAATACTTAAAAATGCAACAAAAATCCCTCCGTTGAGGTCAACGGGCTTACAGCTAGTCATGTTTATTCGTCTATTTTCGTCTTTCCTTTTTTGAGTCTTCGGCCTCAAGTTTATTCTTCGGGTAAAATATCAACGTCAAAAATCGCACGAGTCAACCCTTCAAAATTTGTGACCTTCACAAATAATATTTGTTCTTCTATATAACTAGCTGTAAGCCCGTTGACCTCAACGGGGGGATTTTTGTTGCATTTTTAAGAAGTCAGAAAATTACAAACCTATTTATTGAATAAGCCAGAAATTCTAAAAATAAAATAAATATATCTCGGGCCATATATCGACAGCATGCCCTGTAGTATTTAAATTGTAAGTTATTTAATTTTTGGAATAATGTTGAGTTTGCTAACAATTAGTTTTCCTATTAGCAGAAATATACCTCGTAAATTACCTAATTTTTGGAATAATGTTTAAGTTTGCTGACAATTTTTTTCGTAGTGACAAAAATTTCGTAAAATATTAAATCTTTGGAATAATGTTCAAGTTTGCTAACAATCATTTTTCATAGTAGCATAAATCGACCTCGGCGCATATATCGACAGCCCTGCAGTTTTAAATTGTAAATTACTTAATTTTTGAAATAATGTTTAAGTTTGCTAATAATCATTTTTCACATGCAAAATGGTATAAATTAATTGCACATTTTATCAAAACAAAATTATCAATTTTCCATGTTACAATCAAATGCATATTTATCAGAATAAATTAACTTCACTAATTCACCAAGCGGAGCTTATTTTTAGGAATATATGAGTCTTTAAGGGAACCAAACATAAAAATGGTGAAACTTTTCCATTTGACTTTTAAGTGCAATTACGTTTTCAATTAATTTTTGTGGGAACTGTCATCAACTTTTAATTTTATGTGAAAGTTTTTTCAATAAATAAGCATAAAAAAGTAATACAAAATAACTTAGATTATTCCACGTATTGTGCTACAAACTGTGACACGTGTTTCGCCTATTTCAGAGGCATCCTCAGACAGACTTACTTTCAGTAAGTAAAAGTAAGTCTGTCTGAGGATGCCTCTGAAAGAGGCGAAACACATGTCACAGTTTGTAGCACAATACGTGGAATAATCTAAGTTATTTTTTATTTTATATTCAAATGAACTTCCACAAAGATACCGACGAATCCATCGAAAGCATAAACAATGTATTTTAGAGAAAAAATGATTTAAATTATGCAATAAAAAGGGTGGGTTCAGTTCACTTTTTCCCATCATCCTAACTTGGCTCACTTTGCCGTATTTTAATCTCGTTGACCCCAATCTATCAAACTATTTCGCTTACTTTATTTATATTACTATTTGAGCATAAATTTACCTTGTCCAAAGCATAGACTCGTTTACTCGTTATTTAAAACAAAAGATACAAAACTTTTAAATTATCGGGATAAATTCTAAATACCCTCTGTTAAAAAGTAAAATATTTAATAGCCGTCAGCATATGACACACATGGAATATTTGCATTTAACTGTCGAAACTATATTATGTAAAATATACCACATTCATATTTGACAGACGTCACAATCTTGAATAAAAACAATCGAAGTCAGTTTGTGAATCACAAATATCGTTCCATTTTCAAATGCTTGATTTATATAATGTATTTTTATCGCCTTGATATTTATGACGTTAGCTCAGTTGATAGAGAGCTCGACTGGTAATCCAGAGTTCTGTGTTCGATCCACGGTCGCGGCGTTTTTTTGTATGAAATTTTTTCAGCGATTTGTATCGTCAAATAATAAACAGTGTATTGGGAAAATATGTCTTTAGTATGAATAAAAATATTGCGTCAGCGGAGCTGGTGAGGAGGGTGGGGGAAGGGGCAGGGGGAGGGGATATCGCGGACAATCATTCAGACGGACGGACATTATCGAGTATTAATATATAGATATTTAGAAAAACGTGCATACATTTATCTAATATATAATCTACTTTATGTGCTGCCACACCGCTCATCCGATTGCAATAAAACTTCGACAAACTTTTTGCTTGCACTTCCGGGAAGCTTATAGGCATAGTAAAGTTAACTTACAGTAGGTCTTATATATAAAAATCAATGTTTTTGTTTCTGCCATACAGTTCATTCTGACAACGTATGCTTGCACTTGCGCGAAGGTTATAGTACAATTAACTTACAGTAAGTGGCGCGTGTTTTGTACCATAGAAAATCGGCAGCAAACGTCAAACGTCAAACAGACAAAAAGAAAACATACACTTCAATAAACACAATTAAAACACAAACACTTTCTTTCTTTCAGTGGCATTGCAACGTTTGCCGGGAACTGGTTAGTTACGTATAAAATATTAAAGGAAAATACATATTCAAGCGATCATATTGGCTCAGTATAGAGTCGACTGCATTATGGTTGGCAAAAACGTTAACATGATTAAATTCTTAAATTTTACTGATCAAATAAGAGTATGTATATGTGATTCTTACATAATAATGTACAGTGGAACCTTTCATAACAAGTAATTCGCATAACGAGCAAAACAGATTGTGAAATAAATGCTCCCTTAACGAGCGAAATTTCGTATAACGAGTGACGCAGAGTTTTGGAAAGATCACTTTTACATCGTTACTTGCTTCAAGATGATTGACCATACGTGGGTAGAGATAACCAAGAGTACCCTCACTTCTGCTTGGAAAAAGCTTTAGCCAGAGAGCGTTGTAGAATGTGATTTTGAGAAGTTTCAAACAGTACCTGTGGAGTCTACAGTCAATGAGTTGTATCTTTGGCCAATATCATAGAACTGGAGGTGGATAACAACGATAAAGTACAAATTGCGCATGTATGACCATATGTTGAAAGTCATATGTGTTTGATTCGAGGTTTCAAACCGTTAAACTAAATAAATTAAACTTAAAGTTAATCATAATGGTACAGCAAAATCAACAGATAGCAGCACAAGTTTGATAGACAAACAAAATGGCGGCTGTGATAATACTCAGTGGCTTTCAATCGACGCTAAAAATATAGATTACCCTATTGGTTGAAGTTTTTTTTTTCATTTGTGAAAGATAGTAAAGATTTGCAATCTCTCTTCGCCACTCTTATCGGTAAATATACGTGAGCCTAAAACTTACGGTCACTCGTATTTGAGTTAACGTACAGAGCGGTTCTAGCAGTCTGGGTCAAATTAGGGGTCTACATCCGCCAAAGGGCGCCAAACACATCCTTCCATCTGAAGTTTAGTGAACTCATGCTTGCACCTAGAAAATGGGTTTACTGCGGTCCGTCCTCATACGGGCCTAATAGGCCACGCTGATCTGATCTCAACCGAGGCCAATTTTGAGGCATTTGTAAAATTTCCAATATCATATGGGAAACGAAATATTCTTTATTCCTCTTTAGATTCAGCGCGGAGTAGATTAAGTTTTTCCTCCTCGGCGGATTCTCAGTCTACGGATACATTAGATAAGTAATGTCACTTTGACTAAATGTTCGTTTAAAAATAAACATTTTCTTCTTTTCTTTGTATTTTTAGGCGCATGATAAAAAAATATGTCCCGTGCAGATTTGTGAAGGACCAAGAACATGAAGAGTAAAATCGTTTATTTTCTTTATCGTTATTATGTTACCGATGGCGGCCGTGAAACATCAACTGAATACAAATAACATTTGGTGGTGGGACAATCAACAACCAATTTTAAGTTTTAATTTTTGACAAAATAGTTTCAGTTTCTCTTATTTTAGGTTATATTCCAAACATTAACACACCGGGCTTAAGAGCCAGGAATATTTTCAGCGTTGCTAAAAAAATATTGATTTTCCATCACGTTTTCTGTTGACTAACTCATTGTCTCGAGTTATTATTACTTAATAGGTTTATCTTCTGGCTGAGCATAGTATTTTTTTATAGTAATATCTATAGTTTCAATCACCAAAAACCTTTATTTACGTTGGTGGTTATTTCAAGACATTTTTAATCTGGGAAACGTGGAAATGGGGTAGGTGAACAGTTTTAAAGCGGACACGTTTAACGCCTGGGGGCGGGTTTTGGTGATCGTGCCAAAACCGCATCTCGCCGACCCTAGCTGACAAAATTTTAGAATGACATTAAGAATATTCACTGTTTTTAGTTGGAATTGATCATTTCATTTATAATTGTGGCGTTCAGGGTATAAACCATCTAAAATCATTTAGTTTATTGATGAAATTTTGGATAAATACATCTTTTGAAAAAGTAAAATAGTAAAAAAAAATACTAATTCTTTAACACTATTTAATAATCAAAAGTATATGTACGTCACCTGCTGTGGCCCAGTTGATTAGAGCTTACTCTACCAATCATGCAGGTCTGGGTTCGATTACCGGTAACGATCACAGTGAATTTGAGAATTATTCAATTCAAAGTTGTGATCGAAGACTGGGTGTTTGTGATATTAATCCACATTATTTCGTCTCCTCCCATCCTTATTATTAACTCGGCTCCAAAGGAGAAGAGAAAAATGCTTTAAACTTGAAAACGATCTTCGAGATTCAAGAGAGTGAAATGATAACATTACTAAAATAAATTTGGTGGGGTTATATATGGGTTATGTCCTTTTTCCTTTCCAGAGTCGATATTATTGTAGTTTTACGTATTTCATTTTCCGTTGAAGGGTTTAAAACTGAAGTGGTAAAATAACATTTATTTTATACTTTACAAATAATGAACCTTCTTACCACATTTGCCAAAAATTACATACCTGCCATTTTGCATAAATATGTTGAATTTCATATATAATTTCCAAAGTAAACAAGAAATAATTTCTACTACTAACTGTGCTTACCAAAATGAAGACGCAAACGCTGTAGAAGTGGGTACATTAGGGCGGCTGGAGGGTAGAAAAGGTCAAGAGGACGAATAATAAAGTGCCGAAAAATAGGGGACATTACGAGAATTTTGCGCAGTAACAGGCACGACAGAGAAATTAAATAGAATCACAATGAAACTGTGCGCCGTGTTGCTAAATAATTTGTAACAATATAAATAGTTGTAATAATAATGTAAACGTCGCCTGCTGTAGCCCAGTTGGTTAGAGCTTGCTCTACCGATCACGCAGGTCTGTGTTCGATTTCCGTTCAGATCACAGTGAGTTTGAGATTTATTCAATTCAAAGTTGTGATCGAAGACTGGGTGCTTGCGATATAAATCCACATTATTTCCTCTCCTCCCATCCTTCTGATCCTTTAATAACTGGGTGTAGCAATAGCGATTAGTCAACCACTAACCCTGTTCTAGACTTATCCTTCTTTCCCTACTACTCACTTTGAAAAAAGTGAGTTTGAGCGACTGAGTAAAAAATAGTTCTCGTAGAAGAAAAAAAACTTCTGTTGAGGTACCTCCATTAGAAGGCCATATGCTCTACATTGGGAGCGGACATGGATAATAAAATAATAATATGTACACCTGCCGCAGTTTAATGAGTATCTATTGAGTCGATGGCATTGTGTTCATATCCCAATTGCGACCCTCGCTTGAAATAAAACATTGAAATACTTCACGAGGACTTCACTGCTTCAAGAAATAAAGATGTCTCCAAATAAACTAGCTATTATTGTTAACCTTCTAACAATTTATAATTGAACTCAATGCGGACTGCCTGATACACACAGCTCTACACGATTAAAACCGAATGCCATTTGTTTAACATTTGAATTCTACCAGTACTGATTTTTTTTATTATTATTATTCCATGTCCGCTCCCAATATGGAGCATATGGACTCCTAATGGAGTTTATCTCAACAGATTTTTTTTCTACGAGAACTGCTTGTTACTCAGTTGCTCAACCTCTCTTTTTCCAAAGAGAGTAGGAATAGAAGGAAAGGGCAAGGACAGGACTAGTGGTTAGCTAATCGCTCTCTATACGCCCCGTTCATAGGATAGGATGGGTAAGAGGGGGGAAAATTCAAGACATCACATACATCTATGCCTTTGAACAGAAATTCATAAATCAATTGAAAAATCAATTTATAAAACTGCCCGTACCGGGATTCGAACCCGTGCCCTCCGTAGCGGTAGCCAACGATGTTGACCACTCGACCACACAGGCGGCAACTGTACTGATTTACGGTAGTTAATCATAGCACATAACGAAGACACGAAAGAACCGTATACTGAGCGACGAGAATAGATGCTTTCGTCAGATAATGGGAGTAAAATTGTTTAATTTCATGAGGAACTCTGAGATTAGACAGCGTTCTGTCACGTCGGTGGTCATGAAAAGACTTTGGAACTAGTTTGGTCACGTGCTGCGGATGCTTCCGGAGGGCTTTAACCCTGCGTGTCTCGGCTTACAACCGATGGGTTCCCTGCTTCCTAGACGGACGTCGGGTACTATCCATTGGATGTACTTTTTAAAACTGAAGGATGCCACAGTCTCATAACAGGAAGCAAAACAATAGGTGGGAAACATGAAGGTGGAGCGTGAGAGTGAATACGGTAAAAAAAAATAGTTATAAATTTTATTATATACCATAGACCAGCGATTTCCAACCTGGGAGGCGTGGACTATTGCAAAGGGAGGCGCGAACAGTCCAAAATATTTATGATGCTAGCTTTTAACAACAATGTACATGTGTATGTGTTTATTCCAATTCTTTAATTGTTAATGGGACTTATTTTTCTTTTTAATGGTCACAGTATTAGAATTTTAAAATTTTCTTAAAACCATCATAAAAGAAATTGTTTACGAGAACTGGTTTTCATTTTTCATCTCCTTTTTTTTCATTTCAGAGGGTAAGAGATGAAGAGGGTAAGATATGTGCTTATTCCAATTCTTTAATTGGTAATGTGACTTATTTTTCTTTTTAATGGTCACAGTATTAAAATTTTAAATTTTTCTTAAAAGCATCATAAAATAAATTGTTTACGAGAACTGGTTTTCATTTTTCATCTTTTTTTTCATTTAAGAGGGTAAGAGATGAATAATAAATAATGAATACATAAAAATATTTGGAACAAGCTATTTGTTTTCTCTAGCCTCCGTAATTTAACGTGTCTTTATTAATATATGAAATAAAGGATGGGTAGGCGCAAAGATATTTTTTCTTCAAAGGGAGGCGCAGTAACGTAAAGGTTGGAAACCACTGCCATAGACTATAAGCCCAAACGCATTCGGAATTCATATTACATAAATAAAGTCATCAATTCGTTTGGAAATTCGGATGTTCGATTTTTAAAAAAATGGTGACTTTGGTAAATTTATTTGGCATAGTAACACAATTTATAGATTGACAAGACAACAGCGGGAGCTTATTTCTTTGCCATTATTGAACCGTTTTAAAGAAAGGCGACCGACATTGGCGCACAAGGCTCTTCCACCAGGACAATGCGCACGTAGGCTTTGAATTGAAAATTATCTTTCTTTTCTACCAGTCTCTTGTGACTTTGAGATGTTCTCTAAATTTAAAAAAAAATGAATCAGACCATAAATATGTTCGTTGAATCGAGATATATAAGGATTATCGATAATTATTTTTTTTACTTTTTCAAAACATATTTTTGTAATAGAAATTATAATTATAAAAATAAAATATCACTGCAATGGAAATATTAAAAAATCGTACACTTTTTCACTATTACAACATTTTTAATAAAAATCAGAACCGGTTTCGCTCTTCACGAGAATTATTAATTTGTACTAAAAAATGCTCGTTGAAAAATCTTTATTAAAAATGTGGATTTAATACAAAAAAGTTTTTTTTAAATTGAATATACATAAATAGTAATTTTGAGTTTTTTACAACAAAAAAAAAAACATTTTTACGAAACCTTTTTAGCTACCTCGTAAAACCCCTGAATCGTAGTTTTGTAATAAATGATCACCTGTCCTACAACCAAACGTAGTGGTACGTGAAAAATTACGCCATTAAGTAATTTAATAAATTTGTAATAATAAATTTTTGCATATACATACCTCTGAATCAATTATAATATATAACAGTTTAAATATAGTAGAGATCAATTTTCCTTTGAAATTTGATGACTATAATTAGTCTACTTTTTAAAATACTGCTGGTATAATATGATAATTTGTCTCATAAATTATTTTTTAAAAAGTTACTCCAGCCGTACTTGTATAAATAGCTATCTGATGTGTAGATATTTTAGATGAACAGATAATATCGTAGCTGTGTAGAGGCAACGGGCGTCTACGCTCGGTGCAGCGTAGAGTTTCGTAGCGTGCAGTAGAGATGTGCTTGCATACTACGAGTCAGTACACACTATTGATTCTCATGGAAGCTACCATGACCGATTATGACCCTTGCACAGTAGCGGCAAGATGTGTTCTATTCTATTTTTAAACATCTATTTTTAGCGCCTTTCATAAACAAAATTATTCTGAATAAACTTTGCGGAATATTTTCTTTATAATAATAATGTATAACACGAATTTCATTCGTGTGTAAATAAATCGACGCATACTATTTTGACAGACGATTCCAACGTATTTAAAACAAGTCAATAGTGACGATTTTTGGGTAGATTAAATAAAATAATCTTTTGTAAGACGTCTAATAATGAATTTAGAATTAAGTAAAACATTAAGAACGTCAGAAAGAATTCAATTATTTATCTTTGAGTTCGAGAACAATCTCGAATGTTATAAAACATTTTATAAAATCGATAATTAATTAAATAATATCTAAAAATGATCACGCACAGCGGATAGCGGTGGAACCTTGTACCATCACAGTGAAGTACTTGAAATAATGTTTTCATACGAACATTATTGTTTTATCTGATTCTGAAAAAGCTCATGGAAATTGACAACTGTCAAATGTAAAATTATAGTTATTTAACGAATCAAGTGTTTGTTCCTTAAGTTTTTACATAATAATAAGAATCTTCAAAACGCGATTGAGTGAAAAAATAAAGAAAAGCATATTTGATGTGTTTATGTGTGTGAAAATTGAAAAATATCGATATCATGTTGTTATCAAATTGATAATTTAATATAATTTTTAGCATTCGGTTACACTTATTTAAAAAGCGCAAATTTATTACTTTTATCGACAAATTAGAGATTAATATTAATGTTATGATGCTAAAATCTATATATTAATAGTCGTTAATCGTCCGTCCGTCCGTCCGTCCGTCCGTCCGTCCGTCCGTCCGTCCGTCCGTCTGTAAATTGTCCCCGATTTCCCCTTCCCCTCCTCCGCCCCAGCCACGCTGTCAACATTTTTTTATTCATACTAAAGAGATACTTTTTTCGTTTGTATATTATGGTCGCGATTTCGCCTTTTCGATGACGTCAAGAAAGACGGTCCCCCTCCCCCCCATCCTGCCCCGCTGTCGTCATTAATTCATTTCTTCATTTTTCTCTGACGTCATGAGTGAATTTTTGAAATCATGACATTTTTATTTTATTATGTGTAATGTGTAAAAACAATTAATTTTCAAAAAATATTCTCTCAAGCTGTGGGATTCGATACCATGCCCCAATTTTCATGCGCGTCGTTCGGACGGCTTACACACTGGTCTACGAATCCACTTGAGAAAAGCGATATAAAAACTTTATATAATTTAAATAATACAAAGCAAAAAAAAAGAACGCGTTTTAAGTGAACTAATAATGACATCTGTGGGTGAAATCTTGCACTAAACGATATTGAATTCCAAGATTTCCACCTGCAGGGTTGTGAACGGCTATATAGGGCTGCTCAATTATATATAATAATTTAATTAACTATTTATTTATATATATACGAAAAATGGTTGTTAGCAAACTTAAACATTATTCCAAAAATTAAATAATTTACGAGGTCTATTTCTGCTAATAGGAAAAATAATTGTTAGCAAACTTAAACATTATTCCAAAAATGAAGTAATTTACAAGGACTATTTTTGCTACTATGAAAAATAATTGTTAGCAAACTTAAAAATTATACCAAAAATAAAATAATTTACGAAATTTCTGCTTCTAAGAAAAATGGTTGTTAGCAAACTTAAACATTGTTCCAAAAATTAAGTAATTTACAAGGACTATTTTTGCTACTATGAAAAATGGTTGTTAGCAAACTTAAACATTATTCCAAAAATTAAATAATTTACGAGGTCTATTTCTGCTAATAGGAAAAATAATTGTTAGCAAACTTAAACATTATTCCAAAAATTAAGTAATTTACAAGGACTATTTTTGCTACTATGAAAAATAATTGTTAGCAAACTTAAAAATTATACCAAAAATAAAATAATTAACGAAATTTCTGCTTCTAAGAAAAATGGTTGTTAGCAAACATAAACATTATTCAAAAATTAAATAATTTACGAGGTCTATTTCTGCTAATAGGAAAAATAATTGTTAGCAAACTTAAACATTATTCCAAAAATTAAGTAATTTACAAGGACTATTTTTGCTACTATGAAAAATAATTGTTAGCAAACTTAAAAATTATACCAAAAACAAAATAACTAACGAAATTTCTGCTTCTAAGAAAAATGGTTGTTAGCAAACTTAAACATTATTCCAAATATTAAATAATTTACGAGGTCTATTTCTGCTAATAGGAAAAATAATTGTTAGCAAACTTAAACATTATTCCAAAAATTAAGTAATTTACAAGGACTGTTTTTGCTACTATGAAAAATGGTTGTTAGCAAATTTAAACATTATTCCAAAAATTAAATAATTTACGAGGTCTATTTCTGCTAATAGAAAAAATAATTGTTAGCAAACTTAAACATTATTCCAAAAATTAAGTAATTTACAAGGACTATTTTTGCTACTATGAAAAATAATTGTTAGCAAACTTAAAAATTATACCAAAAATAAAATAATTAACGAAATTTCTGCTTCTAAGAAAAATGGTTGTTAGCAAACATAAACATTATTCCAAAAATTAAATAATTTACGAGGTCTATTTCTGCTAATAGGAAAAATAATTGTTAGCAAACTTAAACATTATTCCAAAAATTAAGTAATTTACAAGGACTATTTTTGCTACTATGAAAAATAATTGTTAGCAAACTTAAAAATTATACCAAAAACAAAATAACTAACGAAATTTCTGCTTCTAAGAAAAATGGTTGTTAGCAAACTTAAACATTATTCCAAATATTAAATAATTTACGAGGTCTATTTCTGCTAATAGGAAAAATAATTGTTAGCAAACTTAAACATTATTCCAAAAATTAAGTAATTTACAAGGACTATTTTTGCTACTATGAAAAATAATTGTTAGCAAACTTAAAAATTATACCAAAAATAAAATAATTAACGAAATTTCTGCTTCTAAGAAAAATGGTTGTTAGCAAACTTAAACATTATTCCAAAAATTAAATAATTTACGAGATCTATTTCTGCTAATAGGAAAAATAATTGTTAGCAAACTTAAACATTATTCCAAAAATTAAGTAATTTACAAGGACTATTTTTGCTACTATGAAAAATAATTGTTAGCAAACTTAAAAATTATACCAAAAACAAAATAACTAACGAAATTTCTGCTTCTAAGAAAAATGGTTGTTAGCAAACTTAAACATTATTCCAAATATTAAATAATTTACGAGGTCTATTTCTGCTAATAGGAAAAATAATTGTTAGCAAACTTAAACATTATTCCAAAAATTAAGTAATTTACAAGGACTATTTTTGCTACTATGAAAAATGGTTGTTAGCAAATTTAAACATTATTCCAAAAATTAAATAATTTACGAGGTCTATTTCTGCTAATAGAAAAAATAATTGTTAGCAAACTTAAACATTATTCCAAAAATTAAGTAATTTACAAGGACTATTTTTGCTACTATGAAAAATAATTGTTAGCAAACTTAAAAATTATACCAAAAATAAAATAATTAACGAAATTTCTGCTTCTAAGAAAAATGGTTGTTAGCAAACATAAACATTATTCCAAAAATTAAATAATTTACGAGGTCTATTTCTGCTAATAGGAAAAATAATTGTTAGCAAACTTAAACATTATTCCAAAAATTAAGTAATTTACAAGGACTATTTTTGCTACTATGAAAAATAATTGTTAGCAAACTTAAAAATTATACCAAAAACAAAATAACTAACGAAATTTCTGCTTCTAAGAAAAATGGTTGTTAGCAAACTTAAACATTATTCCAAATATTAAATAATTTACGAGGTCTATTTCTGCTAATAGGAAAAATAATTGTTAGCAAACTTAAACATTATTCCAAAAATTAAGTAATTTACAAGGACTATTTTTGCTACTATGAAAAATAATTGTTAGCAAACTTAAAAATTATACCAAAAATAAAATAATTAACGAAATTTCTGCTTCTAAGAAAAATGGTTGTTAGCAAACTTAAACATTATTCCAAAAATTAAATAATTTACGAGATCTATTTCTGCTAATAGGAAAAATAATTGTTAGCAAACTTAAACATTATTCCAAAAATTAAGTAATTTACAAGGACTATTTTTGCTACTATGAAAAATAATTGTTAGCAAACTTAAAAATTATACCAAAAACAAAATAACTAACGAAATTTCTGCTTCTAAGAAAAATGGTTGTTAGCAAACTTAAACATTATTCCAAATATTAAATAATTTACGAGGTCTATTTCTGCTAATAGGAAAAATAATTGTTAGCAAACTTAAACATTATTCCAAAAATTAAGTAATTTACAAGGACTATTTTTGCTACTATGAAAAATGGTTGTTAGCAAATTTAAACATTATTCCAAAAATTAAATAATTTACGAGGTCTATTTCTGCTAATAGAAAAAATAATTGTTAGCAAACTTAAACATTATTCCAAAAATTAAGTAATTTACAAGGACTATTTTTGCTACTATGAAAAATAATTGTTAGCAAACTTAAAAATTATACCAAAAATAAAATAATTAACGAAATTTCTGCTTCTAAGAAAAATGGTTGTTAGCAAACATAAACATTATTCCAAAAATTAAATAATTTACAAAATTTCTGCTATTACGAAAAATAGTTGTTAGCAAACTAGAACATTATTCCAAAAATAAATAATTTACAATTTAAATACTGCAGGGCAGGGCTGTCGATATACGCCCCGAGATATTTCTTTTACTATCAGAATTTCTGGATTATTCAATAAATAGGTTAGTAATTTTTTTTTCACGCCAGTAACTTTTCTGACTACTTAAAAATGCAACAAAAATCTCTCCGTTGAGGTCAACGGGCTTACAGCTAGTAGCTGCATCTTATTAATAGTCTATGACAAAGCTACTCTAAAAGTTTGACCAGTGACATCTAGGTTTAATTGAATCAAAACAAAATATTTGGAACGGTTTTTTTTTTGACACCCGTCAAAGCGCACACATTTGTGTATGTATGTGGACTGAATTATGTTGAAAAACGACGACAAATATCATTTAAGCAAACTATTCCGAATATTTTGCGATTTTTCTCAATATTACGGATTTATTCCCGGCTTTTTCCGCCATTTCAAAATTTACATTTTTTGCATCTCTAGTGATGAGTGCGTATACATGAACAACCATTTTGAGGCATACTGATATCATTAAAAGCAAAAAATATATATATTTATATACAAAACGTCGTATGAGAAGTTGCATCAGTGTAAACAATTTAAAACAAACGTACCGGAACTTTTAGCCGGTTTTACATACAGGCGTTTTCATTTGCAATCGAGAAACAAAAGAAAAGGTGTGTAAGAGTTCTTTTTCGTTTTAAAGAATAAACATTACCCAATGTGTTCTTAAAATTCTTATAATATCCGCAAAACAGGGTTTCCAAATTTTATTGCGCCTGGAGCCTCCCATGTGCTTAATCAGCCACTGGTTGCGAGATGAGCAATCTTTTTTGGAATTTTACCTTTTTTAGCCAATATGTCATAGCCATGATTTTGTTCTTCTAAAACCAATCGGTGATTTCATTAAGAAGACCTTTAACATTGTTTAGTAAGTTTGCTTCAGATACAATATATTATAAAATCTAAATACCTACATAGACGTAAATAATTTGAGGCCAATAGGTATCTCTTACTATAGACTAGGTAGGATTACTTGTTTATACGATTTTTGATAGTTTTTAAGTATGATCTTTAATGTTTCAAATCCAAATAACTGAAAAAATATGCATTCTTTGTTTCATAAAGCAATATATTTTGACAGAACAGTTTGCAACGCATCGTCATTTCATATAGCCTGTCTAGAATGCAAAGTACATAAGTCTGAAAGACTTACGAACTTTTCTCACTGGAAAGGAAGTGTAAAAATTTATTTATTTTATTTAGAATTTTCAATTTCATTGAGTAATTGTAATACTTAATTATAAAATGTCCCAATGAATAATTGTTTTTAGTACGTTCCGACCTTTTTTATATTAAATTTATCTTCTCACTTAATGTTGAAATAAGACTAAATTGCAAAAAAATCATTTTCGATTTTATTGCGACAAGCTTTGCATTTTAATCTAGCAATATCTTCTTCATTTAAAGATTCGTTAATTTAATTTTGAATATTTTTAGGCTATAGCGTTTTATCAGGGCTGCCAATATTGACCATTCAATATAAAAATTATGATCATAAACAAGAGACTTTATTGAAACATATTTTTTATAACAAATTTTTAAATTTAAATAATCCTTTTTTTTACATTTTTGTACCTCGAAGCATTGTAAATGCTGCATTATTTATAATCTTGGCACACATTTACTGATGAGAAATGTTTCTGTAGTGTATATATAATTATGTTTTTTTTTTTACTTGATAATCGAATAAGAACAATTATAACTTTGTTAAAAGATCAGGTGGATGTTAAATGACGTAATAACTATTGATTTACCAAACATTGTCAGAGTTGGATGATTACGAAGCGTCTCTGAAGATCGACGCGCGCCGCGTCTAGACACCGCCGACCGCCCACTTTCCCCGCCGTACAGCGGCAACACTTGGGTCATTGGGCGGGCCTCCGTATTTGTTTTCATCCCAGTCTGGGAGGCGGATCCAGACGCTCGGTTCCTTGCAACTCGTTCATTTTACAATATTATTTATTTTCCAGCGAAAGTGACCATCGAGTTCAAGTTCGTACAAAGTGAGTTTCAATTATTGTCTTTGATTGCGTTCTGTCACTTTTGACAACTATTTTGTATTTAAAACACTGGTTAAAATTACCAAGTCAAAAAACACCACAAAGTTCAACTGAAAACAAATCCGCGTAATGTACACCACCGTGATTTTATTTTGTATTGTGATCGAACAAGATTGTATTTTTCGAACTATCATTGCGAACATACAATTTTATAAGATTTATTTCTTTGTTTCAGTTTTCACAATGGAAAATGACACAAGCAAACCTTATAAGCTATGCGATTTAGAGCGCGAAAAACGTAAAGGTGTCGTTGCAACATCGTTAGAAGATCTAGTATCCAAAGTTCCAGAAAAACTAGGATATACTATTGATAATGAAACGATCACGGTTGTCCTGGAGTCTGACGGTACCGAGGTGGACGACGAAGAGTATTTTGCAACTTTGGAGCCCGACACGAGTTTGATGGCGCTTCGGGGGACCGAAAAGTGGTGTCCGAATGTTCCTAAGTGTCATATATCGCTGGATCAGACCGATGATGCTGGGATGGAAGAAAAGGGACAAGTTGCAGGCCTCGTCGGGAGACTACAGCACAATTTGTGTCACATCTCGTTACTGGGAGGACAGGACTTGGAGCTCTTATCGGACATGGATCCCGATAGCTTAGCAGATATTGTATCTGAGAAAGATAACAAAATTTTCTTGGAACAATTGAAGGAAGCTTCTGGAAGGTAAATGATTTATATATTAATTTCTTATTCTAACTCAGTGGCTTATGACCGGTAATCTGCGAGATCGTTACAAATGAAGAATTGTTGTCAACGGATCATGATTGTAAAATCAAATTTTAAGAAATTATTCTTCAGAGCTCTCCACAAGCCAATTGAAATTTTGTTACAATTTTAACATCATATTTGTGTGAGATTGGCTTCTCAGCATTAAGCAATATTAAAACTAAAAACAAGGGCAAAAAACAAATTTTGTTTTACATTGTCAGACAAAGATACGAAAGTTCTTATAGACCTGATATATTGTTGAAATCTGTGAATGGTATAATGACGAATAAAGCAATTGGTAGGCCTTGTTTTTCGAATTACGATGACTAAATTTACAATATTTATAGGTTTTATAGAATATATGTTATTTTGAGAATACTTATATTGGAGGCTCCAAGTTCAGATCTCTTGCGCTTACGGGGTTATCTGCCACTGGGACGGTATCAAGTTCGAGTATCGCATCAATAATATTTCTACGAATTTTTTTTTTTATAGTCTTACTATCATAGTATATAATATATTCATATCAATATAGTAGAATGAAATATATCAACTGTGGAAAAGAAAAAGGACGTAACCCACAGTTTTTTCAAAACAGCTTTTTTTCAATAATCACAATGTATCAAACTTCATACACGTTCTATCAAAAAGATGTAAGCTGCAAATGCCGAATTAGTATCTAAATGTAGCTTTTAAGTTTAAAAAAATATGAGCTTGTGAAAATTGAAACCAAGAAAAAAGACTGAAAAAAGGTTTTTCCTAGACAACTTCTTAAATTAATATTAGATTATGTCAATTAAACACCAGTTTAGAACTCTCCGTTCACTTGAAGGTTGTGGATATTTCATAATTTGCATCTGTTCCAAAATCATCAAAACACGTTTTTTGTGTCTCCTGTAAAATTTGATTTGTGTGGGTTACGTCCTTTTTCGTTTCCACATTCAATATATATTTCATTCTATTATATTGATGCAGTTTTTATTGGAATTTTTATGATTTTGATGATTTTAACACTCTATGAATTTTTCTTATAAAGGCTCCATGACTTTGATACGGTTAAAAAGCACTACTCTTTTTGCAGTGTAGGAAATAATTAATAAAATATTAACATTGTACAATTTGATTTGGCAACATTAAATTTTTTTAATTTTTAATGGAAAATCTACTATCCACTTCTCATATACCGAAAAGTAAACTGTTTCCTTATGAATCATATCGTTTGATGATTATTATTTCACTTACATCAACAAACAATGTTGTTCACTACACTAATTTACATATTCAAAATTAATGACTCTTTTGACTCATTTAAAAAAACATAACTAAGATTATCATTATATTGACTCATTGAAAATAAATTGAGCAGAATTATGATTATATGCTATATTATATAGGATCCATAGCAACGGTCAAACAGTGACAAATTTTATTGAACCAATAATAAATTGTATTCATTAAAATATTATCATGTCCATCAGGCACAATGGTCTCTAAAAATTAATGTTGAATATATATGCTTCGATTTCTTGCACTCAAACCTTGTTTTGCCCTATAATAAACATAATGAAAAAAAACCAGCCCTGAATTATTTTAAAAGAATTTCAATTTCAATGAGTTTAGGCATTTTGACGGACAATAGAAACTTGAAAAAAGAAATGTTCTGATATATTTGCCTAAACCACAACTTTTTGGACTTAATTTTTTTATGGACATCCCTCAAAAATCAAATATGATATTTTTTTTAAACTTTTTACTTAAAATATATGTATTTTGAATGTAATGGAAATTAAAAAAGTTAATTTGTTGTATTTTATTATCATTACAACTCTTGATAAAATCTTACTATACATGCCTATATTACTTTAAATCATAGTTACGCGTGTTCATCTATGTATATTATACATTGCTTATTTGTTTGAAATGCAGTAATAAAATATCACTTACCACAGATTTTTTTCTGGTGTAAAAACTAATAAAATAAATATATTGATTTTTGTGTAGATAGAAACAAATGATTTTTTCGTGAAAATGTGTCGTAAGTAAGAAGAAACAAAAAAACAATCTTTGGTCATTTAACAATCAAAGCATTTGAACATGTTCACCGCTAATTGATCTATGAGCAGATTGACATTGAGTAAAATGTGTTCAACAAATAGATATTTGTTCACTACATTAGTGTTTCTGAACATTTTTAAAGTCAGAGCAGACAAGCACTGTTTGCAGTAATATAATAAATAATAATCTGTACCTATTTTTTTATACTCCATTGTTAAAATCAAATCACTTGAATCTAATTTCATTTGTTTGTATATGTTTTCTTTTTTGTATTGGTACATTAACATCGTATTTACTATTATCGTGTTCACATTTTCTTTTTTAACTGTCTGGCTCTTTCTCATTCGGTGATATTATACATTTGTTATTACCAGGGCTGTGGAGTCGCGTGAAAAAAAGACGACTCCGACTCCAGCTTTTAAATAATTAACGACTCTGACTCAGAGGAAATTTTTCAATAATTTCATTTTAACTTATATATATACAAAATACAATATTCTTTGTGTTTTAGTATATGTAATTAAAGTGACATCTGATGCTCAATCAACCTGCCCTATCACTTTGGAAAATTTAACACTCAAATTTTAGTTAATAGTTTAATGACAAGAGCCACATCTGGTATACTTAATGCGACCAGACATCTCATTTTCACCAGTACAGTCTCGTTTTCAGGCGGAGTATTCCGGTGACAACGAACATAGTTTCAATGTCCCGTTTTCAAATAGAGAAAAACTTGCAGTAACAATTTAAAAAACACGCACAAAATCAAAGTCTTGGCGGTAGAGTCTAGAGTAATAGATAAAGGTGTGGGCCTAAATAATACATTTCAATGTAAATACCGTATTTTTTATATCATTTCATATATGAATGTATTTAATATGACATGAAAAAACATTACTATCTAGTCCAGGCGTGGGGAAACTGCGGCCTTTTGGCTACTCTGGTGTGACCTTCTGGCCAATTCTGTTATTCTGTAAATTTTTGTAAATTCATAAATTCCTGAGATTTTGGATTTAAAAATTCCTGGAAGATCTAAAAAAAAGATGCCACGCTGCTTATTTAGGCAAATCCGTAAATTTTTGGGATTTTCGATGCCAAAATCCTTGGGACAACCTAAAAAAAAACAAAGGTCCCACGCTGGTAATTTTGGGAAATCCGAAAATTTCTGGGCCTTAGAAATTGGCATGTAATTGTTTCCGGCCAAAGATTACTCCCTAGTCAATGTTTACTGCGGCCTTATGTCGAATCAGAAAAATGAATGCGGCCTTTAGAGAATAAAAGGTTCCCCACCCCTGTTCTAGTCAATTGTGATGTACTTTCGAAAGTTTGAGGCGCTTAAAACGGCGCCTTAAAGTACCAAATTGTTTTAGATGTCCCGGTTTGGGAAAAAAAATATATTCACGTTAGGTGTACTGCCAGAAGGCGTTACATTAAAAATCGGATGCTTCGAGAATTGAATGCAGATAAATAGATTTCAACACATTATATCTTCTACAAAAATAATTTCAATGTAATTTAGAGAAGTAGTATTATGCAGCAAGTCAATTCTGTTCTAAGTTATTTGTGGTAAAAAACAATAAATAACAACGCTTTCTAATATTTAGCATTGAATTTGTAAATCGTTATTCAATTTCATGAAGTGAATAGAATGATAAGTAAGAGTTGTGAATAGTGCATAAATATAGATGTTAAAATTTCATGATAATCAAAATTTACAATTATCTCAAAACAAAGTTTTTTGGCATAACCCTTTGATTAATATCGCCGTGCCGGTACGGCGAAGTCTGTCATCTATTATGTATTGCCATTCTCCTATTTTTTTTAATGTTATTTCTTATGATATGGATACTAGAAATATCTGTGAATGATTTTCAACAGTCACATTATTTTTTATAAAATCGTTGCAAATGAAAAAAAGATTAAATAATATTGAGCGTAAAATTCCATTTCGGTTTGATTCCTTACATGAAATCAACGTCAGTAATTGTCATATATATCTACAGATGAAAACGAAAAAAAAATCTAGGTCTAACTTCAAAGTAGTAGCTTCTAGAAAATTATTCAAAAGCAATAATGAATAATTAGTATTCTTCTCAAATTGATTCCTACCCAAAAAGAATTTTATTATATTTTTTAGTGTATCAATAGAACAAATAATCTAATTATAAGAAAATACTTAATTTAGTTAAAATTAACTCTTCAAAGAGTTAACCCCAGCTGCTAGAATATCGACAATATTATCTTTTATGTAAAAATAATTTCAAAATATTTAATAACATGAAACATTGTCTGGGCCAGAACTCTTTATATTGTTTCCCCTGTAAATAAATTATTTTGTAAGTTTACACGTGCCACACTAGTAGATGAATAGTTAGACTGTGTGCGTCTATAAACTACATGCTAAACCAAGGGTGGCCAACCCTCGGGCCACGTGCGGCCCACTGGGTGTCTACTTGTGGCCCGCGAAGCTTATGCACACATTTTTTTCTTTCAGTGTAGATAAAACCACCAAAAGAACATTCCAATGTGCGTAGTTCGTATCATATCTCATATATGGAAGTATCTCAATACATTGATTCAATTATAGTGACAACTTTTTGCTGCATTTGCAACGCCATTCTCTGTAGACATGAATTTATTGTTAGTAATTTTACAAATGGAACATTGTGAAATGTGTTGTGATATACAGTTAAAGGAGAAATTCAATCAGGTTGGTTTGGAAGAGTTTTACAAAACATATTTGGACAAGGAGAAATATCCTGCATTTTACAAACATGCTCTATCAATGATCTCGCTATTTGGAAACAGCTTTTTAGCCGAATGAAGCATATTTAATCTAAAATGAGAACACAAATCACTGATGAACATTTGGAAAACTGTTTGCGTGTAGCAACAACATCAATCGTTTTCAACATTGATGCACTTAGTTCTGACAAACAAAATCAGACGTCTCACTAAAATTTATTATATTTTGTTTATTTTTTATTATTATTTTTTGTATTGCCTAACTCTAATCTAAAAAATATGTTTGATTCTCATTTTTGTTACATTTTCTTAAAAAAACAGTACATTTCTTGTTTGCTTTGAATAAAAAAGAAATTTAAGAAAAAAAACGGCCCGGTAGGAAATCTCATTTCTAAAATCTGGCCCGGCTGCTGAAAAGGTTGGCCACCCATGTGCTAGACGTAACTAGTATACCTGTTAATTGGTTTACAACACCTCTGTTGTGCTCTGTATCCAAATGCTATATTACAAGTCGGAGTGTGTCTGTTGGCTTAAAAGCTTTTCCGAGAAACTGCAAAAGTTTCATATATATCACTTTATAGTTGAACGTTTGTTTTATGTCGCGAGAAAACTTGCGTTGTAATATTTTTAATGTTTACGTTTCGTAACTTGTTCTGAAAGTTTTATCCTCGGGACCGGAGGTATGAATAGTAAACGGAGACTTCCATTAGCATTCCGGCGCTGAAAACTAATTAGGTCAGATCAGTGGGGACACATTCCAACATTTCTGTCACGTATATGTGTATATAGTATTTTGCTAAATTTGGATTCTATAATATATTGGGCTAAAATTACTGATCATGCATATCAATTTATAATCTATTTGATAATACTGAAAAAAGAGTGATTCATACAATTTATGAACAAGTCTACCGCATCTTTTACATATTACATCGTGCTTAATAACTTTGGAATCCTACAAAAAGCACGTAAATTTCAACTCATTCTTAGAGACTTTCCATTACGTAATATTTTTTCAAACAATTTTTTAGTCTATGGAACCATTATGTAGATAGATATATCAAAAATAAATGTGTTTTAATTCTATAAATAATATAATCCCTTTCCACCTAATGTTAACACCTAAAATGTAAAATATTATGTGTTGAGATTGAAGTATAAATCATTATTACTCGCCATCAACATTATTATTAATTATATTTATGTAGCCATTTCTCTTTATACAATTACCCACCTATTTTAATAAACAATCAGTTATTATACTTTTTATATTCTTTTGAAATAATTATTTTATTATGTAATGCCATTAAAGTCATAAATTTTAATACTTATTAATATCTCTCATAGTCTGCTTCCAGGTATTCTGTTAACAGCGTGACCTCTACTAATCTAATTTAAATTAATGACTCTGCATGTTCCCGCCATTGTTTGGTTTACTTTGTTAATGCGAGCCCGATGTTTCAATGAAACTTTATTGCTGGTATTTTTTTTCATTGAACTTTTCCGCCCGACAGTTAAGCTAACTTATAAAATAAACTTAGCTTTATTAGACAAAACTCATTTTTTTATAAATAGCGCTGTCAACTCGCGAGCTGAGTACTACAAGGTTTGACTTTTGGCCAAACTAAAGTAATAATGAGGCAATCTTAAACGTAGCATTATCTACATGCTGTATTAACAGCTTAACGACCGCGGACGCGTATTTGAGTCTTTGAAAAACAAAGGTTGCTGGCCCGCAGACTGACATATGCGTATAGGTGAAGTATCTGGAAGCTAAATTTGGTAAAGATATCTCAATAAGTTTACAAATTATAGTGAATTTAGTAAAATTACAATTTTTGCGAATTTTTCGCAAAATTGCCCGGCCACCAGGTGAAATTTTATAAAAAAAACGTGCGGTCGTTAAGCTGTTAATATAAAGTCGAAATTTTACTTAAATTTCCAATAAGCTGTAGTTTTATGTGCGAGTCGCAAGATATCTGTGGTTTCAACTAGATCACCTGAAGATGCCGAAAGGCGAAACCCAGGTCGTTAGTGAGAAAACTTGTGCGAATGTTCATAGGTTTAATAATATCTTTTTTATTTTGATAATTTTATTCCTGTATTTTTTTTCAATTGTCTGATTTTGATCAATTATTTTTATTCTTCAGCACAGTGGTGTTATTTTTTATCATTATGATGTTTTGTATTCTTGCAGTGTGGTACTATTACATTTTACAATATTAAGTACTTAATGACTTTCTCTAACATTCCCAAAAATAATACTGTGTGAAAATATTTAACTTAACATAATGTTCTTAAATCTTTTCAGAATCCTGTTGGAAAAACGGCAGGCACACGACGCGATGGAGCTTTTGAAATTATATCACCAGAGTGTCTCCAACGGTACTGATGAGTTGCCTGCAAAACAGGAGCGGGTATAGAATCCGGCTTCCCAGATGTATTGGCGCCATCTTTCTAATCGAGTGTTGTTTTTAACGGACTGATAATGTAATCTACTGAGGTACATTGGACTTTTGTCATGGATTGCTTATGATATTTTAAAGGTAAATTAAGATTACGTTGGTTTTAATGATTGTTATGTTTTATGCTGAAAATTTTATTTTGATCGTATTGGCGTATGGATTTTTTAAATTTGAAAATTGACATTCCAAAACTTCAATTGTTATAATTTAACAATCAATTGATTAGTTATTCTTGCACAGAACAAGATTCAATACTGATTAAGATTTTTTAAAAGAAATGATATTTTGTGCATTTAATTTAATATAATTTTTTGGTATATCAGTGTTTTTAATTTATAACATTTGGCGCTGGTGAAATTTAAGTAAACGATTAAATCATTACGTATTGTGATGATGCAATTATTCATATCTGCCAGTCTTTGTGAGACAGTGTATCCAACTTCTTCTGCATTAAAATGACTTTAATGTAATATAAATTGGTCTTAATTTCAAGAAATACATACAAACAATAGTGTTATTTCGTCTTTTATCAGTGGTAAAGATTTAGAAACACTGGTATATCAACGGAAAGCCAACAATAAACATGTTTTGGAAGAACAAAAATCTATATGTATAAAATAATTTAATGATACAAGTGAAACCCTGATTTTTTGTTTTCGAAGAAAATTTGTCAGAGGGAAAATATTGAAAAATTTCATAAAAAATGAATTGTTTTTTTTAAAACAAATTGGCTTGGTACAATTATTGTTTATGTTAAACTCTTGATTCTTTTCATTGATATCAACATTTCGTCTTATACACCATCAATGCTATAAAAATAGTTTGTTTACCCCTTCAGTGTACCCCATAGCATCTTTTGTTGGGAATGGACGGATTGAGTTTACCTCTTTCTAGCCCTCTGATATTCTTTTATTCATTTTAATAATTTACACAAATTTGAGAGATGTTGAAATTGGCCAAGGGCCAAGTCACATGCTATGGATAGCTCTAGAGAGTCTCAATTATGTTTGCCTCTTCTTCCAACCGATGGGATTCCGACATCGGAGACAACCATCGGGTACTATCCATAGGGTGTACTCGGTGAAACTGAAAGGTGCGGAAATGTGGCGATTGACAGGTTACAGGGATTCATGGAGGCGCTGTGTGTTGGCAATATGATCCACATAGGGTGCGAATATGGTTGAAGAAGTTCTTAAATTCAATTAATTATTAAATTCATAAAAATTTGAATTTTCAAAATTGCGAAATGTACAAATTGACAACGTGAATTAAGGGTTTCACTGATTTCATTCTAAATGTCTTGATTATGACTATTTTATCAATGTATTTCCCTTACAAATACCAAGAAAAATATTTTTTTTGGCTGAGATGATAAAGAAATTAAAATTTTGATTCATCCAGTTAGTGATGAATGTTTCTGAGTTTTTATTGTATTGTTATTGTATGCCATGGTATACCACTATTTTTATTATTGTTTTTTATAATTTCTTTTTTATTTAGATATAGATTAAACTTAAAATAGTATGGTATAATTAATTGAGACATAAAAAATGTCAACACGACTGTAATGTTGTTTCGACCTAATGAAATAAAATAATGTTGCCCCATAGTGTAAAAAATTAAACCTTATGTAACGTACTATAATGTATATCTTCATAGATTTTTTTTTTATTTTGTTTTTCACCCTGCAGTGAATCGTTTTTGAAAATAGAACTCAAAATAATTTTTGTAAAAGGGAGTGGTCATTAATTTTCCAAGACTGATAGATGATAAACGTTTTGCTTTAAGTTTTTGCATTAGTCTCTAGTGATCATTACAAAATGAACCCCCAAATAATGAAAAAAATTTGCTCAATCATACGTCTAAAATAGTGAGTAAGTGCGGCAGCTGCTATACTGACGATGTGTGCTGAAAAAAATATCTTGACAATTTTTTTACTTGAAATGAGTAAAATGTATGACTCTCAAAATTGAATTGAATTTAAACAAGTGCATCAATTTAAAATCGTTGACTTAATTACGGTAAATTATAGGCCTCGAAGAATTACATTATTTAATAATTATTTGTTGCTTTGCGAGAACAAGAACAAAAAACATGCAAAGTTAATCATGTGTAGACAGTAGTGGCATCTGTGGATCGTACCACTGCAACTTAATTTATATTCAAGAAAAACATTGCCATATACCAACATTCTAAAGTTTATTTTTGTCTATGATAAGTAGTCACTGTGAGTTATAAACATGCATTATAACACCATATTAACAAAAATCAATTGAACAATCGATTTGATGCTTTGAGAATCGTGTCAGAATGCAATTAAAAAATTTCAAAGATTATTCTGATTAATTTTGCACTGACAGTTTTCATTGCATATTTTTTTATTTACCAATGATGCATTATTTGAACTCATTTTTTTCTTCTCACGGCCTGATAATATATTATAATTTAGTCAATGTTTTGAAATGCAACTATTGGGTCATTTACACTTTACATACCTACGACAATAAAGGTTAATATTGTGCTTCTCGCATCAAACGAATAAATGATTATTCTGAGATTTTCTTGTACGTTGTGTATTTTAAATCATAAAAAACATCTGAGTGCATAGCTATATGCTTGTAGTAGATATTTTTTTATTTGTTTATTTTGCTTGTCGAAAGAAGTACGGCTAAGACAGAGAGGGAATAGTTTTTTTAACATTTCAATGGCTTTCATTGTAATCGATCATTCTATTTTAAGCACTGCATCAACGTTGAAATATACTGTTATTTTTTTTTCATGTCTATAATTGCTTTTAGTTTGCACATAAATATTTAATGTTCATCCGCACAGTATGAATTATGTTCCCCTGATAATTTGTTTGCATATTTAACTCACCAAATGTACAATGGCGAAATCAAAATTCTCTTTTGTAAATCATTTCGTTCAATTAGAAACATTTCACGTTTGCAAACATTCTTTTTGAATAAATTGGCATGAATTTCAAAATATAAATTCTTTTAGCATCACCAGCACCTTTACCTACTGTGGGTCTCAGTCACCTTCAGTAAATAATTCCTCATTTATCTACAAATTTAGTTTGCCGTTTAATTGGTGACTGTGTATTCTTTTATAACATTCAACCACCTCTGTTTTGGTTTCTTGACGCTCCGCTGTCAAAGAACCTCATTGGCGATCGAGTATTCCCCATTCTTACTATATAATCTGACTTTCTGGAGGTGTTTTAAATAACAAATACAGTCTTATTTGAAGAACCTCCATTGAATTATTTGTATTGGCCAATAGTGAAATACTCATAGCCTAATGCCAGTAAACCAACTTGTAACTGATAATTCAAAATTCTACAAATCTAAATGTTGATAATGACTGAAGATTCTTGAATATATTTTTTTTTACACATATCTTGAAAAAATATGATTACTATGACTTATTACAGAAACAAAAAAATGTATATTCAAAAAGATGATCAGCTTGTATAGTCATCTCGTGTGGGATTTAAAATAATCATTCACATTATTATTAACATTAGTCCGCTGATAATTTCTATTCGGGCAACGCCAAATTTCATGAGGAATTAGTCTCAATAACAGCGATAATTCAACTATTATTCCTGAAATCTTAATTATTATACCTTTACTTTAATTACTATTTAAAAAGACAAACTAAATCATACTAACACAGCTCTCAGTTTTCAATTTATACAATATATTGTCACTAACACATTGTCTTTGAAATTTTATATGACTAGTAATAATATGAACTTAAATAAAGCCCTCGTCACCCTCTGAACTGTCTTAAAATACACATTCTACTATATTTCTGTGAATTCTGATCAAATCGGCAACAATGAAATCTACCGAGTATATAAATTAATAATTTTTTCAGTTTCGGTTCCAATTTTGGCCGATTCAACTGATAGGAAGTAATCTAAAAAGAGCTTATCCTAATAATGTGAGTAAGTATAATATAATATTGACATGGGAAATATATTAAATGACCTTCAAAAAAAATGATTCAGGTGCGTGGTTCATATTAAAATGGAGTTCTACCAAGTAAATGCCAAATCAATAAATTCATTTTAAATGTTTCCATATCAGTATACAAAGATAATAACTACATTTTTAAAGCACTTCCACGTGTGTGCTTCTATTATTTTCACGTGTAATTGTCACCCTATCCAATGTTTCAATTTTACAATATTGCCGAATTGGCAGAATTTCTATTTCTATTCGGATCCAGTGAATTAAAATATATTGGTCCTTTCTTTGTAGTAATCGTAATCATTAAATACTGCAAACTTATTTTCATTTCCTAAACTATCCGTTGATCTAATGTATATTTTTTGTTTCAACGATATTGATATTGGCCTGAAAGCTTACCGTCGAATCACACCATTTTATAAAAGCACGCAGCACACAAAACGTAACATTTTACGAGTATTTCGAAAGTATCTACTCGTACTTTGTAGAAGCTTCTAGAACCTTATTGGGTTTGAAGTATTACGTGAAGAAGCTTAAGCTCACCTCCCATTTACGCATGTAACCCGCCACACATCCCATTCAAATCGTCTCACTAAGTAATAAATAATTATTATCGTTATACTAAACATTATTTCGTAAGGATTTAAATTGTTACGAAGATTGGACACCAAGAAATACAACATTCTTATGCTATTTATACGTTCATAGAATGATTATCGTAAAAACCTGTAAGTAAATCCCTAGTTAATAAAACCTGTTTTGTCATTTTATTAAGAAAATTAGAATTAATAATTCTCAATATTTGTACACTGTCGTTGAAAAAAGGCGACATTTTAACTCACCAATGCAATAAGAACACTTTCCTATTTCACATCAAATGGAATTGATTATATTATATCTTATTTGTTTTATGGTAACATACAAAAATGCAACAATGTCTACAATACTCATAAAGATATTGCCGAATTTCACTGTAACACTTTTCTGTTATTTGTTTGTAATCTAATAAATCAAAAAAAAAATGCACAATGAAGTTTTTCTTTCAGAAACAAGATTTTTTCCCTACCTTACTCTACCAGAATAATACGCCCATTCCTTTTCAACAATAAACTATTTAAAAACTTGTGGACCTTGTACAGAATGTGGGGATATGTACAAAAAAATATTTTCTTACATAATGCTTATTTATACATAAGTACGTTTGTTATTCCACCGATTTTGTTACAAATTATGACACGTGTTTTGCCTTATTGAGAAATAATCTGAACACAATCAATGAAACAACAATGTTATCAAAAATATTTTTTCACAAGATTACCTTAGAATCCATCGAAAATAAAAATTGTCGTTGCACATTCGAAATCGACAATCTTTTTCAAAACATTACAGAAGAGTCAAAAAACAGTGCAATCTAAGTATGTACATTATAACATCGACATATTTTTTTAGCAATTCCAGAATGCTTTATATTATAATGGTTATTTTATTTTTTTCATATAGAAGGCTTAAAATATAATATTTCATAGCTGATTAAAATCGCACACATCATCATATAAAATCAAGTCCATGTCTATGTACATCTATCTAAATCAGCAGTGCTATTCCTGCGTACACAGCACTTATTTTGAATGGTCTTTAGTTTTGCAATATTCAAAAAAACTCCATATATTGTCCACTGCAGCAGTTGGTTATGTTCCAACATTCAAAAGCATCCTTATCAATATGAGTCATTAACATACAAGTTTTAATATTAAACAATAAAGTAATTTTAATTACACATGTGTTTATCATAAATCTCAGTGATGTTATTATTCGTAAATAGTATTGATGAAAAACAAATAATGACATGCATACGTATTACCATCTTAAATAAATATTATCTCTATTTAGGCACAGGCTTCCTGTTGGCAAACAAAATGAATACTGAGTGTCAAAATATTAATGTGATCTCTTAACCCACCGAGACTTGATCTGTCTTTAATTCGGCTACTCCCTACTGTGAGGTCAGGTAAAATGAACACGACTCCGAATCGATTTTTTTGATCATTTTCGTTTAACTTACATATCTGTATAACATCCGATCATTCTAATACATATCACCAATCAATATGATAAATACACTTATAACTTTTCAATATCTTTGAACTATTTTTCTACAAATTTTCTGACTCCTCTGGAAATATACTTTACTCCATAGCCCTGCTCTCAAGAGGTTTGAATTGTATATTTGATAAAAACTTAACATTTCATTTTCTTAATTAAGTACAACCAAACAAAAAAACTCGCATTAAAAAACTGGTGGAGATATAAATATGATATCTTACTACACACTCTGAGATTTATCTGAGAAGTATTGAGCTGGTATTTGACAATATGGCAAAATATCAATGACTTGGTAATCAAGAATTTAAAACAGTTTTTTTTCAAAATGAAGATGTTTTGTCAATTCAAATTTTAAATTTGATTACAATGAACTTTTCAACAACAAATTGGAGTGATGGCTGATTTTATTTTTATGAACAGAAACTAGCTGACTCGCACAAGAAAAAAAATATGTTTTAGGTGATATATGGATTAAGTCTTTGGTTAGGAACACTGTACAATCAGTTGACACCACATGCAAAGAGCGCACTTGAATGCAATAAGTATCTAGGCCAGAGGTGGGGAACCTTGTCTTCTCTAAAGACCGCATTCATTTTGCTGATTCAACATAAGGCCGCAGTAAACACTGAGGAATTTGAAATCCTCAATTTGCTATACTTTTTCCCTAGATATCTCCAAATCTCGTTTTTCCAGAATTGGCCACAAGGCCGCACCAGGGTGGCCAAAAGGCCGCGGGTTCCCCACCTCTGATCTAGGCCTAAATCAGAAATAATAGCTTTTGGAAATTTAATGGAAAGTAATAATGAATTAATCCAATTACGCTTTTACCATACATTCTAAAATTCTTAAAATTGATATAATCTCAGATATTACACCGAGACAAAAAAAAACACATTTTTTATATCTTTGTGTAGTACTTGACAGTCAGAACATATGCCAATAATCCAAATTAAAAAAAAATACAACTCGCACTCTGAGGGTTAAGTAAACTAATGATTTTAAAAACTTGAAATATATTATTGCAGTTATGGTATGTAGCTAACTCGTTTGGTGTTGCAAACAACTTTTGCATTTCAAACATAGCAGCAGGCACTTGCATCCACATCTAGACCAACCAAGAAATCTGTAAAGAATTTAGTATCCTTATCCATTTGCAATGGCCAAGGTAAACACAACCCCAATGGCGTAACCACCTTACAAAGGGGTCTATGCCAGCGGTTGGCAAATAATGGTCCACGGACCACCAGTGGTCTGCAGAGAAATCTGACATTATTTTATGAACTAGGTGCATTTTTAGACGCATTTGATCACTTTTATTTCAATAACTTAGTGGTCTGTAAGCTCAAAAAGTTTTCCGACCGCTAGTCTATGTGACACATGATGGCTCAGGGGGCCCCAAATTGATATCAATATTTAAATTTTCAAGAAAATCGTCTGTACATTAGAAATAATAATAACTTTTTTTAGTTACTATTGTCAGCTAGATTCTCAGAAAAAGCATCTAATGTCCGTAACCTGTCGACAGCTGGGAATTTACAATTCAGTCATCTTTTTCATTACATATTTTTGTTTTGTAAAAAAAATAATTGAAGACCCTTTGATAAATTTTGCATGTGTCCAGAATCCCTAGTTACACCACTGCACAACACAGTGTACATCTTAAGTGTTGGACAGGTGGCACTGTGTTCTAGTCTCGATGGGACTTGACGTTTTACCCTCCTCGATGTATTTCAGAGTAAAAATGTATGACATGATACCAATTTTTATCAGGAATGTCCAATGGAAATTTTACTAGATTTGGGTTTACACAAAACAGGCTGAAGAAGGTTTACCATAAATATTGGAAGACGTACTGTGAGTTGTCTCTGCCATAAACTTTTTGAGATTAAGTAGTATTGATAGTACCTATGGCAGGTAAATGAGTTGTCAGATGTTTAAACTAAGTCTAATTTTTTATCAGGTTACTTAGCCTGAGCCAGTACAGTTAGGGTAACGCAGTTTACAACCTAACTGCTTGTTGATCTACCTATATCTGCGAGCTCATATTGCTTTGGATATAAGCCTCTAAAGATTCAACATGTGTGCACAATTAATATTGTTGCAAATTCAAACATTGTGAAGGATTCAAATGATAGAGAATAAAACATCAATAAATTTAAAATAAATGTAGTATTTTATTTTCTGACAGTAAAATAATAGACATGTATTTGATAGACATGGCCATATACGTTTAGCATCAAACAATCATTCCGAAGAACACGGCATTCATAATAATAAGTATTTAATTTAAATAAACTATAAACAGTCATACATTGATCACATCGAATAGATAATTACATTACAGCACGGTGCAGGAGCTCTTTTCGCGGAAGGGATTCACTTTTTGGCTGGTGAACCCGACAAGAAGGCAGTCTTCCTGCTCGTGATCGGTGATGAATTTCACGATGTCAGCTACCGCCTGAGAAACGGGAATACGCTTTATCGCCGCTTCTCTTCGTAGTTGTTCCGTTACAGCACGCTGCTGCTGTAACGTTGACACTATCATGTCCATTGCGGCGGTATCGGATAGTCCTATGTTGAATGGTAATCTTCAAAACTGTGGGAAGCAAATTGGGTGGGGCGAGGAACACAGGTTCTTCGCGGCGGCTTGAGGCTGTAAGAATGGAGAATGACGACTGATATAAGTATATAAGCGGTAACGGAAATAATATCAACGTAAATAATGCAACAGGAGAAATAATAAATGGTAATTACGGTAAATTTGAGCTTTTGACTGACACCGGATGACCCGTTCGACAACACAAATGGCTGATCCAGTACGACCAACCTGAAAGACAAATAGTGTCCGTGGTAGAAGACAATAATTCTAGAATATTCATTTTTATTACCTTGAATGAAACGCATATTAAGCAAAAATGTAAACAAGAAAATTTAAGCATTGTTTAAGTTTTGTAACACCTCAGCGCTGAAGCTCAAGTAATATGCACCCTTTGTTTCTCGGAATAGATGATAAAAAAATACATTTTAAAATTAACCTCTGTGGAGAGAATAAAATAGATTGCCTTGGAGAATATTTTAGAACCGATGGATTCAATTGCAGATGTATATCACAATTTCAGTATTTTTCATCATAATCGGGAAGTCTTTGAACGTTTTACTCTTTGAATTTGACAAAATTACAATTTTTCTATATCATCTGTTAATTACATTATAATTCTTAAGCAGTTGTCACCTTGTCAGGTCTAGTGTCACGGATACATCATCTTTCAACAAACTCGTGGGCCGGTGTTCGAATATACTGGAACATCAGCGTGGTTTTAAAATTTATCTATTGAATTAATATAAATAAAATACCTTTCAAACATGGCCCTTCACGTCCCCAAAGCCCCAGGAGTGGCTCAAATGCTGAAGGATGGTGCTCGGGTAAATAAACAATGCCATTATTGATATATATTAGGTTATAAGGGCGATGAATCGTGAAATTAAAAGTTTCTTTGTATTTTAGATGTATTCCGGCTTGGAAGAAGCAGTTTACAGAAATATCACTGCCTGTAAAACGTTTTCTCAGAGCGTACGTTCAGCATACGGCCCAAATGGGATGAACAAGATGATAATTAATCACATCGACAAACAGTTCGTCACAAGTGATGCTGGTACAATCATTCGTGAATTGGATGTTGAGCATCCTGCAGCCAAATTGATTGTTCTCGCCAGCCAGATGCAAGATGCTGAGATGGGTGACGGAACAAACTTCGTCATCGTCTTGGCTGGAGCTCTGTTAGAAGCCGCAGAAGACCTACTCCGTCTGGGTGTCACCACTTCTGAAATCGCCGATGGTTACGAACGCGCCCTAAGCAAATGCTTAGAGATCTTGCCTGAGCTAGTCTGTCACGAAATTAAGGACCACAAAGATCTGGCCGCTGTCAAGAATGGTCTTAAAGCTTCAATAATGTCTAAGCAATATGGCCAAGAAGACTTCCTCTGTGATCTCATTGCAAAAGCATGCGTTTCAATTTTACCAGAAAAGACCACATTCAATGTCGACAACATCAGAGTTTGCAAGGTAAAATATTCTAAATGGTAAATTTGTCTTATAGCGTGCCACAGATTATTTAAGCGAAAAACTTAAAAATGTATGCTAAAAACAACACCATTATTTAAAATCTTTTTTTGCGAACTTGATAATGGCAATAAAATCACACATTATTATGAAAATCACTGATAATTAATGTGAAATACATTTTAGTATGAAAACATCGACATTGTATATGAAATGTTTTGAACTTCGTTCCTTTATCCACATTTCCAGAACAGGTATTATCTGGACTGAATTCGCCGCGTAATATATTTACGTAAATTCATCACCACATTTTAAGTATGCTCTACGGTTTATTCTAAGAAGTTCTTTTTCAAACTGATATTAGATGCGTATTTCGTGTAAATTAATCGATTTCCATGATTCTTGTATATGATAATTCTGCATTTTCCTATTTGTAATTGAATTTCTTACAGAGCTTTATTGTTATTAGCGGTATTTAGTTTGTTTTCAGGTAGAAAAAGAGAAGCGTGATTGTTGGCTAATGATACAAATTTTATGTAGTTCACCATGGAAGTGTTGCGCATTTGAGACCTGACTATCAGTGTCCAGAAACTAAATAATTTGAGGAAAGACCTACTGCTAACGTGTTTCATTTGTTACATAGGGTGACTGTTCCTATAGTCAGCTGTGTCCAGTAGTCAGCCTTTTAGCTTAAACATGAATAATAGTGTTGACACTGAAAATAACAGAATTGTTTAAATATGTGTCGGTAATTTACCACTTAAAGATGTATATTTCTACTAAACGGACTTCTGAAAGTGAATGCCTATGAAAGGCTATCTACTGATTTTTGTTGGCCGAGTACTGGATTTTTTTGCCATTTTTTGGAAAACTGTTCTTATTTTATGTGTGGAACAGTATTATCCTTTTTTATTTTCACTTATTTGGTATCTGTTTTATAAAGTACCAGTGGAAAAAACATATTCATTATTTCAAAATATCTTTCGAAAAAACACCCGTCCCTTAACTGGCTGACTACTGGAACAATCGCCCTAGATATAGATACAGTATTAAGTCTTGTTCTTCTCTTCTTTGGCCACGTTCGCTCCCTATGTGGAGCATATGGCCGCCACGCGGCACCTCCATGTTTCCCTGTCTCCCGCCAATTGCTTTGCTTCCTCCCTAAGTATCTTAAGAATCTTTTAAAAAATATTTTAACTAGTTTATTTTTCAATTAAAAAATTTACCTGATTATATCATAATTATCAACTATAAAATGTATGTAATAGAGAAATGAAACATTATTAAAACCAATGCTTCTTTTGTTTAGATCTTGGGATCAGGATTGCTTCAGTCTAGCGTAGTCCAAGGCATGGTATTCAAGCGTCAAGTTGAAGGAGACATCACCTCAATGAAAAATGCCAAGATCGCTCTCTTCTCGTGCCCCGTAGATATCACCCAGACTGAAACAAAAGGAACCGTCCTGATCAAATCTGCAGATGAACTCTTAAACTTCAGCCGCGGAGAAGAATCTCTTCTAGAAAACCAAATCAAGGCTATTGCTGAAACCGGTGCTAAAGTGATCGTTTGCGGTGGGAAATTCGGAGATATGGCTCTTCACTTCATCAACAGATATAATTTGATGGCCGTCAGACTCAACTCCAAGTTCGACCTAAGACGGTTGAGCAAAGCTTGCTGCGGGACTGTAAGTATCCATTCCTGAATTTGTTTCGCACAATGTTCATTCACATTTAAAAGGAAAATAGATACTTCCGTGAAAATTTAATTTGTTAACCACCAAAAGTAGAATATGTAATTGTTCCTATGAAAATCTTTTTACTATCCTATAACTATATGGGCTAGTTATTCACCATAGTCGGTTCTATCCATAACACTAATAAATAGTTGAATAACACTAAAATTATCTCATTGCTTAAATGTAAAAAATAAAGATACCAATGTATGGCTGATACAATTTTGTTTTATGATATGCGTTTTGTTAGGGACTCTGTTTCACCTTTTTTTTTTACAGGGAGGCAAAAGTTGCCAGTTTGATGTTTTTATAACTGCGTGCAAACCAGTCCAGGGATAATATTTATCCCTACATTTATTGTATTATTCTTTTTTCAAATTCAGGGTATTGAGACACCCCCAAATGATACGTCTGTATTTTGATAGTCTAGAAATACAAATCCATGTGTGAAATTTGTAAGTTTTGTTTTCTTAAAGGTAAATTTCACTAAAAAAAAATGCATTCAGCTCTCTCCTAATAACTTGCTAATTTTTAAATACGTTTTTGTGTTAATTATCTTCAAATGGCGAGTGTCATAAGATTTATTGCAAAATGTTTTTTTTTGTCATAATAAATAGCAAAATTGATTCCGTTTGAATCCTTCAAATTATGTACATATACACAGACTTTGTCACTAATGACGCAGGTTTCGTCTTTCGGCATCTTCAGGTGTTCAAGTGCACGGATGAACTTGAACTGACGCTCAGTAAATGAATGGTTCGTGCTTATATCATAAATGTGACAAAATCTGTGAAAATGTACATAATTTAAACGATTCAAATTTAATATTGAAATTTCACCAAGCACCTTCAGTCGAAATCTTAAATTAAAAAATTGATTCCTTTAATTATCGAATTGTCAGACTTATTACTGTAAACTTATTCGTAAAACTTTCAACTCTAGGCTGATTCTTGCCATCAGATTAAATAAATATGCCATTTAACTCTATGGCTGCCAGACGAGATATCTCATAAAAATTTTCGTGCTTAACACGCCAGAGACGAGTTATCTTGTTAATAATTAATTAAACCAATAGTTGCAAATTATAGCTGGAGTGCTAGGTAATTACTATTAATTATCTATGGCAGCCAAAAGGTTAATACCTTTCATTTAGAAACAACGTGCCAGCAGTGTCATTCTTGCCTCCTAAGCAGCAATATGGCTTTGAAAATAATAATATACATGCCCATTTATAAAATTAGTGAGAATTATTGCAAACGTTGGCAAAAAATCTGAGCAGGCGCACTCTAATTGTGGAATATTATATTTGGAATTCCATCTACCGCCTAAAGTAGCATTCTCAAATGAAAAACAGTTGTGAGTTCCAGCATTAAGAAATATCGACCTATTTGGAGAGTCACGTTTAATTCTATGATGATTAAAATGTCAATTTAAAATTTTCTTGCCATCTAGGTTCTCCCACGAATTGCCCCACCCACCGCCCAAGAGTTAGGATACTGTGATAGCATTTCAGTTGAAGAGTTCGGAGATACCGGCACTGTAGTATTCCGTCTTGATGGAAACCAGTCCAAAATCGCTACTATAATCGTACGCGGGGCAACAGACAACTACATGGACGACATTGAGCGAGCTATCGATGACGGTGTCAACACATTCAAAGGAATTGCCCGGGACGGAAGGTAAATTTTTTTTCTAGCTTAATATTTTTACTCTAAAATGCCTATTCAATTTTATTATCAATCTTCATTGGCTCAGATCTATTGTTTTTCCTACAATTGGTGATTCAATGTTTTTTTAAATACCTCATATTTTACCAGCTTATCGAGTACTTTCAACTTATGTTAACACTATATTTATCTATTCTTTTAAGTTTTTTTTTTTTATTTAAAAAAAATTATTTGGCATCACGGCTAATGCGGCAAATATTTTGAAGTTGAAATGTCATACGAGATAATCTCTGGGAAACTAAATGGGATCTTTTTTGTTAGTTTCTTGAGATTAACTCTTGGCTAATTGACAACTACTCATCCTTTTTGAGCTGTGCTTTTTTACGTTTTAAATGTGTTTCATCCTTCTCATTTATTTTCATCATAAATTATATAATTTTAAATTTACTCGCAAGTGAGTGTATGCATGTCTACAATGAGTAGATCAATGCAGTTATTGCTTTCATTTATTATTTTTTTTAACTTTTTAGATTTTTACCTGGCGGCGGTGCAGTGGAAATAGAATTAGCACAGAAATTGACTAAGTATGCAGACACATTACCCGGTCTGGAACAATATGCTGTGAGAAAATTCGGCCTCGCTCTTGAAGCATTCCCCAAAGCACTCTCGGAAAATTCCGGTGCCAATGCCACCCAGGCCGTTGGAAACCTTCACTGTGCACATCAGGTAAGGCTTTATGCTCGATAAACCCAATTTTAAATAGACTTTTCCAACAGGGATCTCCTCATTATTACTTACCTAATTGATGTGACAAATGAAATTTTTCCCTTTCTTTTCCGGTATGGATTCGGCAGTAACTTTGGAAGTTCATTTTTAATATGAAATTAAATTTGATATTATTATTACACATGACTGTGACCCGTGTTTTGATTATCTGAATGTTTCCTATTTCTTCCCAACATTTCGTTTTACGCACCGCCCTGTTGTCTTTAGATTAGATAAGTGTGAGGAAAGTTATTTAGACATCCCAGACATCATTGCCTTAGAACACAAAATAAATTTTCAATTTATCAGTGTCCATACTGAGATTTTAACCCATAGACCGCAACATTTGACTGCAACAAGCCGCTTGATGGGAAACCAAGCATGGAGATTTGCTTTGTTTGTACATATCTTTTATAAGAATTGTTTTATCTTCACCTACATCGATTTAGAAAAATAACTTGTAAAACTTGAAAATAAATTGATCTGTTTTTTGTCTACAGGAAGGAAAAAAGAATGCTGGTTTTGACATCGAGTCTGAGACTGATGGCTACTGTGATGCAAAGGAGAAGAACATCCTTGATCTTTACGCCTGCAAGATGTGGGCGATGAAATATGCCGTGGGAGCCGCCTGCACCATTCTCAAAATCGATCAGATCATCATGGCCAAACGCGCTGGGGGTCCGAAGCCCAGAGCTGGTGGCAATCAAAGTGATGACGAATCTTAGATTCTCAAAGTGCACCGCACTTCGTGCCTACATTATTTTAAAAGAACTATATCGCTTCGCCACATGAGCTTTTAAAAACAACACAATGTTTATTTTGCTCTTTGGCAATATATTAAAAGTATTTGTGACGTGAAATAATATCATGTCACCCCAGTGCTGACAAAAACAAATATCGATTACATTTTCACCAAAATTTTTTCATTAAACTCTCATATTTAACTGCTTATGTATGTCATCTCAGATGTTCACCTTCACACTAATTTAAGTTAATGTAATGTTTGTATTACATAATATTATTTTAATAAAACCAATAACACACTATATAATGTTTTATATTATAAAATATTGATCGATGCTCAATCCAAATTTCAGAACAAAAAAAAATGTGTTCAGCGCACATTGACTCCGCTCAATGTTTGCGAGACTATTTTTCCTTTTCCTGCAACTGTGAGGGGTACATCCTTGAAGCAAGCTTCTTTATTGGCATTTGTTAGCAGGTCTGGGGCGCAGGTTTCAAATATTTTTTTCTTAGGGTTGAGTTGTGCGTCAGGAACTCTGGGGTAGCCGTCGCACTGGACTAAATCGCCAGGTACTGATCCAGCAGGTGGAGACAAGATTTCTACTTTATCTTTGGATGATGCGCACATAACCATTGCTTCAGAAGTCACGCCTCGCATCTACAAAACAACATAATTTTATAATTCTAACCCAAATCTTAGACCTGAGTTCAAAAATAATTAAAGTTTCGAAAAAAAATCAATATCCCTCGGTCAATTTCTACCATTATCGTAAAGTGAAAAATACCTCAACAGTCGCAAAAAAAGGTATTTTTTGGTGGGCAGCTTTGCATGTTGTAAATAAAAATTTAACATCTGTTCGAAAAATTACAATTGTCAACTGAATTTCATGCATCGTAAACGAATATTTTGAAAGAAGTTCCATTCTCAATCATAAGTTCTAATCGGCGATTTGCTTTTACAGAATGTAATTTAATGTCAGAATAACTTATTTTTAACAAACTTCATATTCAGTTTGTTTTTAATAAATTGGTGCAAACCTAAAAGGTATTTCAAAAAAATTATTGAGTTTTATATTTATTAATTCAAACTTGTATTTGATATCTGTCCACTTTTTGTAACATGCAGATTCTGTCTGCAAACCCCATGCGGGTCGTCCAGACCACATGCTTTCATAGAAGCTTTTATTGTATTGTAACAGTTAAACGTATATAATATATTTTTCTGAAAAAATAAATTCCTTTCCCGGGCCCGGCAATAACCCAAATCTCAATTACGCTTACCCGCCTGAACCCGGCATGCGGGCCGAGCCGGGTATGAGCCCGAGGACCAGGCCCGGGCTCGTGCAGACCTCTACCATGCGCATTGCGGATGCATGTATGCTGAGTGGCTTAAGAATTCGTTACACAACCATACAGAAATAAAGCTTGATATAATAGACATTGGCACAGAAGGAATTATGTATTGGTGAAGTGCATTTGGAAATTACATTATTTGATAAGAAATACAATTTATACACAAATAGAGAGGCTCATTGTGGGTAAAAAATTCTAGAAAACTGATGAATTGGATGGGAAGAAATCTTTGCAAAATTTAAATGCACCCAAAGTAAAAATGTTCTTAATGATAGTGTGTAAAAGCAAGCTTCATTTCTCGGTTATCATTAACTTTAGAGTAGAAAACTCACTGACAGATAATCCATCATGGCCACCGTGTCAATGTTACCAACATAAAAACATACGTCACATAAGCAAAACATTCAGTATTATTATTATAATTTCATTGTTTATGTCAACATAAATAAGGATAGGTTAGGTTAGGATAACCAAAATGCAACTACTTTGGCAGAAGAAATACTTCGACATATACTACCCGGTACGCATATCATTTCCGACGGGTGGGCGGCGTACGGAAATATTCCACATATTGGGGATGGAATTTACACTCATTCGTTTGTTATCCATCAACAAAACTTTGTGGATCTAAATGATAGTTTATTGCATACGCAAAATGTCGAGAATATGTGGATGCGTGCTAAACGAAAACTGAAACGTCAGTTCGGAACAAGTAGGGTTTTATTCGAATCCTATTTGCACGAATTTACGTTAAGGAATTCGTTTTGCACTCCGCTTAGTGGTTTTGGAGTATTTCTGACGCTTCTTAAAGACAATTACGCTTCTTAGGTATGTAAAATAAAGAATGAAATTATAATAATAATGACTGTTTTGTTTATGTGACGTATGTTTTTATGTTGGTAACATTGTCACGGCGGCCATGATGGATTATCTGTCAGTGAGTTTTCTACTCTAAAGTTAATGATAACCCATTTCTCTTGTCGTTTAAGAAGTATGTAATAGTTCAAGCTTAAGAATCTACATACAAGAATAAGGCTTACCTTTGCAGGCTTCAAGTTGCACAATAGAACAACAAGCCTATTTTGCATCTCTTCTAAAGGAATGTGGTTCACTAGGCCAGAGACGACAGTTCTCGGAGCTGGTTCACCACAGTCAACCTTTTCGACATACAAACTCTCAGCGTCAGGATGTTTGGCTACCTCTATTATTCTTCCAATCCTCATATCCAATCGTCCAACGTCAATAGGAGCTTCGGCGACAGGGACTGCGGGTTTCTTTTCAGTAGCTGCTTTCTGTTTTTTTGGTTTAGGTTCTTTAGACTGGCTCTCTTCCGACGCCTTCGCTGGGACTTTTACAGATTCGGCAGGTGCTTCTACAAGCTTGGGTGGGTTATCGGTCATCTTTACAGTACACTGGTTGTTTGGCATAGGAATTTGTTTTTTACCGTTCAAAGTCTCTAACCTAACGAGTTCTTTCAATGCATCGGCGACTTGATCCCGTAGAGATCCATTTTCGGTTTCCAGAGCTTTTGCACGACTCTTAGCTTTTAAAGATCGCAATTCTGTTAACTGTAAAATAAATCGTGGAGGTTAGCATGTTTATTTGTGATAAAATATGACATATGCGATACTTCTTTATATGAAATGAAACATGAAAGCGGTAGCGGTTAACCTCTTTTTTTAAAGTCTCGAGTAATTTTTCTGCATTCGCGGCGTTTGATTCCAACTTGACAATTGATACCGTAGGCGCCATTCTATATGTTAAAATAGTATTATAATTTACACGTCGAACACTAATTCCAGCTATTTTTAAGGCTAGCAGGCTGATAGCTGACATGTCGTCGTAATTGCCATACTCGTAAATATTAAAATATACAAATTAATTACTTAATTTATTCACACAACTTATCACATTTAGAACCTAAAGTTTATTCTCAATATTGCCTTTTAAAGTTGATAAAAAATATCACTTTTTTCAAAAATATAAGATTATAGATATTTTCATCTATAATTTTGACGTTACTGTTATTATGGATAAGTAATTCTTTAAGTATGGCAACAATAATTTAAAGTAAACTGACACATATGAAGATTAAAGAAAAATATCGTACATCTGTTGAAAAGAGTAAAATTGTAGATCTTGTTATTGAACTTATCTCCGATAAATATAAACATGGCAGCCGACTGGGAAGAGGTCAAACGGCTTGCGGCTGATTTTCAAAAGGCCCAACTTAGTTCAACTTTACAACGGTATGGTTCATTTCTAATATGCAATATGTCTTTCTTTTAAATTAAAATGTTTTACCATTCGAACCAATTCATTAATCATCCTTTCGTTCTTTCAGACTTTCTGACAGGAATTGCATAGAGATTGTCACAAAATTAATCGAACTAAACTTGCTAGATGTCATATTTACCAACGACGGAAAAGAATATTTGACTCCGCAACAGTTGTCAAGAGAAATCAAAGATGAACTCTACGTCAGGGGTGGCAGAGCTAACCTCGTCGATTTAGCGAGAGAACTAAACGTTGAACTCTCTCAAGTGTCTGTGCGCGTAACAGAAATATGCCAAAGCAACAAGAGTATCAAATTAGTTCTCGGACAACTTTTGGATGACAGCTATATATTAAGAATCGCCAGAGAAATCAATGAAAAGTTGATGCAAAGTGGTCAGATAAATGTGAGCGAGCTAACATTATTCTATGACTTGCCAGCTGATTTCTTACTTCACTCCGTTCTTGAAAAACAGCTGGGGAAAATAATCCACGCTAAACAGGATCCTATCGATAATCGGATATTTTTCACTGATGCCTTTGTTGCCCGATCAAAAGCTAAGATCAAAGGAGCCTTGGCCGCCCTCTCGAGACCGACCCCTGTCGCTGCTATTATAAACCAGTGCGAAATATCCGATAGATTATTCTTTACTCTGATGAAGGATATTACTATAGCTGGCTCGGTAACAGGAAAGCAGGCTGGCGCTCAATATATTCCTCATATCTATAACAAATCTCAAGCCGAGTTAGTAATCAATTCCTACAAGCAAAGTGGATATTTAGAGTATGATACTCTGATCCGGATGGGGATTTCTGATCCAAAGAGTTTCATCAAGCGAACTTTGCCAAATGAAGATATAAGTTTTCTTCTGTCTTGCGTCATAGGAAATCAAATATTAGAACAAGTGCACACAGCCATCGAGGAGTGTAACACTAGCAAGAGCTTTGCGGAGATCACTACGATTTTACCATCTGTTATCAGTGAAGAAGACGTGGAAAACCTTATTGCCAAAGCTTTAACTCCTACTTTACAAAAGACGTTGGTTGTATTTGGATCAACAGGTATATTTATAAACACGCATATTTTATAATCGACATACAGCTATTTGCTTATATGCTATATTTCAAAATCACTAGAGATAAAGGATACAGATACAGATGTACACTAGGGTAATAATTTTAACAAAGACACTTGAAATCGACTCAAGAAGAAAAGACGTGATGCCCAAAATCTAAGATTTAAATATTTTACAATGGATATCAGTTTTTTTTCTTAATGATAAGACCATATCAGTGCACTTCCTTTATTTCTTTACCTGGTCTCTTTCCGGAAGACGAAATGTACATGTTTTTATCTACATGACATATTTTTACTGCTGTGACTATTTCTCGTAGAGTTGGGCCATTTTCTTTAAATGAATTACTCGGTCATACTCTGACCTACTTTTGGCGTTAATTATGCGTGGTATTTTTTTTACTGCTGGCAGCCTGCCAATCTGATTTGTTAATTCACAATGACAATGGCTTTTTCCGTTTTTTTTGACAAAAAATTTAAATACTTTGTTCATTTTGTTTTCTTAATTATACTGATATTTTTCTGTAAATTTTTGTGAATTATAAGGGGAAACTTTTATTTATTAAGAGATAAATTTTTGTATCATATTTAAGTAATAGTTAAGGACAGCCATCTTTGGAAACAATCTTTGATAATAGTCTTATTATTGTCACTCTGGTGGTCGAAACTCCTTTAAATTTTATTGTTTCAGGAGTTATAAGTTATCTGAAGATAATTGATTCAATAAAATGTCTGTTTAAGCAAATCCACTTAAAATGTTAACCAAAACAGTAAATAAGGGAAAAAAAAATTTGTAACAGTCCAAAAAAATTAAATTTGTGTTTTATTGGTTTATATTTTCTATTACTTACTTACTACCTCAGCACGCTTTAGTCAAGTAGAGGTGGCATGCAAGCAAGCCAGAAACAAAACATTATAAGTGTAGGGGTTTATGAATTAACATGACAGCTGGTGACAGAGCTATTGAATGTGTTTTTATTTATTTAACACATCGTAATTGGGGGCTCGGATATGGAATATTTTAGTAATTTCATTATTTTAATTATCTTGCAGTTGTCAGTACTCACATGCTGGAAAAACTCTCAATTCCGTGCTACACCTTGGCTAATGAAAAAGCGAAACAATTCGTTGAATCGGGAGCATTTCAGAAATTATACACTGAAAAAATAAGCACGAGCAAAGCTACTGATGTGGAACTCACGTCTCATGTTGACATGAAAGCTGAGCGAAGAGACGAGAGACGAAGAAAAGCAGTCGGGGGCAAAGGAGGAGGCGGCACCCAGGGCCGAGAGACAAAAACGAAATCAGTTAAAAAGCATTCTAGGTCGAAGCAGTCTGCCCAAGATTCAGATTCAGATGATGCTTCCTCTGCACCTGTCAAAAAAACGAACTCATCCAACGTTGAACTGCTCACAGTGAAAGACTTGAAAAAGTGTTTAAATACTGCGTTGGAGCAAGATGAGATTGAGTATCTTTCAAGCAGTGTCGCTGAATATTTATTGCCGTAAGTAATTTATTATGATTAATCACATGTTGCCTATAAATGTAATTATTGATTAAATAAGAATTTATTTAATGAAATTCCAGTGTAATATGGTAAAGATATCAAAGTATCTAATTCTATAAAAAGTATAGAAAAGACAGTAAGTCCTCGAGTTACATTATTAATTTGTTCCTAACGTTTTGGCATAAATTGAAAAATCACATTAGTCGAATAAAACCTAAAATCGAGCAATTTTTGAAATAACATGTATAAGATACAGTGGATAGATGAAAATAATATGTACATGCATTCATACAAAACTTGAAAGATTTTTCAATAATACGTACATACATACAACTACAAATTATAATGCATATTAAATTACTAGTCTAGTAGAGTTTGCTCTCTAACCATTTTCTTTTCTTCTTAAATTTATGTATAGTATGCAATACCCACATTCACTACTTTTGACACTTTTATAAATCGTTTGGGGTCAGGGTCTTAAGCCTCTAAGTCAGGTTATCCATTCTCGATCATATTTGAATTTTCAGTCTTCTACTTCATTTCAAACAATAATTCTTTTTCCAGTTTTCATGTTCCATCGGAATTTCGTCACTCATTTCCGTTGTATAAATATCATTAATTAAATTAAGAAAATCTTATTCTTTTTGATTTACATCAAATTCTTCGTTCATTTAGACTAGTTCGCCAATAATATTGTCTTTGCCATTCTCTTCTCGTGGAAGATATTGAGTCACTCCAGATGTAAACAATATTTTTATGAGATTTATTAATGTCCTACCTGTTCCAAAATTGGGTTAACGATTTGCCATTTTATCCATCAACAGCTCTAATTGTATGTGTAAATGAATTTCAAAGGGATTATTTTTTAAATGTATGTATAACAGCCTTAATTGATTGGTTGAACAACGGACACATCTCTCACACATGTAGATAATATGTATTTCAAAATGCCCTGCGGAACAAAATGCTTTGTTTGTTTACTCACTCAGAAGTGATTGACACTATATCACCTTGTTAAATTTTATTTCCAATGAAATTATTCAATGCTACTATTTCTGTTTGAATTTTTCTATGAAGAAAACATTCTAAGTAATTAATTTAATCGTTATTGTCCAAAGTTATGTGCTTTTAAAATAAGTTTATACGATGCTCTTGTGCTCAATTAAGAGATGTTCCATATTGCAGCAGCATGATAAACCACTGTAGTACGAGTTTTTGAATCTATCATTGCGCTGAACATAGCAATGTCACTCAAACTCTGATGTGTCTTTGAATTAGCTTCACAGCTCAATTGTGCTTACTAATATTTTACACTTACAGATCTGTCAACAAAGCTGGTCTTTCCACAGCTCAAACCTTGTACGATGCAACAATTGAGAATTCTTCGCAGAACAGACGGCAAACTCATTCCTCGTTACAAGACAAACTAAACATTGTCATCAACGATATAAGGCATTACGAAAAAGGCATCAAAATGTTCCCGGCCGAGCAGCAACCGCAGTTCGTAAAGTATTTACTCAAGACCCTCGGCGGCGATATTACCTCCGATTTCTTCAAATACGCTGCCAATGAATGTGGTCTCCAGGTTTCGGCGGACTCTATCAGCGCCGAGCAACGGAATAAAATGATTAACGATGTGACGGATGAATATAAAGCTGTGCTTTCTAATTTGAATAAGAGCTTGCTCGTCCCCAACGTGGAAGACTTTTTACAGGCAGCGGAAAACTGCCTCGAGGCGTGCAGTATGGTTTTAAAAAAGATTGATAAGAAGAAAGACAGGTAATTCCTTTCTGATATTGACTATAAGATTTACAGATTATTAGCATAAAAACAAATGCAGAAATTCTATGCAAGTCCATTATATTGTTAGTAAATTTCCTGAATTAACTTATAAGAAAGGAAAACCCTAAAATATTTTATTGAATTGGAGACACTAACGGTTAAACTTATATTAACTCGGCTATAATAATATTATACTGGCTTAGAAGAGATGCACAATACATCCTCGCATCCTTAACACATTTAATAAATTGGATAATAAATAAAGTTCCAGGAACTGTTTTAATTGACCAATAATCTGTATTGGGATAATGCGACTAGATACTAAAAAACCATATATTTTTATTTTATTTGTCCTTTTAAATTACATTTGAATTGTTAATTTCTCTCGACTAAAGATGAATAATAATTATGTTATTTATTATGATTTAGTCAACATGTTCATAGTCACTCTGCAATAGATATTGATTAAGCAGCATATTGGATTTCAATTGATTTTAATTTTGTGTATCATATTTCAATTGTAGATCTCTCATACTGAGTCATAAGCACGGTCTTCTTGAACAAATTGAATCGTGCAATGATCCTGCACTGGTTTTGCATCTCGCTGTACTGGCAATATTTACTGTTGCAACTCAGACAATGTTGCATGCGTCCGGTCGCCAAGTATCAACGATCCTGACCTTTCTGAAGCCATCTTTGACGGAAGAGCAGAAGAGAGAACTCTCATCATATCAAGGTAAGATTACAACACCAATAAATACTTCAACCTCAAAAACAAAGTGTCAAAATTATTTCTATTATTGTCTATTAATTTTTTAATTAAATTGTCTATTATTTAAGAGCAAGGGTTCTCTGGCATTCACTATTTCTTTTCATTCATTTTTAAAAAAGTTTCAAAAAATTTATGTTGCGTTTTAGTTTAAAATGAATTAATTTATTGAAGATAAAAATATAGGTCAGTAATAGTCACTGCTGCAAAATTTAAACGGTTTCATCCTTTCTTAATTAAATAATAATCTTTATTTTCATGTAAAAATAAATATATTGTGTTTCACAGACACGGTTTTGAAAATGCTGAGTACAGAGGACAATGAAGAAAAATCGTCAATTGTTGCTATGCTAGAAGAAAGAATATCTATTATAAAACAGTTGGCGGTCAACTTTAAAAAACCATCCAATCAACCCAATCCGGCTTCGGAGGATAAGCAATAATCTAGCATTTGACGGAGTATTTTATTGTTGGTTATATTAAGAATCATGGGTGGGTACCCTATTATCAATCACAACCTCAAATTCACAGTGTCCGCTGCCAGTTTAAGGGATGATATAGATATAAAAAAAAATATATATTTCAAGTTTTATAAATCGACGAAATTTACAAAACTTCTTAACTAATCTATCTTGGACTTTTTATCTCTAATCTAGACATCTGTATTTCTGGCAGTGCCAGTGGCAAAAAAGCACTTGGAAGGCCCCTGGCGCAATACAATTTTGAGGCCTTGTTTTTCGGATAACATAAAATAACGCAAAATTTCATGTTAAACAAAAGTTTATTTTGTTAACTGAATTTAAAGTATATTGACTATTTTGAGGCCCTTAGTGTGCACCTCATGCGCTTATGGGGTAATCCGCCACTGGGTAGTATTATATATTGACATTTATTCCATTCTATTTCCATTTATTAGGTCTTGAATTCTAACTTATGTTCAACATCTTCATGCAAAACGTAATATTTTTTGTATTTGGTTTGTATAAGGTAAAAAAGATTATATTCACAGCTATGTTCGTTCACTGGTGTCAATCTGTCTAATATCACTGATATTGTATAGCTGTAGATTATATTTTACAAATATTTCCCCTCTACAATAAAATAGTATATATCTATCTATCCACTTATATCATTAATAGGTATGTGTTGCTTCTATATTTTAAAAAGTCATAATTATTCAATCATAAAACACAATGCTTGGCTTTAGCTGTACATTGGAAAGTACCTAAGGATTTTACCATTTTTTTTTCACAATTTTATTTTTATATTATGTACTCTCATTTCTCATACCTGTGGTTGTATTGGAATTTAAGTTGCTCACCTCTTTTAATAATATTGTTTATACTCTATGGTTTTTGTAAGAAAATAAATAAATTTTGTAAATGGTTTGGTAAATGACTTGTTTCATTTTTGTTCAACTAATAAAAATGTCAAAAAAAATCTTGATTAATGTTGTGATGACGCTGTCAGCTGGATGCATCCTTAGTCTGAAGATGTAAACTCAATAATTTCTCACACACAATATAATTCATTAATAAAATTTACTACCTCTATATTGAAATTAAAAACCTTATATATTGTAAGATAATGCTTTTCAATGAAGTTAAACAGGTATGAAATTAATATTACAGTCAATGGAATAAGAAGATTATCAATTTTCATTATATATGTAGGTACTAAAAATTGAATTCTACAAAGATATCAATAAAAATTTGAAGTTATATTATTTATGTAAGATGCATAATCACAAAAAATCGAACAATTACGGAAACGGAAACTTCGATTCTCAGACATTACAATATCAATAATTAATCTATTAAAAAATATTCCTTGAAATCAAAAAAATTACATAAGCATATACAAGACTTTCAAACATCATGTAGGGCAGCAATGAAAAACTTTAAGGTAAAAACTGAAGAACAAGTAAAATGATATATCAGTAGTAATAATTTTTCAGAGTTTATGAACCACAATATTAATAAAAATATTGAAATACTCCATCTGGTGAATAATAAAGGGTGAGACATATGGCTTTCCATTTAACCGACATTAAACTAACCGCTTTACGGTTTTTTATGACAACATAAACCGGGTAAACCGGCAATTAACCCGAAATATCATGTAATTTGAATAGGTAGGTATGCAAAAAAACGTATAAATTATACAATATTTGTCATAACACTAATACTCCAATTTCCAAACAAAAACACGACATTTATCAAAATGGGACTCAAGTATCTCCAACCTTTTTGCTTGCAAAGTAACAATTACTTTTAACATAGAAAAAAATTATTATGGTAAAAAAAATATACGTCAAATAAAAAATAGAGCTGATTATAAAACTTACCAAAAGAATGATGTATAAATGCATTCAATTTTTAAAAAATACCAACAAAAATAAGTCAAGAAATCCAATGTTTAAGACAAAAATATAGTAGAAATTCACAATAATCACTTGTCAAAAAATTAAAATTATTTGCAAAGAGTCATTACTGTTCAAACATGACACTTAGAGACAGAAGTAGATTATCTACAAAATATATGAATACAAGTTTGTATTTATATTTGTGAATTGTTTCCTATATATACGCAGATACATTCATATAAAACATTTTCTTTTGTAAAAAACATGAAAAATAAGAAAAGAGTATTTTTGTATACAACCGGTTAACCGCTAGAAATAAACCCGGTTTTTCGGGTTTTTACGAAACACGCGATCAACCGTTTAACCGGTATTCGGTTTAAACCGGTATGGAAGCCTATGAGAAGAAGCAGCTTAGAGTTCTTAGAAATCAATAAAATCATTAACATTAATGAAACATCAGTAAATAACATTTTAATTAGGACAGGCAGCTTTGCCTTGGGATATGCCTTTTCTCAGTGCTTTTGTTTGAAAAAAAAGGTGCCGAAATACCCTTTTTATAAATACTTAAAATAAAAGTTTTTTTCTCTTATATATGAGTGTTTTGATACTCGTTACATTACATTCAAAAGGTACTTAATATCGGGACAAACAGCAAATGGTTTACAAGTAAAAAAATTAAATGTTTCTAAAGCAAAACAAAAATTTAAATTGGCGAATATTGATTTCATACATTAAAAATGTCAAAAAAAAGGGATGGAACGCTGTGCCAATACTTTACACAGGCAAAAAAGCACTGCCCTCTGTTGTATAATTAATTAATATGTGATTATTACGATTAATGCTAATACTTTTCTTTTTAAAGCACATTGGGTAGTGTTTGTTTACTTTTACACACGTTTTGCTTTAAGACATATGCAGCACCTAATTGTATATAAAAGGGCTTATGTGCACAGAAATGTGTTTATTGCATAAAAGGAAATAGATAAAAGAATAAGGAACTTAAAAAAATACGAAAATTCATCAAGACTAATGGATGTTAATGTAGGTACTAGTAAAAAATTGGTTGTCTGTAAAGTCGGTTTACGGACGATAGTTTAACGTGACAACGTCATAAGAAAACATTGATGAAATGATTGCATACTTTTATGAATAAAATGGAATCATTTTTATTGAATTATCATTATTTTGTATGGATACGAAGAAGGAGTGAAATGAAATCTACAATTTTTGACGTATATTTTTATATATTTTTTATTGTATATATTTATTTTATTTATTAATTTTATTTATTAAATAAATATATACAATAAATTTAAATATTAATCTTTCCAGAATTATAAATATATAAAATAAAAAATCTATTATTGTATATATTATACAAATTTATACAATATATATACAATTAATTTATTGTATAATATATATTTTTATATATTATACAAATTTATTGCATAATATATAGTATAATAAATTTATTGTATAATATATATTTTTTATTTTATATATTTATACTGAATATTTGATTTATAATTTATTGTATATATTATACAAAAATATATACAATAAATTAATTTTATTGTATATATTTTTATTGTATATATTTATTTTACATATTTTTTATTTATTTATAATATGTATAATAATATATATAAATATGTATATACAATTTATATATATTATAACAATTTATATATAATATATATATACATATTTATATATATTATTCATTTGTATAATATATTTGACATATATTTATATATATTTGACAAATGTATTATATATTTGGTATAATGCATATTATACCAAAAACATTCGTCAACTGATAAATAAATAAAATTATTTATATGGATTATAACCATATTTGAATTTACCATATAAATTACTCAAATTGACAATATTATATCGCTATAATGTTAAATATTACATGATACATATCCGAACGGTAAGCCGATCGTGCCTCTCTTTCGCTTATCCGCGCTGTCGCTCGCACGCTTGCCGTCGGCGTAACGAGACAAACGGGAAAATGAGTCATGTTTTTTCGTGCATGCAGCGAGCGTTCATCGATTTATAAGACGTTGTCACGTCAAAAACAGCCCTATTTTTTTAAATCAGACAAATTGTAAAATGCAAAAGAAAAATGTGTCGTAGAATACTTATTTTGTATTTAATTTATTTCAGCCTTTATCAGTTTACTACCGATTTATAAGCAAATAAGAAACCTTACATAATTCACAGACAAAATTCAAACTCATGCCATATTATAATTTGGTAGAACCGGCAACAAAATGTACCTATTGGAAAAACTCCAGATTTTAATTTATGAATACATAATATAATTTCTCGCATCGTAGTAAGTCATCTGATATACCTATAATATATTTTATTATAAAAATATATTCAATCGTACACTATAATCTTGATTTCAATAAAATTGATAACATAACAATTGAAAGTGAATAAAGAAAATATTTTAAGGCGTGGTAACACTGACATCAATCTGAGAAAATCAAGGTCAAGAGCATTTGTATTTTTTACACGATCAGCTGGAATCCAAATATTGATTTTTCAGTATTCTTAACCTTTGACAAGCTCCGGTATATTTTATTGCAAAAACGTTTCATAAAAAAGTAACATTTATGTAATAACTAACTGCAAAACACAGCTTCAGACTAAATAAACATCACCACACTATAATGCCGCGCTTTATTGAAATGATGTGTTGGAAAATACATGATTTATAAACAAGTTAAATATTATACAACAACATAGCATAATTATTAGGCACGCTGTCAAAACGAGTAAAGAAAATACTGACACACTTCTTTATTATAAGTGAAATTTGGGTTGTTTACCTTTTAAAATTGAGATATTATAGCCTGCTCGTATTAAATAGATTTGTAAAAAGGATTACTTATGAAATGCGTGAAGAAAAATGATTACCTATTATAACTACCGGTAAGCTCAGCTGATTTTGACAGATACAAAGCAAAAAAAATGTTTTTATTTTACAATTATTTTAACGTTAAGCCGCAAATTCGATTTGTGGTTTGGAAACATGCGAAAAAGGCGCCTATGTTGACGTTTGTCTAGGAAATTTATTTAATAGCATCGACCATGTGCTAGTATTCCACTGGAAGACTGATAAATTATTAGTATCGTTGTATTATTCGTGCAGTGCGGACGTGCGCGCTGAGAAATACATCGGTCAAATTTCAAAAAGAACGAAACATTTTATTTTCGTTCCCTCTTTGAATATGAATGCGAAGTGAATACAGTGTTTATATTTTGAGTTCACTCTTCGGTAATAATTCGAACAATGGAAGATTCCGGGCTTATTGAAAGTAATAATTCGGTTAGAAAGAGCGGGGAAATTGTTGCTCCGAAAATTGTGGAAAATGGACACGCCGTTGAAACGGTTTGTAGCAAACCACCTGATGGAGGAGCCAGGGCCTGGTTGGTCATGATCGGTTCCTTCCTCTGTAACGGTATACTTCTGGGAGTGATCAACACTTTCGGAGTGATACATTCACATCTTCAGAAAAAGTTGAGAGAATCGGGAGATACTGAAGCATCAAGTAAAGCCGGTAAGAAAACAACACAAACTTTAATATTTAATATTATCTTTAAATATATATACAATGTCACTTTAAAATTTAGCCGTCAATTATATGTTGAAATGCAGTATATTAAAATACAAACACTTTTTTAATAATTCCACAGTATTTATAATGTGATGTTAGTAAAAAAATGTTTACAAAATATAATAGTATAATACAAAAGTATTTTTATTTACAAACGTACTTTAAATTTAATGTTAAAGCTTTGTCTTTGAACTTTATATTATTGATTTTCAACATACATATTTTTTAAACATGTTAACTCCCAGAATTGAGCATACGAAATTTTAAAAAAGCATATGAGCAGGGTTCGTTTCTTCGGAGAGGGCAACTAAAAATTAATTGGATTTAGAAAGAATAAACAGTAAGCTAATCGCACATCCCTATCTGTATGTAATAGTGTCCTTTTAGGGATTCGATACCAATAAGTACGATAGTTTAAAAGTATCGACAGTTTCGAATGACACTTTATTATTATTTTACGTAAAATAGAGAATCTATTAAAATACTATTCAGAAAAGAAATAGTTTTATTATTAATCATTAACGTAATCAATTTAACCAAAAATATATTTATTTGGCATAAATTATTTTGAACTGAAATCGTACATATGTGTAAATAAAAAAGTACTATTTGCAACATTCATAATATAGCTAGATCTATTTATCTAATCACATGCATCATTTATTTCTTAATCCTTATGTCACTACCCCGAAGAACAATAATGGAATATACAATTTCTAATACAATTTTTAAATGACGTTTGTAAAATGAACGGCCACCAATATTTTATGCTCCCCGACGCCTTGGCGCCTATTAGCTAGTCCTTAGCTACGGATCTGATTGTAAACAAATCCATCCGAACTTGCCTTAAAAGATAAACAAAAAAAATAAGAATGACTATTCAAATGAATCTTCATCACTCATTTGTTATTAAAATGCGTTCATTTCTCTATTAAAATTAATTAAGACGAAAAAAACAGAAATAAAAACAGTAAGAACTATCACTACTAAGGTGTTAAGTGTCAATACTTGATAGAAAGGAAATATTATACAATAATTAATATTTATAAAAATAAAACATAATCTGTAGTGTTAATTCCACACTTTAATATATTGATTATGATAAAAAAACGGTATTTTCTGCAATTAGGTGGCATTCCATTTCGTTTCAATTTGCAATCCCGTAGAAGGCTGAAACTCAACATATAAAGTTACGTTATTTTTTAAAATGCTGATCGATTTTACCTTATCAAAAAGTAAAAAAATGTCGCAATTATTTAGGCATAGCTTCGTACGTAAACAATTGCATGCACGTGTTTAAAAATTATTTTTCACCAAACCACAACCTTATCATTTTATGACACATATTTTCAGCTGCATAGAACACAATACATAGCGTTTTATTTCTGTGTTCAGCTCCCGCCTATGACGTGTGAAAATAATCTAGAAAGCCAAAAAAATAAACATTTTTTATTTTATAAACATGTGGATCCATGGCACAGTGGTGAACGTCGCTGGCTTCATGAAGGACCTCAAGGGCTCGAGTCCCAGTATGAATTTCATTTTTTTCAATTTTTTTATCGATTTCTGTTCGAAGGCATAAATGTTTATAATGTCTCAAAATCCCCCCCCCTCAACTCCTAAAATAACGGGGTTTATCGAGAGTGATTGGCCTACCACTAGTCTTGCCCTAGCTCTATCCTTTATCCTTTTAAAAAAATCAAAAGTTGAGTAGCAGATCTCGTAGAAAAACTTATGTTGTGATACTTCCATTAGAAGGCCATATGCTTGACATTGGGAGCGGACGTGGATTAAAATATTATATATGAATGTTACGAAAATGAAAACACATAAATGTATCGCTAATACCGTTAAGACAGTCAAAAAAACATCATCATTATAGGAGTAAATGCGTCTGAAATTCCATCGGATTTTTCGCCTTTTCTAATAAAAAAAATCTGTGCTTATAATATAATAGAAGATTAATATTTAGTAAATAAAAACTTTCGAGTCCCACAGCAGGTAGATGGCCTGGTCGACCCCCCTAGTGTCGGTCTATTTACAAGATATTGGATTGTCAACATTTACATGATAGGAAATATTTTAGATATGCACCCAAATAAAATATTTCTATAACCATATCAATGCTTGCATGTCCACCATTTTCAATAATTGTGATATGAACTCTAAATCTTAACTACGTTTTCGTGAAAGAAGAAAAGAATTATTAAATTAAGAAAAAACAAAATATTCCTTTGTATTTAATTTCCACTTTAATTTATCAAATCAGGACCGGTTTCACTCATTGCAAGCATTGACAACTGATCAGTTACCTATACCACCTTATAAATATAATATCGGTATTTTTGAGGTGTTCACTGTAAATATTTAGTGGAAAGACAGTAAATAAAAAAATAAAACATGTTTTAAATTACTGCATTCTTTTAACTGGATGACTCCCACAGACGAGTTATCTCGTCAATACCTAATTAAATTAACAATTGCAAATTATAGTACAGACGTACTTTTTTCTACGGCAGCCAAAATGACCGATTGTGAGAATCATCACGAGAATTGTTAACTAATGAAAAATGAATCCTTGTATCGATCTAAATTTTCATCAGTTGATGATAATCGCGATATTTATTAAAAATATGTAGTCCATCTAAAATAGTATTTATTTTTTTAACATAATATTGTTGCAAGGAGTTCTAATTATTCATAATAATAGAAAACTTGTGCTCCTTTTTTATCACCGAGAAAAATAAAGGTATCAGATTAAAGGTGAACGAATTAGCAACGGAAGGCCCTAAATATCTTCTGAAATGATTACACAAACCTTCACAACTAGGTTATTAGGTTGGGATCTTCTGTCTATCGATTGTGATTGTAAATCATATTAATATTTTATTGCATTAAAGTTCAATTGATAAGATAAGATGTCCGCAAATGGAGGAGTTTCATAATATTGACAAAATATATTTATATTTACTTACCCGGAAAATATAGTCGTATTTACTGACATGACAATGTAAATTATAATTATTATTATTTTCCTTTATATACCACCCCTGCAATCTTATGAATAATAATATGTTATTATAATTATTTGTAAATGTTCATAGCATTCATAATATTATGAACACCATTCATCTGAAGATTTTTCTTTTTAGGTTTATAATATGCCTTAAAACATGCTACTTATGCGAAAATTTACGAAATGACGCTAAACAATAAAGCTGTGTAGACAATTTTAAACATATTTAAATATAATAGATTATCACAATCATACATAGGCATCAAAGAACCCGATAATTAAAATGAAATAATATCAGTGTAAAAACATCGCCATAATATGTCAAATGGTTTGTTTTTCAAATATAGAAGAGACAGATCCATAGACCATATTTTGAAATATGGCGACGGATCTCTGAACTAATATTTCGTAATTCGTTTCTCTTATTCAAATTTTCTCAATTGGTATTAAATTGCATTGTTTTTTGAGATATTAGTAAATTTTCGTGCAGACATGTAGCCAGTGACGGATTATCCTACAAGCGCAAGAGGCGCGCGCTTGGGGCCTCCGAATCTTAGTGGGCTCAAAAATTGCTTTTATAATATAACCCATATACTTTTCGTTCAGATTTTAACTATTTTACTGGGAATTTTCTAACGATTTTATGTTTTCCTAAAAACAGGGCCTCGAAATTGTATTGCGCCTGGGGCCTCCCATGTGCTTAATCCGCCACTGCATGTAGCAGTAGCATTTTGATGGAAAGATTGTTTATCTTATTTTATTATTATTTTCCTTCAGTTGGTTATACACTGTCATAAATATAAAAAAAGTATTCTGTGATATTATATTATTAAGCTTAATTTCTTCAAAGCAAATAGATAATCTTGTCATTTTTACAAAGCAGTATTCTCGATTCACATTTTTTAATTTAGGTCAATGGCTTGTTTCTTTATTTTTCATAAATGTTTTTATCTTCACTTAATTTGAATTTTGACAGTAGACGAATTCTATTGCGTACATCAGATAACGCTGCACAGAATAAAATAAAACAAAGACGTTCATTGAAAGATGCATCGTACACAATGAATACAAAGAGTCGGATGAAAGTCCCTGTAATTTTCTCCCAACGTGACTAACTGAAAAAAAAACGTAAACAAAGCCGAGTGAGAATGCTAAATACGAGTTTGTAAATAGACCAATGTGTGGTTGACCGTCTTCCATATTGTCTAAAAATACCGCGAACGTTCTTCCAGTCGAGATTTGAATCTCGAATGGAACAGATTGGTTGCGATGTTTCAAAATACTTGTTATTATGATAAATTGACAGTCATAAGCTATGTTATGTGCTAGTCATAATGTGACAGAAAAAATATTGTCGCTACTATGAAATAGTTGTTGTTTTGTTGAATCTTTCACAGTTAATTTAACTTAATCACCATGAAAAATAATTCACTTTTCATTGCATATTAAACTATAAGCAGTCGACAGTGGCGGACTGGCCATATTGTCAAATTACTCAATATCAAGCGGCCCCCGCTGTATGTTGGAAAGTATGAGCCCTCAGTGTCAGTGATGTCTCTTTTACTCGATTTGATCAATAGCAAACCATGCTTACGTAATTGAAAAAATTCAAAACTATTGTCTACGTTAGCCATTGGCTGTTTATTTCTGTATAAAAACATGAATAAAAAAATTAATATTCCTTTACTGATTCTTGTGGTGTTGTATTTCTATAAATAAATACATAAGTTAATTCCCAATGTAAAATAATGTATTTATAATTCAATGACTTTATTATCACGCCCCAGTCTGGTGCAGAGTAATTGTTCATATTTATTTAACGCATTCCAACCAATAACATTCAACTGTTTTCGATAAACGAGGAATATATTCTTTTTCTCGTTTTATCACAAAGATTCATAGTTCAATAAACCGAAGAGCTGGCCACATTGTGAAATGTACCAATTGATTTTGGTCCATTTTCCTGGAAAAGTAAACATGTCCCCCGAACGAGTGTTTATCATTGTTGTTTTGTCGCAATAAAACGCTGTAAATACAGATAAGTGATATTAATTTGGCGTTGACACAGCGTGAACATACGAACAGTAGTGTATTTTTTTATTCTACGAACAATGTACTGATAATGGTTTTTTATTACGGCAGTAATAAAATAATATGGGTGCACATATGTTAATGTATAAAACGTATACAAATTCTCCTGTAGCTGAAACGTGATCCACTTCTTTATAGTAATACAATCAGTGGCGGATTATCCTATAAGCAAATGAGACGCGCGCTTGGGGCCTCAAAAATAGCTTATATAATTTAACCCACATACTTTTTTTACTCAGATTTTTATATATTTTTACTATTTTAGTTGGAATTTTTCTGACGGCTTTCTGTTATACGTAAAATAGAACCTCCAAATTTCATTGCGCCTGGTGCCTTCCATGTGCTTAATCCGCCACTGAATACAATTCAAAGCTTGGATTTATTTTTTCCCCACCATATCCGCTCCCTGGTCGGAGGACATGGCCACCACATGGTTCATAAAAGATTCTCTGCCCTCCGCCAATCTTCTTGCTTCCTCTCATGTCCCCGTATCTCCGTCGAGCAAATTTTATGGATGGTCCACGACAGCAAAATCCATCCAGTTGGTAAGAGAGACAAGCAGAATTCAGGTTTTCTTGAGCTTGACTATTTTTTATTACGTAGAATTTTCTTCTTTGACCATATTCGCTCCCTATGCGGAAAATATGGCTCCCATGACATGCCAGCATTCCTCAGTTCCGCCGAGTACATCATATTGATAATACCGACGGTCGTCTAGGACCCCGGAGTCCCACCGGCAGGATTAAGGCTTTCCGGAGGCATTCGCAGCACGTGATCCAGCCAGTTTCATCGTTTCTGCATAAGTACCTACATATACGGAATAAACAAAGTTCAAACTTTAAACCCCGTTATACCTGCTATTTAAATTATTCTTTTTTGCTTAACTTCGAAAACCATTAACCATTTTGTCTATAAGCGCCCAGCCCAGGGGTGGGCTGTAGGGGGCTCGGAAGGACTCGCGTGAGCCCCTTGTTATATTCTACCACGGCCGGCGAGCCCATTGTTAAATTAAGAGAAAACAATTTTCTCCGATCAAATTAGTACATAACTGCAATTTTTGACTTATATATATATCATCTCCGACAGCTTCCAGTATACACAGTAGTACATTTTTAGCCATTTACATTGATTAGTTTATGGCAAACTGCATATTGTTGCATATTACAAGTGTATTAAGTAACAATCGTTTGCTTATTTAAGTATTGCATATGAGTGATAAATTGCTTTGAGATTAAGCGATCCCCTTGTTAACGTATTGGGAGCCCACCGCTGAGTCCTAGCCCAAACATAACGGTATCTTTTGAATGGATGCATCAAATACTAATAAAATAACCTATTTTAGTCAATATAAAATTATATCTGATATGTACCTTTAAAGTCATTCAAATAAAGCGCTAAAATAACTAACGTTTATAAATAAATGCCACTTACGCCATTCAGTCTATCAACACGCCGCTGACCACGTGCTATGTATGTACTATCCTAACGGCAAAGCGTTATCATAATCGTAAACAGCCTGTGGCCAGTGGAGCTGTTATCAGGCGATGCATATTGCACTTTTTCTGAAATCGGAAAGTGAATAATAATGATATTGGACTTTGCTGTTTTAACCGCACATGACATAACTATAGAAGTGCACAGTAAACAATATTTTTATTAATGCATTCACAATATAAAGCAAGCGTTGCTGTAGATCAGGGGTCGGTAAACTACAGCCCGCGGGCCAAATCCGCGAGTTATAAATATCTTCCATAATATAAATACGGTCAAGTGAAATATATGCACGGGGACTAATATTTGTATTTGGTAGTACTTATCAATGTGAAAGAACATTTTTGAAAATAAACTACACATCGACTTTAGAAAGAAAAAAGGACGTAACCCACAGTTTTTTCAAAACAGCTTTTTTCGATAACCACAATGTATCCAACTTGATACACGTTCTATCAAAATGATGTAAGCTGCAAATGCCAAATTAGTATCTAAATTTAGCTTTAGAGTTTGAAAAAAGATGGATTTGAAAACTTTTTTTTCTGGGTTTTCCTAAACAATTTCTTAAATTAATATTAGATTATGTCAATTAAACACCAGCTCAGAAGTCACTGTGCACTTCAAGGTTGTGTATAATTCATAATTTGCATATAGCCCGAAATCATCAAAACAAGTTTTTGCGCCTCCTGTAAAATTTGATGATGTGTGGGTTACGTCCTTTTTCCTTTCCAAAGTCGATATGTAAAATCGCAATACAAATCCTTATTAGCAGATGCCCATTTACAAACAATTTTATTAATAGGACGTTCTAATTTTGAGCTCCAGTATGATGAAATTTTATCTCGGAAAAAAACAATTACATTTATCGTATTAAAACAAAATTTAACTTGTATTGATATTTTTTATTTTTGTATTGTAAATTTAAAATTATTTGATAGAATATGATCACAATTTTAATAAAAAAATATAAAATTTGAAATACTTTATACAGTAAATAGTAAAGGGTTAATAATGAATAGCTTGGAGTTTTGGAAACTGATGAAATCATTAATAAAAAAGAAGCATTAGTAAATATCATTTTAAATAAGATAGGTGGATCGCTATTGTTGAATTTATTTCCATTAGATTTCGCCTCACATAATGAAACTAATAAGTTTTTAATAGTCTACTAACAATTGTTGTACCTTACCCCTACCTCCCTACGTCCAGTAGAAAAGGGACAATCTTCGAATTTTATTTTGTAATTTATAACGTAAGATTTGAATCAATTTTCAGTTCATTCGTAAACGTTGCGTTAGTCTGATGATTCTTCTCAAATAGACGAAACACGTGTCACAAGTTGTAGCACAAAGTTATCAAATACAATTTTGCATTAAAAATGAACTTTCACAAAGTTACCGTCAAATCTAACTTCGATTCTGCGTTTTTCAAGGAACCGTAAAAAGCAAACAAAAAATGCAGGAAACCGATAATGAGGAAAATCTTCAAATAGTTACAAAATAAATGTTTAATTTAAAAAAACCTACTTTTTTATTTACACTTTTTTATTAAAGAATAAATATGTATGTTTTAAATTACTTGTTTTGCTTATTTATTTGCAATTTGGCATATACATTTTAACTGAGACTTTTCAAACTCGCGTACTTTTTTACTAAATGAACTCTTTTTGCTTTCTCTTTTCAGTTTCTCGACTACAGTTCTAGTTTTGTTCATTTAGGCACTTATTGTTGTTTGTTCAGGACTATGAAAAATAAACAATCCCTGCGGGAAAACGAATAATGCGAGAACGGTAGATCGGGGTTTCACAGTACGTGCTTTATTCAAATTTATTGTCTGACAAAATGCTATTTCGTCTGCAATTCAATAAAGGTGATGCAGTTTTGTATGGCGGTTAATTGTGACCAAACACATGAATCTTAATGCGCAGTTGTGGTCGAATAGATTAAACGTAGTATGCAGTTAAACGATAACTGACAGGTGTGCGCAGTTGATTGTGTACACTGTACATGCTTATATTGTTGATATTACAATGTACCACTTTATAAATATTTTTGGATAGTTTTTCTCACAGTTGCCAAATATTCCAGAATGTCACCCTCCATTGTTGTTTTGTCAATAAACAGTCAAACAAATCTTCCAGATGAAATCAATATAATGCTCGACCAGCAGTCGAAAACGTCATTGCACGAGACAAAGACGTAACAAATATATTTATTATTTTGGTCGCATCTGTTGTTTGGTCCGTCTGTTTTGTGCGCATATTTGATTGTTAACGAAAATCTATGTAATTACGTTACATTATTGGTAACGAAAGATATTTAATGCCAAAGTTTTAGGAATGTTATTTATGTCATTTTTTAAGATGTTATCATTAACGGCTAAACCAACAATATTTTTTCAATAACGGATATTTCACTTTCTTCATGTTACTTTTAGGCACTGTGAATACTTGGTGGAAAGGCATTATTTTAAGAAAAACACAATATTCCTTTGTACTTGTTTCCACTTTTATTTATCAAGATCAGGACCGGTTTCGTTCACGGCGACCATTATCAATTGATAATAAATATTATTTAACAGTGCTGTTTCTACAAAAACAAATTTAAATGAATGAAAAGGTGTAAAAAATGTTGACAATGCTCGCCACGAGCGAAATTGATCCTGAAAGTGGGAAAGGGTACGAGGGAATATTTTGTTTTTCTTAATATAATGCCTTTACACCAATAGACAGTGAACACATTAAAAGTGACCTGGATAGTAATTTTAGACACAATTGTGATTTTTAACGATTTATGGAGTTCTGTGATGTTGTCCATTCATCTCAGCCATTTTATCTACTCCGGGTAAAAGTTATTTATTGGTTATTAAATAAATTGACTTTATGAATTTCTTGTCCTCCCTTTACATGATATTTGTACGAGATTTTCAATCCGTTGAACAACAGAGACGTCTAAACAAAAAAGTTTCTACGAGAACTTCTTGCTACTCAGTTGCTCAACCTCTCTTAGAAAGTAGGGATAGGAAAATATGGCCAGGACAGGACTAGTGGTTAACTAATTGCTCTTACTACGCCCTATTTTTTTTTGGATATGATGAATGGGAGGGAGGGATTCAAAATATCAGATACATCTTTCGCCTTCGGACACTAATCAATAAATCGATTGAAAAATAAATCTATAACAACCGTCCGTACTGGGAATCGATCCCGTGACCTCAGCCAACGTGTTCTTAGCCAACGACGTTGACACTCGATCACGCAGCAGGCAAGAATATACACGAAGAAAAATATACCTGAGGAATAATATACCTGAAGTGAAAATCCAATTTAAAAAATAATAATTTACAAGTACCTGGTAACAAAGTACTAAAATAAAATGAAAGGTCTTTAAATAGTGTTTATTGAGGTTATATTATTGTATTTCTATTTTGGGAAAGGACTTATTTGAATTCGACTTCTGAGAATAACTGAGAATGCGAAATGTCAAACTAATAGCTTTATTTTTATCTTTGGAGATCTCTGGATCAATGATCATATTCAAATTAAATCTTCATTCCTGGTTCACTGAACGCCTTAATACTCAATCATGATTTTAAACAATTTTTCAGTTCTTCATATAAATCTAAAAGTTGAGGGAAAATAGATTGGGGTAAAAGACATAATTTTATTACGACGATTTTACCAAATCCGAAAACCTCTAGTACAGTGGTTTCCAACCTTTACGTTACTACGCCTCCCTTTGAAAAAAAAATAGCTTCGCCCTCGCCATCCTTCATTTCACGTTTTAAATAAATATTTTGGACTGTTCGCGCCTCCCTTTGCAATAGTCCACTCCTCCCAGGTTGGAAATCGCTGCTCTAGTATGCTCAATCATAAGTTGAATAATAACAACAATGACGTTTTGTGATAACGATTCAATAAACCAAATTCAGCAAACCATACATTTTCCGCTATTGATATGAAAATGAATAAGTTGCGATTTTACGGTCGCCGCGGTCTCTAGTTTTCGATAATGTTGCCATGCAGTAGATTTCAAAAATAAATGTGACCACTCAAGTTGGTATTGGGAAAACATCATTTTTCATTGTCAGTGTGTTTGGTTTGAAGTTTGATATCTGAAAGATAAACAAAAAGGTACTCACGGTTATTTTAATATAACGTAAACCTAGTCTGACATTGAGAGTTTTTCATACATATAATAAATAATATAATCGATTTAGAGGTAAGACTTATCATGTACATTGCCATATTTAATTACAAAAAAAAACATATATTCATCATATTCTTGTATTTTAAAATAAAAAATCGTTTTAATTCATAAAAACACAATGTTCCTTTGTACTTCATTCCACTTTAATTAATAGGTCAGGACCTTCAATTAATAGGTCAAGACAGGAAGGAATATGGTGTTTTTATTAATATAATGCCTTTCAACCAAGTATTGACAATGAACACCCTAAAAGTGATAAAAAATCGTATTTATTTAAAAGCAGTAATCGTTATTTGTAGTGTTACCTCATCCATAACTATTCTTTCGATTTAAGTTTTTATTTTTATTGACAGCTAGAAAAAAGAACGGATCATTTTGGTTCTCGGATACGTAATTCTGCTTATGTTTTATTTTTTAGTTAAATTTAAGAAAACCTTCATTAGATTCTCTGTGAATTCAACGGTTAATTTGTGAAAGTCGGTTTTTGAAATGTGATCCGTGTTTCGCCTCTTTGGGAAGCATCATCAGACAAAACATCGCAAAGTTTAAGAATAAACTTATTTAATTTATTAAACAAAATTGATTCTGATTTTCAATTAACAAATTACAAACTAAACCTCGGGGGTATTATTCTACAGAGTCGTAAGAAGAGGGTAAGATATAAAAATTGGTAGTACTCATTACAAATTAAAGAAATATAAGGTACGGTAAATTCCAATAGAAATAAATTTAACGATGGTGATTCGCCTATCTTATTCAAAATGTTATTTACTAATGTTTCCTTTCTATTAATGACTTCATTAATTTCCGAAAACTCTCCTTGAAAAGCGATCCTTGTCGGCGTTTTATTTATAAATAACTTTTGTTATGAGAACATATTGGATATCGATTACTAATTAATCAATTATTGATTTTCCATCACGTTCAATACATTGTTTGTATATTGTTTATCTTTTGGCAACCCACCAGAAATACGTCATTGGTATAACTCTGATACTAAGAAAACCAAACTGGAAAACCAACTATACACTGGATAAGTGGAAATAGTTATTGTTTAATGCAATGAAAATCACCGAATTGTTCTCGATATATATATTCATTTTTTTCCACAAATATTATCATTTGACTTCTATATTTAAATATGAATGCCATTGTATTAAACAAAATTTATCAACATACATAATACCTACACACTTTGAATTTTAACGATCTCTTATGGCAGCCTTTAGATTGAAAAAAGACTCGTCTACTTTTGCTAATCACTTAATTTCGGAAGGACACGTGTTCAATCAGTAACAAGGGATAAAAATGCTACACCCAAATACGGACGGTCATAAGCTCTTTTAGCAGGAAATTTTGGAAATAAACAGAGCACAGCTGCATCGCCTTCCGATTTTAAATGAAATATTGCATATGCCGGGTTCGCCACTTCTGTACCCTATATAAATAAAACCTTTTCCGATAAACAAATAAATATAATTCTTAAAACCACTCACTACTCAAATCTTTGTGCATTCCCATGAGCTTATCCTTTTCGCCAGCAATGGCTTTTGACTCATTAGATACAATTATTTAATATATAAACACGAAACATTCATTTACTAAGCGTCAGTTCAAGTTCATCCGTGCACTTGAACGCCTGAAGATGCCGAAAGGCGAAACCCGGGTCGTTAGTGACAAAATCTGTGTGAGTGTACATAATTTGAACGATTCAAATTTAATATTGAAATTCCACCAAGCACCTTCAATTGAAATCTTAAATTATAAAAAGATAAATGTTGGTGATTTTCAATTAAAGAAAATATATTGTTTAGAAAAACTTAATTTGTAAAGGCCACATTCATTTATCTGATTCAATATAAGGCCACAGTAAAGAAAACGTTGACCCCCCTCTCCTTTTTTTCGACTGTCGAACATATAATGGGTTGATAACGCTCTTTTTCCAAACGCTTGCGTATTAGTTTTTTGATCAAAGTGAATATTTTGATCGAGTCAAAAGGCTGCATTAGAATAGCCTCTTGGCCGCAGGATCTAATCTTCTTTTCGATAACCACACATTTAACATAATTAAACCATCATATTTTTTTGTCTTGAATTATTGAATAAATGTAATAATTGATGAACCGAAACGGTAATTTTAACTTTTCTACGAAACGACTCAGCCTAGTCGAATTGCAGCCTAGGGATACGAAGTGTTTACGTTGTATGCACTGGAAGACGTATGTACTTACAACTTATTTATTATACAAGTAACCTTTTTTGTTTTGAACCACCTTTAGGCTTTCACCATGACCGCATAATAACAAACTGGTAAATAACTAAAAATAATAATATCATCATTATAAAATGATTGTATTACAAACTTAGTTACAGCTCTGCGGTCGAAACCTTAAACCAATATAACTTCTATGAACCCGACACAACAGGGCTTATTTTTTAATATAATGAATTTGATATCGTTTAAACTGTTGAAAATCTTATTATACAGTAAAACCCCCATTTACACGAAAGTTGGGACCGCGTGATTCGGAGTCGCGTAAATGGGGGAGTGAATCTCATACAAAAATTAGGGGTTACGTTTTTTTTTCGCGAAAAATGCAAAACTGCCAAAACTAAGAATAAATTAAAAAAAAATAGTTTTTAGGTGGTAAAATGCATAGCGCTCGCCAACGTTTGGCTGTATGCACCACACAGACAGCCGCCCGGCTGTGTGTACAGCAGCAATGGAATGTAACCTCGCAGTTGGGGGATTTGCAGCAAATATTTCTGTTCGGCGCGTAATTCGAGGTAGCGTAATTGGGGTTCCACTGTATACACTTTCAACTTTTTTTGTTGACACGATTTTGAAATAACATGGTCCACTAAAAAGAACAAATACTATATTTTACACGAATTATTTCATTTAACGCGACTCCCAGATACAAAAAACACAAATGTATAACAGATTTTCTTAATAACAAAAAATTCAACGACACAAGACAAATCAAAGGCTTCATTTGACCCTAACACATTAAACGTTTCAGACATTTCTAGCGATGGAAGCGATTTATATCCAGTCCCTCAGAAAAGGCCTGCATATAATCAAGTAGTGATGAATAGTATTATATCTTTTAAATAAAATACATACAATAAATAATATTTTAAGTAATTTACTTATTGTGTCTTCAGTAAAACCTTTTTTACACGATTTTCTATCCTACAATATTGATCTTTTTTCCATGAAACGAATCCTCAATTTTTATAAAAATTCTATCACATTTTTTACGCGGTTTTCGGTGGAACGTATATACTATGTAAAAAAGAATTAAATGTAGTTAGGTGAAATTCCTCACATTGCAACATTCGAAAATATTATCAGTTTAGTTATATTATTATTTTTTTATCCATGTCCGCTCCCAGTGTGGAGCATATGCCCTCCTAATAAAGGTGTCTCAAAAGAATTTTTTCTACAAGAACTGTTTGTTACTCAGTCGCTCAACCTCACTTTTTTTCAAAGTGAGTAGTAGGGAAAGAAAGATAAGGCTAGATAAGGACTAGTGGTTGACTAATCGCTATTGCTACACTCAGTTATCAAAGTATCAGAAGGACGGGAGGAGAGGAAATAATGTGAATTGACATCACAAACACCCAGTCTTCGGTCACAACTTTGAATTGAATAGTTCTCAAATTCACTGTGATCTTACAGGGAATCGAACCCAGACCTGCGTGATCGGTAGAGCAAGCTCTAACCAACTGGTCCACAGCAGGTGACATTATTAATACATATTAGAAATAATTAAATTAAGAAATATATAATTAATTACCCTCTAGAATCGAATAACATTGACATCAATTTGATATACAAAAACAATCTGTGATTATCGATAATAAATCATTTGTTTTGTCACAGAACATGGATCCTCGGATTTGTTTACAAATCATACTTCAAAAATCCCCGCTTAATTTTGTTTTACAAAGTATATGTTTTTTTGTATAATACTTTTAACGAACTACTGTAAAATGATACTAAAAAGTATCCGATTGGCCCGATGGCAACTTACAGGCTTTAGAAGTTCTTAACTGGTGAAATTTAATACTTATTTCATAATTCTACTAAGTATTTACTACCGTCCACAGCTGTCGTAAGTAGGCAAGTAAGGTACGGATCGTAATTCCATTTATTCAAAACAGAAAAAGAAAACCTTTTTTAATTGATGATTTGATGAGCCGTTTCGGGGTTGAATTTTCAACTTTGTCTAAAAAATATTGACTCCTAATAAAAACCGATTCTCTGAAACAATCATTTTTTTAAGTAACGGTTTAAAGATTGGTTTTTAAATAAAGAGGATAAAATCAAACTATTTTTAATGGATTCGACGGTAATTTTGTGTAAGCTCATTTTTAATACCGACTGTGGAAAGGAAAAAGGACGTAACCCACACATGGCAAATTTTACAGAAGGCACAAAAAAACGTGTTTTGATTATTCGGCCATATGCAAATTATGAAATATACACAACCTTGAAGTGCACGGAGATTTCTAAACTGGTGTTTAATTGACATAATCTAATATTAATTTAAGACATTGTCTAGGAAAAACTTTTTTTTCAGTCTTGTCTCTTGGTTTCAATTTTCATAAGACCATCTTTTTTTCAAAATTAAAAGATAAATTTAGATACTAATTCGGCATTTTCATCTTACATCCTTTTGATATAACGTGTATCAAGTTGAATACATTATGATTATCGAAAAAAAGCTGTACATATATTTTCACAGACAGGAACTCTTGTGTTGAGTTAGAAGTACGTCCATAGTCATTGACAGTAAAATGGCGCTGACACACATGTACGTCCATACAACTCTGAAGGCAAAAGGCATGTCGCAATTTGTAACACAGTAACAACAAATTTATCACAATAAATTTTATATGAACTATGTAAAATAACCTTCTGACTCTCTTTCACATTTTTACCCGGAGAAGATTTAGAATTATATAAAATGGCTGAGGTGGATTGACAACGTCAAAGAAATTCATAAATCGTTAAAAAATTGTGTCGAAAATATCCAGGTCACTTTTGGGGTGTTCACTTTCAATAGTTGGTGGAAAGGCATTGTATTAAAAAAAACACAATATTCCTTTGTACTTATTTCTACTTTTATTTACCAAGATCAAGACCGGTATCGCTCATGGCGAGCATTATCAACTGATAAAAAATATAATTCAAAAGTGCTAAAAGTGGAAATAAGTACAAAGGAATATTGTGTTTTTCTTAAGACTATCCAGATGTTCGGACAATCAAACGCGCAAACGAGACGCAAGACTTAATCATATTGCAAAGGTGAAAAACCAGCAGCTTTTGACTGCAGCAAAGTTTGTCGTATATTTGTTTTCATTAATTTACATAACAATGTATTTATACAAATAAATTAGTACACCCTTCCAACATGAAAAGATTTCCATTCATTACAACGTTACCACTCGGCTACACAGGTAAGTAATAGTACACATGGCTACACATGGTAAGTAAATACATTTAACATAATAGCAACGAAATATGATACAGCTACTGATTTAGGTAAGAATATTAAAAAATGCTCGATTCCTTGCTCAAGGCATATGATATAAAAAATGCAAACTGATATTTTTGCTAAGTGGAATGATATTCGATACGCAACGAAAAAGCTTCGACGATATATTGAATCTAATGGTATTAATATAATTTTAGACATTCGTAAGTTTTGATAAACATTTCGATTAATGCAGTTTCTTGCAAAAGTAATATAATTATTAATAATTAATTAATAAACATATTCTCAATTTTAACGTACCAATTAAATTATATTGTTTTATAAATAATTTATTGTTTCGATATAATGTTAATGACCATTTAAAAAACATTATTTTGTGTAAGATTTAAAGCGGTGTGTGTTTTAAACACTAGCTTAGTTGGAAAATATGACCCCTAAGATAAAAATAAAAATAACGTACAAATGATGACGATTTTAAAAATGACAATAATTCATTACTTTAGGATACAACATTCGTGAAGAGTTGAACAGAACAGTAGCTGTCACAGTAATTTCTTGAGAATTTTAATTGAATACTTTTTTTCGAAATTTTTCATTCAGCTAATGACAGTATTCAATGTATAATTGGACATATTTTTATCCATGCCCACTCTTAATGGAATTTAATGTGTCTCTCAGTTGCTCAACATCTCTTTTTCGAAGAAAGTCAAGAATAGGAATAGTGATTAGTTAAATAACTTGGATACGTATGGTACGGAATTTCGGACATAACAGGGTATTGAGATGTAGATACGTGCTTAGACAAATTTGTAATGAAACATATTAAGATATAATTTATCTGTTCTCTTAAAGGACAATTTTCAGTGTAAAACTGAATTTTCGCAAGGTTTCCGGAATATTCTTGCGCATATCGAACGTGGAAAGTAAAAAAAGCGTAACACACACATAGCAAATTTTACATATATTTAAAAAATATTTTTGATGATTTTGGGCCATATACAAGTTATGAAATATACAAACCCTTGAAGTGCACGGAGACTTCAAAACTGATGCTTAATTGATATATTATAATATTAATTAAAGGAATTGTCTAGGAAAACCCTTTTTTTCAGTCATTTTTCTTGATTTCAATTTTCACACACCCATCTTTTTTCAAACTTAAAAGCTAAATTTAGATTTAGATAATTCGGCATTTGCAGCTTACATCCTTTTGATAAAACTTTTATCAAGTTTGATACATTGTGATTATTGAAAAAAAACTGTTTTGAAAAAACTGTGGGTTACTTCATTTTTCCTTTCCACAGTTGATATGTATATGAAATCTAGGTTTTTTGTTTTTAAATTTAAGACCTTAGACATGGGTATTCGTGATGTATCTTTTCTTTGAGTCCATTGTGAGTGTCATTGGCATTAGCTGTAATGCTAAATATTTCTTTTAAGTAATTAAAAATAATTTTATATTATGTATTACGCGATTTTTGTATTTTTGTATTTTACGTATTCATTACAATAATTTACATACAATTTTTACATTTTTAAAAATTCTGAACCTGTCAAATGATTTTGTATGAACACCACATTTGATGGGGGTTTCATTTACACGGTTAAGAGTATACGATTCAAAACATATATATACTGACTTAATGATTGATCCCGGGATTGAAAAAACAATAATCCCGAAATCTCGTGATCAGAGAAAACGTCCGGGATTAGATACTCCAGTTGTAGCATCGAACAATAACTGCTCTACGAACTGCTACGACGCGTAGCATGCTACGCTCATAGCAGTCAGCACTGCGGGCTAAATATTGTCCATATAATTGAATGTAATTCAGAACATATAAGAATGCATTGAGTGATTTATTGCAATTCTTTTATTAGCAATATCGTTTAATTACACACACAATTAATATTTATATCTATTCCAGTGCTAACAAAACAACAGGGCTGTAAATGCCATTTAGAACGTTTTTTTAATATCATGTCCGCTACCAATGTGGTGCATATATATCGACTCTTACTAAGGCATCTTAAAATACACTTAATGAGAAGAAATTGTTAGTCAGTTAGTAATAAGTGGAAATAAAGAAGACTATGTACATATCTCCAGTGGCGGATTACCCCAAAAGCGCACGAGGCTCGCGCTTGGGGCCTCCGAATCTTGTGGGACTCAAAAATATTTTCTATTATACATAAACTTTATATTTTATATTACTATTTCAATCTTTAGTTTTATTTTACAATGAATTTTGCGACGCTTTTATGTTATATAAAAAAACAGGCCCCTATTGCGCCTGAGGCCTCCCATAATCCGCCTCTGTATAAATACAATAGTGATACGTTAATCACCAACTGTACGTACGGTAAAAAAAAACATGTCCGCCTTGACAGAGATGACTGATTGAAAAATCTAAATATTCAATCATCCTTTTTTCGATGTCTGCTCCCAATGTGGAGCATATGGCCTCCTAATGAAGGTTTCTCAACATAAGTTTTTCTACGAGAACTGTTTCTTACCCAGTCACTCAACTTCTAGTTTTCATAGAGAGTAGTAGGTATAGAAGGATAATGCTAGGACAGGACTAGTGATTAACTAAACGCTCTCGCTACGCCTGATTATAAAGAATTGAAAGGGTGGGAGGGATTTTTTAGACATCACTAACACTCATGCCCTCGAACAGAAATCAATCGAAAAAATGCTGTTTGTACTGGAACATGAACCTGTGAGATCCGGCACGGAAACCCATAACGCTAACCACTGCGACTAGGGTATCCAATCCCGGGATTGATTAATTTTCAATCCCGGGATTGGGATTAGCTCACCGAGGAATTTGAAATCCTCGATTGGCTATACTTTTTCCATTGCGTATCTCCGAGCGTCAATTTTTTCATCAGTTTTCGGAATTTGCTCAAGATTTCTCAAACCCGAAATCTCGGGATCGCGACCGTGTCAGTCCCAGGATTTCGGGATCAGAAAATTGGACGGGATCTCAAATCCCGGAAATGGATACCCTAGCTGCGACATAGGACCCGACAAATCACCCAACTGGATTTCAATAATATTAAAATGCCGCCCCTGTTTAAATTCACTGTTGTAAACTTCATAAATTTATTAAAATGAAGCAGCCCCGCAAAGCAGAAAATGTTTCTTATGATTGGTAGCGACATTATTCTGCTCTTCCATAGATAATATTTCTGTAAGATAAGCCACTGTCAATAAAAGAGTACATCAGCTATATTTTCAGAGCGTCCATTGTGACATATACTATCTAGCCTGTATTCTAACCGACCCGGTCAATGTCCCATGATATTCAAATCGAATATATTTTTTAATTGCCTTAGACCAACCTTATAAACTTATTAAGTATTGATGATATTATTCATAGATTCGAATTTAATTTCTTTTTTAAACATACCAGATTTACTTAATTAAATTATTAGTTAAGAATAAAGATAGAATACATTAGGGGATTTATAGACTGCAATGCGTTTGTTGTACAAAGCTTTATATCAGGAAAACCGAAAGGACATTTAATACCAGATTATCAGAACACATGGCAGCCTTTAGATTGAAAAAAGACACGTCTACTTTTGCTAATCACTTAATTTCAGAAAGACACGTGTTCAATCAGGAACAAGGGATAAAAATGTTGCACCCAAATAGGGACGCTCATAAACTCTTTTTCTAGGAAATTTTAGAAATAAATAGAGCGCAATTGAACAGTCTTCCGATTTTAAATGAGCAGTTACATGTGCCGGGCTCTCCACTTTTATACCCTACATAAATATCAGAAAACATTTTCCGATAAATAAAAATAAATTTAATTCTTAAAACTACTCACCATTCAAATCTGCGGGCATTCCCATTGGCTAATCCTTTTCACCAGCAATGGCTTTAAGCTCGATGATACATTTATTTCTTATACACGAACCATTCATTAACCAAGCGTCAGTTTAAGTTCATACGTGCACTTGAACGACTGAAGATGCCGAAAGGCGAAACCCTGGTCGTTAGTGGAAAACAATTGTTTGAATGTACATAATTTGAACAATTCAAATTTAATTAAATTGTTAGTTTACCGGTACGCTATCTCGAGATAATTGTTATCCAGTTCACATTCGCTGATGTTAGTAAATGTCCCATGGGTGATGTCGTCATAAATACTGAAACTATGCTGTTGGCAATAAGATTAGCAACACAACATATTGTATAATATAAATATTACAAATCATGAAATACGATTCTCAAATCGTAAGCATTTTTGCAGCTTTAATTGCAACAAATTACTACGTTCTTCGACTTAAAATATTATCTAGAAAAAAACATGAAAATGGTCGTGACCTGAAAGAGATACAACCAAAAAACAAATATATTTACACAAAATGCTCTATACGATTTTTAAATCTGTAATAATATAGTATGACTGTGGAAGGGAAAATGGACGTAACCCACACATAGCAAATTTTGCAGGACGCACAAAAAACGTGTTTTGATGACTTTCGGCCATGCAAATTATGAAATATACACAATATTATAAAAATTTTCGAGCAATTTGTAATTTGAGCATTTGACGTTCGAGGAATTGGCTTTTCGAGGATCTTGTTAGTCGAGCAATTTCCATTTGAGCAATTTACCGGCTCCCCGATATTATAATAAAATCGTCAGAATACTTTCAGTCCTCTATATCAGCGTTTCTTAACCGGGGTTCAAACATATATTAAAATTAAAATCATTAATACTTTAACAAGCTTTGTGAAAGTAAGATTGTCTGAGGATGCTTCTGAAAGAGGCGAAACACGTGCCACAATTAGTAGCACAATACGTGGAATAATCTAAGTTATTTTTAATTTTATATTAAAATGAACTTCATTAATGTTACCGTCGAATCCATCGAAAGTACAGTTGATAGCTATTTCTACATCAGAACTGTAGTTCTGACGAAGGCATACGCCGAAATCAACTAATTAATAAATAATTTTGAAGCGTCAGCAAAAACAAATATCTGCTAGTATTAATTATTTGTCATAAATAATAAACTAATCGATTTTTTATCGTTTTTTGCAAATCGAAATCGTATTTCAGGTTGTTACGCTCGTTAACAATTTATAAGTATATAATTTTACTTTAATACACGTTAAAAATATAAAAAAATATTTTTTTCCTGAATGGAACACATTATTGTATTTTACATTTTTTTATAAGGTTCCACTGTATTAGTTTTTCTTTCATCACAGATCAGCGATACACGTAAAAATATCGATAAACAGTATTTTACAAAGTACAAAGTATTTTCAAATTAAACGTTATATGAAATTAAATGCATTAAATCTTCATTCCCATATCTTTATTCTTATCAGGTGAAGTCGCGGTAATAAATTAAGTATCATTATAATAATCACTAGTTACCAAACGTATTGCTAATTTTTATAAGATAGTCTGAAAATGCCAATAATAATAATTGATAATAACAATATCTTCGATGAATTCAACTGTAATTTTATGAAAATGAAAATTTAATATTAAATATAAATTGATTACTGCGGTATTCGACTTGTCACTATTTGCTAAGCACAGTTTACAGCATGTGAAATAACAATAATTAAAATGAATTACTACTTATTGTTGGGTCCGTGTTCGAGTGGTCAACGTCGTTTCCTTCAGTTTCGGTGCTCGCGGGCTCGAATCTCAGTCTATTCATGGAAGGAATTGTTGTTTGTGATGTTCGAAACTCTTTCCCACCTATCTGACACACCCAATCCCAAAAACTGTTAGTAGTAAGCGCGATCAGCTTGACAATCGTCCATATTGTTTTTCTAATCTCTTTTTAAAAAGAGAAATTAAGGAACTGAATAGCAAACAGTTCCCGTAGAAAAGTTGAGATTACTCCACTACCAGCTCATATCTTATGTATATATAAATGAATATTTTTTTTGCTTTTTTCTGGTCTCTATGTACTAGAAAACCGCTGATCCGATTGCAATAAAACTTCGACAAACTTTTTGCTTACACTTCCGAGAAGGTTATAGGCATATTAAAATTAGCTTACAGTAGGTGGCGCATGTGTCGTACCATAGATAATCGGCAGTAAACGTCAAACGTCAAACATATAGAAAAATAAGACATGCACTTCAATAAACACAATTAAAACACAAACACTTCCTTTCTTCAAGTGGCATTGCAACGCTTGCTGGGTACCATCTAGTAATATATAAAAAAACACGTTTTTGTACTGATTCTAAATTTGTTTTAAACATTAGGATTCGTTTTGCTCATCACGAGCATTATCAATAATGTTCAATTTAAACAGCTTCAGTTGAAAATTATCTTTTATATCAATTTGGAATTGTAAATAATTATTTTTTATATGCACAATGCATTTGCACCAAGAATTGACAGTTGTGTAGTATTGACATAAAACAGTAAACACCCTATAGCAGTGGCTTCCAACCTTTATGTTACTACGCCTACCTTTGAAGAAAAAAATATCTTCACGCCTCCTTATCATTTATGTCATATAGTAAAAAAGACACGTCTTAAAGGGTAAATAAATATTTTGGACTGCTTACGCCTTCCTTTGCAACAGTCCACGCCTCCCAGGTTGGAAATCACTGCCCTATAGTGAGAAATTTATATTCTTTTTTATACACTGAGAGCAACTATGGTTTTAAAAAAAGCTTTCGTTTGATCTATATTAGAATTTTTAATAGTTTTTTTTAAAGAATCGTAACCCACTTTAAGATTTATGTGTTTCCTTTCCTAACTAGCCATTGATTTTATATTGATTATAGTGAATTTTGGTTGTTAAATTGTTTTGATGCTTAAGTAAGTATAATAGATTTGTATGGTTCTCAAGAACACGAGTTGTCATAATAATATATTGGAAAACTGACTTTGTATGTTTTATGAGCAAAATATTACTATAAAATTCTATTGGTAAATAATTTAAACATCGCACTCTATTGACCGCGCAATCAACTAAGATATAAGTTCATTTTTAAATTACACTTTACTGCCGCATATCAATATTGTTCTCAAATATTTGTAGTAAAAGTCTATAACAATTTAACTTAAATTGACTTGTATTCTTGATTGATCTTCAGTGGAACATAAATATTGATAAAATCTTAGCAATGTATTCATTGTTCAGTTCATGTGTTTACTGTCAATACTTGGTGAAAATACATCATATTCATAAAATAAAATAAATTGTTGTCAATTAACAGGATATGGACTATACCAGAGGTGGGGAACCTTTTCTTCTCTAAAGGCCGCATTCATTTTTCTGATTCGACATAAGGCCGCAGTAAACACAGAGAAATTTGTAATCCTCAATTCGCTATACTTTCTCCACAGATATCTTTCAAACCTCGTTTTTTTTTTTAGCTCACCGAGTAATTTGAAATCCTAAATTCGCTAAACTTTTTCCCCAGATATCTTCAATCCTCGTTTTTCCAGAATTGGCCAGAAGGCCACACCAGATTGGCCAAAAGGCCGCGGTTTCCGCACCTCTAGACTATACCGTTGCACAATAATTGACTTACTACAAAGTTCTAGTGTTTTTCCAAGCAGTCTTTGAATCAAAATGTTGAAATATGCATAAATTCAATTAATCATGAAATTTCATTGATATTGTTGTTAGTTAATGATGTAATATAAATGTGGTAAAAATTAAACACTTTTGTTCTAATTTCAAATTGCTTTAGTATCGACTGTGTAAAGGAGAAAGGACGTAATCCACAGTTTTTTCAAGACAGATTTTTTCGATAACCATAATGTATTCAACTTGATACACGTTCTATCAAAAGGATGCAAGCTGCAAATGCCAAATTAGTATCTAAATTTAGCTTTTAAGTTTGAAAAAGATGAACTTTAAAAAAATTAAAACGAAGTAAAAATACTGAAATAAAGGTTTTTCCTAGACAATTTCTTTAATTAATATTAGACTATGTCAATTAAACACCAGCTAAGAAATCACTGTGCACTTCAAGGTTGTGTATAATTCATAATTTGCATACGGCCCAAAATCATCAAAAAACGTTTTTTGCGCCTCCTGTAAAATTTGATATGTGTGGGTTACGTCCTTTTTCCTTTCCACAGTCGATATGATCAGGGCCGATTTCGCTCACGACGAGCATTTTCCAACGATATGATTAATGCAGTGCTATTTAGCACTCGGCTAGTTTCGCGAACTGAACCACAATCTTCAAAATAAATTTGCACAATTTGCAAGCTTTGTTCTGGCGTAAGTTCTCTATTCATGGTGAAATAGAAAATTCATCTGAGCACAAATCAGCTGTCAAATTAACTGTCGCTGTGAAAAGTGTTGTTTATTCGAAAAAAAAACCTGAAAAAACACCATGCTAACTATCCTTTACTGCATGTTTTCGGTGTTCTGTGAAGTTTCTCCCGCTGCATTTCACCATACTATGATTATTTTTCAATTAATCTTCCCGTCGGATTGTCTGATATTTTCTTCTGTGATTTTCAGGGTGAGCGACCCCTAAGCCGGAGGTATTTTTGCCACGAAATCGATAGCTCTAATAAGATTACATTACTTTCACCTGTCGTCAGATATTTTTGTAGGCTTATGTCCACGTGGAGGACTCGGTAGTAAGCTCTTTGAATTGCTTATATCTTTTTTTGGTTGATACTTCGATATGTTTGTTTAAATTTGTTTTCAATAAGTGTTATAATTTCCTTTGTTATTCCACTGGTTCTACAATATTTGAATCGCCACTTTGATGAGAATCTTTGAATCAGCAATATCGTAAGGGGAATATTGATCATAAAACATTTTAATTACGTCCGTATCTTATGGGAGTGTACAAAATTTTAATGATTCAAAATGCATATAATGTTAAATATTTTTTCCATTTATAATGTGAAAAAGAAAAAGGACGTAACCTACCATAGCAGTCTTAAGGGGGCTTTGAACCTATACATATAAAATTTTACAGTAGGCGCTAAAAACGTGTTTTGATGATTTTGTGACATGCAAATTATGAATTATACACAACCTTGAAGTGCACGGAGACTTTTAAACTTGTGTTTAATTGATATAACCTAATATTAATGAAATAAATTGTCTAGTAAAACCATTTATTTCAGTGTTTTTTCTTGGTTTTAATTTTAAACAAGGTCATCTTTTTCAAACTTAAAAGCTAAATTTAGATACTTATTTGGCATTTGCAGTTTGCATCCTTTTGATAGAACGTATATCAAGTTTGATACATTGTGATTATCGAAAAAAACCTGTTTTTAAAAAAGTGTGGGTTACGTCCTTTTTTCTTTCCACAGTCGATATGTATAGTGGAGTATCTAGATATAATAATGCATCAAAGATTTATCAGCTTGATTGTTTTTATTTGATGTCTGTATATCGTTATTAAAACTTCTATAGAATGTATCAGTGGCGTACTTAGTTATATAGCTCATCCGCAAATTTTTCTGTTATTTAATGTTAACAATTTTAATCTTTAAGCAATTAACAACGTGATATTTAACTGAAATTTACTGTTGTTTATTTATTTTCCATAATATAATTATATGTCATTATTGTTATTTAAAATATATTGATTAAAAAAAGAAGAAATAATTGTATACAAAAAAAAGTGGTTAGTTAGACAATGAACTATGATTTTCCTGTGAATGTAATTTATTTCATAAAAAAATCGACAGTCAGAATTAGTCGAATCAAGAATCGGTAATTTAATGGTGTGTGAAATTCTATTAAATATTTTTAAACATTTGCTGCCTTGTTTGAAAGTGAAATGATGATAATTTAATATTGTTGATAATAAACAAAATTGACAAAATTGTAAAGTTTGTAATAATCTCTGAAAATATTAAAATGCAATACAGTTGTCATGCTTTGATATGACGCGACCACAAACAGTTCAACGTCCGCATGATGTAATTTTATACTGTCTTGCAGTATGTGAGTTGAAATCGATTATTTGTTTGAAATTGTAGCTATACACAAGGCTTCGTAGCCCGTTGGTGTCATCAATTGTTGTAGTGTATATTTGTAGCAAGAACACGTTGTTACCTAAGATCATATTTGTCTCGCCCAATAACAATCAGTGATCAATACTCAGATTCCATATTAAGATAAAAATTTGGAGGTCCTGTTTTTCGGACAACATAAAAATGATAGAAAATTCTATGTGAAATAGTAAAAATATATAGAAATCTGAACAAAAAGTATTTGGGTTATAAAATGTAAGATATTTTTGAAGCTCCTTAAATTTGGAGCCCCCAGGTGCGCGCTTCTTTTGTTTATAGGTTAATCCGCCACTGTTTATGTTCAGTGAATAAGGATATCATATCCTAATCGGACCATTTATCTTTTCTTTAAAATTATGCACAAAAACAATTGAGTTGGCATATTCATTTCTCCTGTCAACTCTAGGCCGTCGCTCAACTTTTACCTAAAATAATTTCCATCAGCAATGGTTTAATAACTTTTTAATTATATTTGCATTGAGATTTAAATAATTTCGTTTTCAAATATTTTTTTATCGTGTTAAGAAATTAATGATTTCTAAAATACATACAAAAGAAACTGCAGCAGGATTCGATTTGATTTTTGTTACTCATCTTACTTAATAAGGGTAACTGATTGTGTTGCTTTTTATGTTAAAACTGCATATAGTCACATAAAAATTACGATTCATTTTTTTGGTAATTATGATTTCTATATTCATATTCAAAATGGATACTTAGAATATAATAGAAATTAATATTAGATAACTTCATGAAAATTTAACTTTAAGAATCGTTTAATATGCGAATAATTTTTAATTTGGTACACTTTTAAACATTTTTATAATATTATGAGACTATTTTCAATTTACCGACATTTTCCTACGCTACTGAGAATTAGATACTTATTTAATTATGAATAAAGAAATAGTCTATGCTATTTAATATTTAATATCAATTGAAATAATATTAATATTATGTAAATATTTGTATTATAAATGCGAATAAATTGACAAGTTTTCGATAACATTTACAAATAGATATTCGTCATGATATCTTTGAAATATTGTTATCTTTAACTCTCGCGGCTCGGAGACTAGAAAAATACGTCTCTGGCGATGGGGGTCATTTTTGACCCCAGTGGTTTCCTCATTATTGGCCTTATTCTTATGAATTTCAAAAAAATAAATAGTCTACGGGCTTTAAAATATCTCTCTGCATCATTCCGCATACATTTTTTTATAAAAATCCTTGGTTTTTTAATAAATAATCATATTTTAAGTTGCGCGTAAAATATACGTCGTTCCAATGCCAATGTCAATGCGCGACTGGCGCGCTTCAGTCTAGTTATCTTACCAACGATCGCTGATAAGCGGGCGCTTATCTCTTATCTTATCGTATTTATATAAACTACAAAAGGTCCAAAAAACTATGATATAAGAATACCTTAATTATAAACATTGTATCACCCATATTAAAATAGATATTTAAGAAAATGTGGGTATTGGGGTCGCATTTCTTGAGCTTAGAACCGGAAAAGTTAATAAGGAACTCGTGTGTTTGAAAATTTAAACGACTTCGCAAAATCAAAAGAACGATGTTTATTGACAACGCAACAAGAGAATATATTATAAAATGCCATGTTTAAAAAGATTGATATTTGCTGATACGCATCAAAAAAATGCAGTAAAATTATTCGAATTAGATAAAAAAAAAGCTTACTCAGGAAAACCTGAATGCTCTGCAGTCTGCAGTGATAACCAACTAAATATTCGGAATATTATGATCACAGAGGTGTATCTACAAAAATACATGTAGTTTCAAGTTCACTAAAATATAACAGGTAATTTACCTTAGTGGTTCTAAGACAATAATTTCATTTTTAGGTAGGTTTTCACTGAGTAGGCATCTTCAGGCTTTTCAGGTGCACGAATGTACTTGAACTGACTTGTACTTGAATGTATTTTTTTTTATTTAAAACGTTTAAAATATAAATGGTTTTTACAATTTCCTTCACATTAAGAATCTAATACTTTACAAGCAATCAGTATAGTATATCGTCGTTGTGCTTTCAAAATCCGCTTAGTGCATATTTTCACGAAATCGAATCGTTGCATTAAAAGAAATATAATAATTCACCGCAACTTTTTCTAGATTTGCTTTACAAGTATGAAGATTTTGTCGAGGCTGTAATTCGTACTGTATTTTAACACGTTTTTCTAGACTACAGCAATTAGGGTATCCAATCCCGGAGCCTTTTTCCAATCCCGGGATTTCGGGATTGACAAATTTTCAATCCCGGGACCCCGGGATCCCGGGATTGAGATAAATTTACCAAGGAATTTGAAATCTCCGATTTGGTATACTTTTTCCCCAAATTCTCACAAAACCTCGTTTTTTTTTTTTTTTTAGCTCACCGGGGCAATTGGAATCGACAATTTGCCAATTTCATCTCACTTTTCGAGATTTACTCCAAATTTCTCAATCCCGAAATCCCGGGATCGCGACCATGTCAATCCCGGGATTTCGGGATCAGAAAATTGAACGGGATCCCGGGATTGGATGCCCTAACAGCAATGTTTTGAAAAAAAAACACAAAGCGGATTTTGAAAGCGGCTTGCAATTTGATATCGATGAAATCTATTATATCATTAAACATTTTTTAGCAACCATTTAAAATAATTGACCATCACTCGATTTGATCATGCTTAATTTAAATAAGATAATATTCTATGCCAGTGTTCTTCAACCTATGGTCCGCGGACCAGCACCGGTCCGCGAGAGTTTATTACCGGTCCGCGAAGACTGTTGTTTCGAAAATGTTTTGACTTGATTATCTCCTCGATGTTGATGCGAAATGGTGAATGAACTGCCTTATGATATCTTTAAGGTGCCATTATCTCACACAACTTCAATTTACGATCGGTCAAAACTATTTTGCTTTTTTTTATGTTTCTGGAACAACTGTCGAATTTGGGCGACCAGAACGTTCAGTTCAGAAATCAGGAAACCACTTCTTTACCATTTGTCTCGATGGAGAAGAGTCCGAATAACACTTGGCAAGCCATTCCTTTGCTTGAACTGTATTTTTCCCATTAAAAGGCAATGCTTTATTATCACACGAAATTCAGATTTTTCAATCGTTTTGAAAATTACAAAAGTAGCGTCACTAAAACCACTGTAATTTGTGAACTAAACGTCAATTTTTATGAAATGTTGACACGTATTATTTGAAAGTTGGTACTTTCTAAGGCTCATATGAATTTGTCAATAGTGGTGGCGCGATCTATGTGCCATCCTACAAACTTATTGAGTGATGTTGGTTGACCCCGATCCGCGAAATATTTTTCCAATTTTTACTGGTCCGCGGATGTAAAAAGGTTGAATAGCACTGTTCTATGCTGCTTGAATCTCTTATCACATTACTTCGATCGAGTGTGTTCGTAAAATCCATATCTGCAAATAAACCGTTTATATTTGCATCTTTAATTAAGCTTGAAATTTTTATTATAACATTCTGAAACACACTTTATATGTGATATTATTTATACTTGAATTAATCAAACGTTCTGCTTAATAAAAATAAGTGCATTTAATGTTTATGTTATTATACTACGGAAATTTAAGATTGCTGTTGTTTAGCTTGTAATCTAATCAAATCATTCCCACATGCATCTACTTTTACAAGAGGTCAATTTTGGTTAAATACGTCATACGTTTTATTTCAATATCTTTCTTCTATCTATATATATAAAACAAAGTGGGGCTATTTACACCACGTATATCTCGAGAATGACTGCACGGATTTTTATGATCTTTGATTTATTAAATTCGTCTCCGCCTAGAATAGCAGAATAAGTATTAAAACATCGGAAAAATATCACGGGAAAAAAATTAGAAAGAAAATTAATATTCTCATACAGTTTTCAAATGACGAACAGCTTCAAATAATGAAAATGTTGTTTTGTGCTGGGTTCAGGTGGATGACACTAGATGGCACTGTTTCCTACATTTATTTATACGATTGACTTTTAAATAATTTTAAATTTATGGATTAGAATGAAAAAATCGATGATATGAAATGAAAACGAAAGAAAATCGGATAATATTGATATAAGGTTATGTTTATAATTAGGTATGATACATTTTTTGACAACAATATTACGATGTTTGCACGAACTTTGCTTTACTCTGAGATGCCACGTTATTACACTTGGACGCTACATCGAAGACATTTGACATGCCGAACGGCTCATTCAGCGTTGAAATTGCCGTTAAACCTCCAAACGACTGAAAAACCGGCATGCAATAATGCGAAACACTCGGCAATGGCCGAAGTTTTGGAAGCGAGAAAAATTATCAACTGGGATGAATGCACAAACGCGCATTGGAAGCACTCAACTGAACTATGAAAGATCTGCGCACTGACTCAAGGTGTTTTGCAGGCGCAATGATTCTACTATCTGGCGATAACCGTTGCCGATGAAATAAACGCTTGCCTCTGCTGGCGACAAACATGCGAGTTGCATTGCTAAACGATCCACCTGCCGAAGATTTCTCTAAGCAATTGCTGACTATCGGTATCGGCCGTGTTCCTGTCGACGAATCGAACGGATTGATTTCGTTCCCGACGATTTTTGGCAATTTCGTCTCAACGAAAGACGGTTTCATCAACAAAATGGTCACAAAAATCACAATTGGTTGATTAAACGAGCAATTCTTGCAGCAAAGAAAAAAAATGTGGATCATTTAAACTTCAAAATCAATTCTTTGGTCCACTGCATTCCTTTAAATCTATTGACTGTGCCACGTGAATTACATCATTTCAATGATATTAAAATAGTTTTCATTTTGAATTTTGCACATTTATTGAACATAATTCATTTTGAGTATTCATTTAAACTGAATTTAATTCAGCCAATAAATGAACACAATATTTATTGATTCTGAGGCGGTACGAAGTTTGTCGGGTCAGCTAGTAATCACATAAAAGCCGACACTTTAAGATTGCATTAAAAGGTTCTTTTAATCGACTGTGTTACTCGGAAAGGCGATTATAAAATAATAATGCTCTTTACTTCTTATTTATTAATATAAACCATTTGCCATCAATTTAATGTTTAAATATTTTATTGAGAATTACACTGAACATAAAATTCACGTTTTTAATAATTGTGTTTAAAAAAAATTAACACAATTTTAGTCTTCCTCTTATATGGATTAATAATCGTTGTTTTATGAGAACTGTTAATTATTCAGTCGCTAAGCGTTCTCTTTTTTTGAGAGACTTATGATAGAATCAGGGCTGTAAAGCTGGAGTCGTGGTATCCTAAAAAATGAATGACTCCGAATTTTTTTTTTGATTAAAATAAAATACAAAAAGTTTTGCATTTAAAGCTTTGTATGATATTTTAAATCGAAGTCTAAGTCGTAGTAGAAGAATACCAGACTCCACAGACCTAGAAAGAACGATGGACCCAAAAAAGCACTACTAGTTATACTAGTTTGTTGAATGCAGGGCTTCCAATCCCGGACCTTTGTTGTGATACCGGGATTTTGGTATTTACAATCTTTCAATCCCGAAATCCCGGGATTAGTACTAGGACGATCCCGGGATTGCGGGACTGTAAAATTGCTCTGGATCCTTGATATCGGGATTGGAGGCCCTAGTTTAAAATTCTTGCTACGCTTACTTTAATTAAAATCTAAAAAATCGTATGGGGATCAGAACTTGTGGAAACCACAACATCTTATATGAAGAACGACTATGAGCGCTAACCACTCGTCTAATAAACTGGCCACATTATTTAGGAATACAAAATAACCGGGCGAAAAAATTGAAGGAGAACTTCTCCTGTTATCTATTAATGAATTTTGATCGTATATTTCTTTTTAAGCTTGTAGGCGCTGTGTTTGTGTTCACTTTGGAAATACCTACATCTATAGAATAATCTCCTTTTTCTGGTTGTATTATATTTGACTTTAACTTTTTTTAAATTTATAAAACGCACATATTACTTTTAAAAAAATGTATTTTTCGATTGTAAAATGGCAACGCTGTGGTCTGTTTTGAACGTTTATTTAACATTTTCACGTTTAGCACTTCACATTTCTACAATTACTTATGTTTTTGTGTAAACATTAATCTTAAAAATCAACAGGCTCGAATGATTGTAGTATAAAAAATCTCCATTACATTTGATTTAAATTCACATTGAAAGTTAATTGTATTACATTATTTTCGTTGAAAAAAAAATGTTACATACTGAAATCAGCCAGTGTCGATCTCGATATGATATTCAATTTTCAGTTACACCTATATAAATGAAATTATAAGTACCATAATTCAAATACTATGCGTGTGAATTTTCGAACATGGAACAATAAAAATATTTATTTGTTTTTGGTATCGTTCGTAATCAAACAAACGACGGAATATTCGATCAATTAAAGGAAATGGACGATCAATATTTGCATTGGCTTGTATAATAATAACAATTATGTACGTCAATCGTCTTTAATTATATCTAAATTGCATTTATATTCAATCCTAATTGACCTGAATTATGGTACTGAGACTGTAATTAAACATTTTGCGAACTTGTCCAATTATTAATAGTCTGACTCAGTGACAGCTGGTAATGAAGGAAGCATGGTGGTCCGCTAGGGGAAAAGCGGTTTGGTGGAGACATTTTCACCTAGCGGCTGTATTTATATTCAATATATTCAAGATATACGGTTGAATATGCATTACTCAGCTAGATTTTTGAAAATACGTCGAAAGGACATATTTTATATCATTATTAATTCTAAAAAATAAATTAGAAAACCCATTATGAAATATCTGCATTTGGCATTAGATTTTTATGATAGGCATAAAGATTTCAAAAAGAAAAAAACAACAATTTTAGTGCGTTAGTATACAAAAAGTAAATATTTCGTAAATAAATGAAGAAATCGAGAATTATCAGAAACAATCACAAAAGCATACTATGTATATTGTATATACAGTGAAACCTCGATTTTACGTTTTCCAAGGGATCCTGGAAAAAAACGGTAATTGCGGGAAACGGTGAATGCGGGAAAGCTTCAAATAATAATAAACAAGTAAAATCTTAAAAAAACATTTATTTATTAGTTACTTGTACATACTGTCCTTTATGCTAGTTTGTTTCTTTGTTGTTTGGCACTTTAATCGGAACAAAGACGCCTCAAACTCGCGTACTTTTCTAAGAGCGGATTCATCGATTTCTTTGGAATAGAAAAATAATTTTATTTTTTCGAAGGCCAATAATGCTTGTGTAAATGTCGGAATAGGTTCGGTATTATGGTCTTCGCCATCTTCTTCTTCACTGCTGTCATTAGTTGCATCACATAATGACTCGATTGTTTCAACGCCACAGGTAGCTAGCTCACTGTCACTGTAAAGCACTGGTACAATTTGGAGGGTAATAAACTACCTTGATGTTCTTAAGAAATGAAGTATCTCGAGGATGGGCGGCACAATTGTCTATAAATAGTAGTATTTTACGCCCCTGAGCACTAATTGAGGAATCGAAATTCCTCAAGAAAGCCATAAAAATATCGGTGTTCATCCATGCCTTCTTGTTGGCGTGGTATTTTACGGGAAGTGTTTTTATATTCTTAAAACATCGAGGTTTCAGCGATTTTCCTTCTTCTTCTCAGCTGAGTTTTAGTTTTCTTTATGGGTGGCGGCATTTTAGTTTCAATTTGGAAAAAAAAATGATACGAGATGTGAGGCAATATTGAACGCAACTGACTTGTACGAATCCAGCTACGCGACCAAAAAGTTTGTATGTACAGGAATTATTATTATCATGAATTTTAAACAATTCTACATTTGCATCATAAACAATAATACGCGTGTGGTGGATTTCAACCCAAAAAAAATAGCACAAGCGTCCAATGCGTCTAACATGTACAGTGCATTCCAACGTGTCTAGACATAACACCTGCACTCGGCTGTCAAACTTACTTGCTGAGATATGGAGAAATATGCAATAAAAACGGTCAATCAGGATAATATTTGTGACGGGACCAAAATATTTAGACGGTTTATCGAGGAAATCGGTAAATCGGGGAACGGTCAATGCGGGATTATTTAACATTGTTCTTATGGGAGTTTGACGGGACTATAAAAAATAAACGGTCCAGCCGGGAAAACGTATTATGCGAGAACGGTTGATCGAGGTTCCACTGTATATACAATACAAGTTATAAAATGGAATAAACCAAAACATCATGTTTAATTGATAACTAATCTAGTGTATATAATTTTCCAGAAATCTTTTTAAATTGCTTCGGCTATAACTTTTTTGAAATAGCATATATTTGTTTAAAAGATTCCTTTAAAAAACAGTTTTAATGTTCAATAAACACTATTGTCCCCTTCATACCACTTTTCCTCACTTTATAATATGGCGGATCGAATTCTACTTTAATTGGTTATTCATCCCACTTAAAATGTCCACATAAACGCCGCTATCGACGTTTTACTAAGCAGGCTAATATTACGAAAACAAAAACATGTTTGATAACGAGAAAATTCGACTGAAGCAAAGAAATCTTTTCTTTTGTGTGTCTTAATCTAAATTTAATACTTTATAAATAGTCCTCTGGCAGTTCCGATGATGCTATTAAATAAATATGTCACTATCATTGCTTGTGTATTTACAGAATATTTTTCAAATAATACCGACTAAAATAAATATTGTAAAATCAAGTTCACGCTTATAAAATAATGTTGAAAGGAAATATCTTCGTTGATAGCATGACAAAACCAAGTAATCAAAGTACACAATCTAAATATCTAATACTCTCACGAAAGCACCAAAGAACGGTAGAAAACATTTTTTTAGACAAACAATATTGACAGAAGATGTCCGCGTCGATGTAAAAATATCATTTCGAAATTCAAATTCAACCATAGATAAAATAAATGATTTTTAATTCAGACGTTCAACGCTTTATTCCTAAAAAAAAATCAAATTATTCTTAAGATTGTGTTGGCTTCGTGCAAATACTTATTTTGTTTATGAATTCATTACTCAAATTTGCGTGATTGGGGTTATTTATGTTATATTTTTTTTATCAACCAATGCATTTATTTTTTGCGCGTGCTTATTTTTGCAATCGCAATGTTGGACGATATCTAAAATAGATACTATAGCAATTAATTAACCTTGATTCCTGATAACGTATATGTGAAACGTGTGGAAATGTGCTAAGCCAATTATTTGTGTGTGCAAAAATATGTTTTCAACATTTACTAAATTTATATTTTACCATTTTTTTTCTCACTATTATAATATAGTGAAGGGTCGCCATAATGACTGAGGTGTTTTATGGCTCGTGTAAATTGACAGACTCTCAATTTGCAAACCATCTCATAAAAAAACCTCATGATATCAATTTTAATCCAGCACCTATCTGGTTACATTTTTGTAATTAATAGATATAATCAAGCCAATGACATCATTAATGACCAAACAAATATCAATCAATCACCATTGCTAAGACCCTTACAATACGCTTATGTAAGCAGTAATTAATAATCACTTAAATTTAAACTAATTAACTTAGAATAATCCCATATTTGTTATCGTTTTAAGAAACACTTCACGTCCATTCTTTACATATATGGTAGTTATAATGTGTAATATAAATTAGCATATTATAGTGAATGAGAGGATATATTGTATAAATCCCTTCTAAGCCAGTTTAGTATAGCTGACTTTATGTAGGCTTAAACATAGTTTTGGTGAAGGCATAAGTCGAAATAGCTATCAACCATATATAAAATAATATTATTTTTTTTTTACCATAGAGTTTATCTCAACAGAAATGTTTCTACGAGAACTGCTTGTTACTCAGTTGCTCAACCTCTCTTTTTCCAAAGAGAGTAGGAATAGAAGGAAAGAGCTAGGACAGGACTAGTGGTTGGCTAATCGCTCTCGATACTCTCCGTTCATAGGATAGGATGGGTGGGAGGGAGGAGTTCAAGACATCACATACATCCATGCCTTTTGAACAGAAATTCATAAATCAATTTATAAAACTGTCCGTACTGGGATTCGACCCCGTGCCCTCCGTAGCGGTAGCCAACGATATTGACCACTCGACCACACAGGCGGCAAAATAATATTTGTAGAACTAAAATATTTTGATATTTTTTCACCTTATGACAATGCCAATACAAATTCAATCAATAGTTCCACCATCGTTACTATATTTGTATTTACTTACTCACCATACACAATATGTAGCCATAAATTTCATCTAAGCAGCTAAATTATTTTTCTTTCAATTCATTTTTTTATCAATAATATGTAACATTCCTTGTTCTATTTGAATTCGATATTATTGATCCAATAATTATCGAATCGCTTACATTTTAAGATATTCATTAACATATATTTTATTGAGTCAGTCTTATTGAATCAGTCCTCAGTTTCTCATACAGTTGACAGTAATAGATTCAACATACTTCAAACTTGGGAGTCTGTAAATTGAATCACAAAGAAATAGAAGACGTGACATTGCTTATTTGCTACGGCGATGCTCAAAATTTGTTAGATTTTTCTGTTCAAAATAGCTATTAAAAAAAAAACGAAAAATGCGCTTACAAAAAGAATTTTGATGATCCTGAATTCTGTATTGTAGCGCGGAATACAAATCTAGTCAATGTTTATATGTGTGCAGTGCTGGGTGCAGCAACAAAAATATAGTTTTAAACAGTGGCGGATTAAGCACTTTGGAGGCCCTGTTTTTCGAATGACATAAAAGTGCTGCAAAACTCTTCGTGAATAATAATGAATTGAAATTAAAATATAAGAGTGATGCCATCTTTGAGGCCCCCGAGAATTGGAGGCCCCAAGCGCGCGCCTCTTGCGCTTATGGGGTAATCCGCCACTGGTCTTAAACGTTACCTTCCTCCGATGGAGACTATTTCAAATAAAAAAAATAGAAATATCTTTCTCTCTATCGGTTGGATTAAGAATGTTTCTTCCCGGTTAAAATGATTTATTTTTCACATATATCATGGCTTATTAATTTTATAAAACAAATATAGAGAAATAGTGTTGCAGTTATGAACACATTTTCACAAATCACCGTTTGTTTGTATTATGTAAATAGTTGGTATTGAATCTAATAAGTAATATGCATACATAAATAATCTAACCTAGTTTTGGCAAGAAAATTTTGGAAAAAATGTGTAATTAAGAGATTTTAATTAATTTCCAATAAGAAGAAAATTTTACAAACTCAAACGCGATTTTAGGGAGCACACTATATGAAATCTTGTTAACGGAAACAAAAATTATGTTCGGTATTTTTCATCTGTAACACGTTACTTAAATATTGTTCTTTATGAATCTATATTAGTGGACGCGTATCAATGGCACTAGGATTTTGTTTAACAAATTGTGTCTGACATCGGGAACTTTTTTGTATAACGTTTGAGAAGCACGGCGCCTTTCAAATGCAACGGAATTTACAAATCATTATCTATGTACGTACTACGTTCAATAAAACATTAATAACAGTGTTACCAATATTAATAATTCATACTTACTAATAATAGTCATTCGACGAAGCATTGTTTTGGCATACTTTGAATACGACAACGAAGAAGAAATCACGATTTCGCAAAACAAAACTAAAATTATGTCTATACTCAAATTCACTACATACTCAACACACTATCATGTCTGAAGAGAACTTTAAATGGACCGGAGTGCATGTTCATAAAATAATCAAAAATAGTGCACTGTCTGTCGAGAAATCTATAACGTTACTGCTAATTAATATAAAATATAGTCTGTAGGTGTTGAAGTATGTAAATAAGTTAACTAAGCTAAAGCTTTGCCATTAATCTAAGTCTTTCGTGGTTTAATCAAAATAGAGAGTGAAATTTCGACGCTCTTTTATTTAGACAAAAATATCTAAAAAGATGCGAGCGTGAGTGACTCACGGGCGATATTTTACAGACACAATCGCACAACATTAAATTAAAAAAAATATTGCATTATACTGATAAATCTATTATCTGTTATTTAAAAAAACAATCATCAAATTTATCAGGAATGCGAATCAAAATGTTTGGGTTAGTTTAGGTTACGTACTTGAATAAAATGTGTATGCGTTACATTTCACATGCATAATTTACTTCTTTGACAAGTATAATTTTCCTGAAGCCTCAAGCCTTCTGATACGGCATATTTTCTACCTCGAGCACTGTGCATAAAATTGTTTTCTAGATCCATTGTGTGTATAATACTTGAAGTAAACCCTTTCAGTCAAAGTCATTCAAAATTCTTTTCTTAGTGACTTTATTGTCAGCAATAATTATTATATTAGACGCAACAATGTATTCACAAATTTCATTCTTACAGTTTTGACTATTGGGTTCACATAATTATAATTTTGGTTCATAGAGAATTAAAAATATTGCCAATTGTTGTTTTGATCACATAAGCTACGAATTAATAAAAAAAACTTTAATTATTTCATCAAGGACCAAGGTGTCAAGATAAAAGGGAAAGTCCCTACTTCTGATCGTAAAAAAAGGAATTTCCCAATTCTCACAACGGTTAATGACGAAATTTTCTTCTGTTTCAGCTCTCGTTGGATCCCTGGCGATCGGTACGATGTTCTTTTTATCTCCCGTTGCCGGAATCCTCACGGACACGTTTGGACTGAGGAAAACGACCCTAATGGGTGGAGCTCTCGCCGCCGGTGGAATGCTGCTCTCGTCATTTTTCTGTGACAGCGTCTCGGCACTCTACTTCACTTACGGCATCATGTACGGCATGGGAGCAGCATTAGCTTACACGCCTTCCCTAGCTATTTTGGGCCATTACTTCAGCAAGTATTTGGGGTTGGTGAACGGTGTCGTGACCGCTGGGAGTTCAGTGTTCACTGTAGTCCTTCCGGTCGTGCTGGAGTATTTCATCTCAACGTCGGGCCTCGTTGTCAGTTTGCGAGTTCTAGCCCTTCTCTCTTCCTTTGTGATGGTCTGCGCTTTTCTCTTCAAACCAATCGCACAGCCCAGTGGGCCCGTCGCAAAAACTGGCGGCAAAAGTTGCACAGATATCGTCAAATCACTTATTCACGTCGAGAACTGGAAGAGAAAAAAGTACGTCATCTGGGCTCTGGCAATACCTTCCGCTTTGTTTGGATACTTCGTACCGTACGTTCACATGGCTACGTTTGTTGAAAAGACATTCGGTTCCAAGAGTAATTTACCGGTGATGTGCATAGGAATTACTTCAGGCTTAGGAAGATTAATTTTCGGTTACATCGCCGATCTTCCCAAAGTAAACAGGATTCTTCTACAGCAAATATCTTTCTACAGTATTGGACTGCTTTCGATGTTTCTGCCATTTGCTCACAACTACGGCCTGTTATTGACGATCGCCCTTGCGATGGGACTGTTCGACGGATGCTTCATATCGCTTCTCGGACCGATCGCCTTCGACATCTGCGGACAAAAGGGAGGCACCCAGGCGATAGGATTTCTCCTGGGTCTCTGCTCGATCCCTCTGACCGTCGGACCTCCGATAGCGGGGATGATCTTCGACCATACGCAGTCGTACACTCTCCCGTTCCTCTTGGCGGGAGTGCCTCCGCTGGTGGGAGCCACTATCATGTTCCTAGTCACTTTTGTTAAGGACGAACCGCTGGAGGAAGACCACGCGATAGTTGCCAATGGACAAGCTGTCAATCAGAATGCATGGAAGAATGGTAATGATAATGATTTTGAGTTACTTAATTGGCAATGGGCAGTAAATTTGAACAGAAACTTTAAAATCCTTCGTTCAAGTTATGTACACTCACACAGATTTTGTCACTAACGACCCGGTTTCGCCTTTCGGCATCTTCAGGACTTCTTAAACTGACGCTTAGTTCATTTACTAAGCGTCAGTTCAAGTTCATCTGTGCACTTAAACGCCTGAAGATGCCGAAAGGCGAAACCCGGGTCTGTCAAAATCTGTGTGAATGTACATAATTTGAACGATTCAAATTTAATATTGAAATTCCACCAAGCACCTTCGGTCGAAATCTTAAATTAAAATCCTTCAATAAATTTAATCACCCTTTGGTATAGCTCAGCAGTTTTCAAACTTTTGGACCTTACGAACCACTAAACTCACAACTTTGAATCACTTATGTGTTTTTTTAGTGGTACAAACATCCATATAAAAGAAGTTACAATTTTTTTTAATGGTAATAAGAATGTTTAATTATAACAAACTATTAAGGGCAATAGGTGCTGCTGCATGTTAAAAAATATGTTGATGGATTCTTGACTAAATAGACGTTACTGTAACAACTGGTTGGTGACAGCTGTTCTAGCGAATTTGCGAGACCACAATACAGAGATAAAAGTTATTGGAAACAGATGTATGAAATAAATTTAACAGAAATTCATTCAGCAATGAGTCAACAATAGTCGATGACGACTTACTTTTCCAGTGTTTGTTTTGATTGATGAACGTATCATTTTTTGTTTCCAGATACCAATCATACTGAAAAAACAAACGGTTTCTCAGGGAACCACTTACCGGAGGCGGTCCCTCTCACGGCACTCGTGACTTCAGGTACCATCATCTGGAACTTTTATAACACACCATCTTATCGCTTTGTTGCACCATCGCACCCCATTGATGTCAATGCTCAAGCACCATTCCGCACACGGTTTTCAGGCAACACTCTGCACCACAGTGTCCATGCCGCTTCTAACTTCACCTCTGCTAACAACCAGTATTTATCTTGCCACGCATCGTTTGCTAACTCCTCGTGCCCTGACAATCACTTACTCCACGTAAACCCTGTTTGGCCGCTGGCCGTTCGTAACTATCGCTGTAAAAGTGTAGATGTCACCTCTCCATTAAGGATGCAAAGGATTTATCAGTATTCAGTACTTTGACTCTAGTTGTATATTATTTTAGAGTTCTCTTTTAATTCATTACTTTTTGATAATGTTTAGAAACGTCTAGTTGAGCTGATAATAGTCTTTTCGAATAATATGCCAATAGTACATATATTGCTCTGATTAGCACAGTTATGTTAGGAACAATTTTATTTGAGCATTCAATGAATTCAAAATCCATAAGGTAAACGTAAATTCAATAACATGCTGTTATAGTATTAAATGCCAGCATTCGTGAGCTTATGCAGAAAAAGAGTGAGATAAGTGTAAATTTAATAATGTATTTAGTTTCACAAGTCAAAGCTGAAAACTATTTTGGCGTCACATCATCTTCAAGATTTAATGATTATGACAATGATGCGACACTGAAGTTATTTGATTTTTTTTCTTTTGGAATTAAATACTTTACTTTTTTTTATTTTACCTTATTAGAAACATTAGACCAAAATTAACCATTAAACGCCCGTGGACTTTTTGCGATATATTTGCACGACCCATAGCTTTTATAAAAATAATTATATATCTAAAACTAGTCAGCCTATGTGGGTAAAATAAAAAGCGTTATCAAAATAAAAGATTGTTTATAATTAACGAAAGATTTATTTACATTTTTCAAATTTTCTGTTATTAAATATTAATGTTAATTGAATTAAAATGATAAAAATTAGACAAAACTTAAAAAATTTAAACCATAAAATTACAAAAAAATAAATAATTTTCTAGTTATGGAAAAAAAATCTGTATCCCCATTGAAAACTGTTGTATGGTGTGGATAAAGCTGATTTATTACGGTCCGTCTTACACAACGCATATTACAAGAGTTGACCTTGTAACGCAGATGTTTACATTAATCAATATGGCAAAAACATTTATCGAAACTGAAAATAAAATTATTGATCGATATCATATATCAGTGTAATCCGATAGCGAAATGTACCATAATCACTGGTCCCGTATGGGACCGCCGGGCGTTTAAAGGTTAAAATTAGATCTCAATTTGACACATGCGAAATTTGTTTTTAGCTTTATTTTTATCAACAAAAAAACCATATCACAAATTCGTACTTTCTCTTTTCACTTTTCTTTCTTTTATTCTGTAAATAATATTTTGAGATTTTATTTTTTAATACTAATACGAGCTGTAACAGCAAAAATCTTAGTGCGTAGTTATTTTTTTAGTATTAATCATTATATTTATCTTAACTACTTTCTTGTTTTATATTCTGTTGTTTTTATTTTCTTTGTAATGCAGCTAATATTATTATAATGTACATATTTTTTACGCTTTAAATAGTAGTTAGTTATTTGAGTGTATTTAGATTTAAAAGGGAAAGGATATTTGAAGCTGCCGTGATGGTGATATTAATCTATTAATGAGAAAATTTTGTCATTAATTTCTTACATTCGTGGAAGTGAAAAAATCTATTTTGCTACACCTTTGAATAATTTCAATTAATTTTGGTAATACTTCTCTCAATAAAAAAGACTTACACCATTTTATTTCATTATCTTTTCCCTTTAATTGAGTAAAATATTAGTACAGAATGTAGTTAATAGAATAATTTTATCATTAATACCTAAAGACATTATTGAAATTTTAGCTTGCTTATTCTCATCAATAGAGGTTACTGTCATATAAGATTGTTGGTATATATCTTTTGTTGGCAAGCCTGATAAATTTAAATGAGTTTCCGAAAATTGTTTATTTGTTTCATTTTTTTTGTTTTCTCAATTTAAATGTTTTGAAACAAGTAAAACATTTTGTTTGCTGTTATTATTGTGATGTCAAATTCGTATCACTGCCATAAATGTATACCTTATTTAAGAATAATTATAAAGGTAATTGAGTAACAGTATGTACTTTACAATAATTAAATGAAATACCTTTAAAAATTGGCTTATTATAACTTTGACATTTGGTCAAATTATTTTTGTATATTTGAAATTATTTATTTTGTTCAATCGAATCTCACTTAAAATTTAATGAACCACACTTCTGAGTTTCTGTGACAGTGAAATATATCGAAAGTTATATTAATATTAATGTTATTGCTGAAACTGAACTCACTGTGTTTGGCTTTAATCAGACATTAATTAAGAGTTATAAAAGTCAGAGACAAGCTGTCAAAGTAAGCTTTTTTGTATACAAGAATCAATAATTATTATTGATGTTTCAATTTACCTAATTAAATATGACAGTATAAGTTAGAGTCTTTAAAAAAGTCGATAATGGTGTCTTTCATCTTTTTATGGGGATGGTAGAGCCGTGCTACAATTTGTCCAATGATTGTGTGCTAAGATTATTCATAGTATATAATTATAGCGGTATTAAATTTGCTAACCTATTTAACAAGTACATATATATAAATAATCTAGTTAAATCGCTGTAGCAACTATACTTAACATTGAAACATTTGAATAAACTCCTATTAATTAAACTGGTAGGTATTATCTTTAAAATAAGTATACAGAGTTCTTCATTTCTTCTTTTATAATTAATACATGCCTCCTTCATCTCTTTTTCTTTATTATTCCATCTTATTTTTTGAGTCTTATAAATAAAAAATTATGTAATACAATCACTTCACTGTTCATATATATTTTTTATGTCTTTGTTGCTTAGTACTAAAGGCTTCAGTCGGTCTTCCTTGCTTTTGATATAGCACTTGTGTAAAACAATAGTATTTTTATTTCTTCTATGTATAAAAACCTGCATATAAGTTTGACATACTATATACAAACTCCATATAGGCTCTGTGTAATATTGTGTAAGGACAGTGGCAAGGACTAGTGTGACCATATGGTCACGCAAACATTCGGGGTTGAAATAAAGCTAAACGTGAAATATCAAAAAATATTTATAATTTGACCTCTTTAGATCAACAAATATTGAGAAATTAAGAACTAGATTTATTTTTTTTACTCTGCGCTGGAAGGTACAATCAATGATAGTGCTAATTACTTTTGTTTCGAGGGAAAATCTCATATGCAATAATTTTAATACTCGGGAAGCAGTCTCGTTCTCAAAGAGACAAAACACGTGTCACATACAGTGACAGTTTAAAAAATGCTTTTATGGGCTCTGTACCTACTGTAACTTTAAGTTTCTCCATCGTGCCTAAAAAATTGTATACCCTTTATTGATTATCATACCGATATTTAATATATTTTATGTATATTGCTTTACAATCTGATATTTATTGTATCATTATGTTTCACATTCCAGAGTCATAGAGGAAAGCCGCGCTACGGAGGAATCTTTATTTGAACAATAATTCAAATTTGTTATTATTTTGCATGACACAAAAATGGATAAAACGCAAAAAATGTTTTAAATATTAAGCCTGCATAAAATTTGATGATACTTATATTTTTATAACATGTCATTATAATTTGCTACAGCAACTAACTAAACAATCACTTACAATAGATCTCGTGAGCCAGAAAAGAAAGAGTGATTTCAAAGAAATTATCCATTATGGATATTTTACCCGTCAGGCTTTTGGCAACCTGAAATCGATTTTCAGTCCCAGGGACGTAACATATTTTACATGGACAGCTGTGGATATAAATATAAATATTATGTTTTATAATATTTTTTTATTTGATTAACAATTTAAGAGCTACTCGAATTACGTTTCTTCGGTTCCAATGAATAACATAATGCGCCCAGCTTGAATACATTAATTAATTTAAAGATAAAAGGGTAGATTTGTTTTGAAAAGCACACTTCAATGGGCCAATCAATGTATCACTGAGATGGCCTAACTGTTAGAAATAAAAAGCTCTGGCCGCCGACTCATAGGTGCTCAAAAAAAAGTTCAATATCAATTGATAACTTTTTTGAATCAAAAATAATCACAATTCAAATTTGAATTTATTCTTTATAGTACGCAATCAATTTATTTAAACGAAAATGTTAAACTATTGCTCTTATAAATGGAAGATAAATAGGGCATTGTTTTTGCATGTAAAACACGCGTTCGTCCCTTGGACTGGTTTTTAATCCGCGTGCACAGCACGTCTACTGGGCTTGAAGGGGTAAAGATATTTAAGCATGAGTGAAAAAGTTCCGACTTGAGTCTTTTTTAAAAATTTATTCAAAATGCTTGTAGATTTAACTAGTAAAGCTACAATTTAAGGGAGTAATAAGATAAAGTATAATAATTTATAGTGATGACTCAACTAAAAAATAATGAATGACACTCGAGGATCTATTGTAATTTTGATTTGCTTGGGACAAACTTTAACATAGAGTTAAATATATTATTATATAATAAATATGTTTGTGGGCATGAATGAATTTTAAGATAGTATTCTTGTGTGATACGAGTGCCTCAATGTTAATTATGAATTGTTCTGTATTGTAACTTGTACATATCAAATGATACAATTATTACGACACAAATAAGACTTCATAGATAGTATAGTTATAAACTATAGTTCAAACAAAAAACAATTTAAACTCCACGAAATGAATCGTCTTCTTTAACCCATTCACTTTACACTTTTGCGGTATTGTTTTCAATTCATTATAATACTGTTTTTTGTCCGAATCTTTAGGAAATCATACGAGTTCAAGTTTTAAAAAGAAACATAATACTTTAACCCTCTACGATAAAAGTTTTTTGTAGTAACCAATTGAATGTTTAATTTTGCATTCATCTATTTTTTTGAATGAGTCAACTGTCAATTCTCGGTGAAAAGATATTTTATTTACAAAATATAACAAAAAAAATTTTTTATGATCAGGAACGGTTTTGATCACCGGGAGCTTTATACAGATAAGTATTTATTTATTTATAAGATGTGCTTAACACATAATTTCATTAATTTAGAGTACACTTTTTTTATGTGTTTTGCAATTGGGCAAACTCAATTTTATATAAATAAGCATGTTGGGATTTATCTTTCATCTGTTGATAATTTTCGCGATACCAATCTTGATCTTTCATTGATTATTAAAATGCATGCATAGTCATTTATTGTTGTTTGACGAGCTGAAAATTGTCCAATTTAATTAATTGATTTCAAATTCATAAAAAATATATTTTCTAATTAGTCAAAATTAACTAAAATATATTAAAATAATTGTGACAGAACATAGAAATAAAAGACTCTAATTTTTTAAAAATTACAATAAAAAACAACAAATCTACTATTTGTTAACAAAATGATGAATTAGTGCTATTCACGCGGGAATAGGAACAACTGTATATCCAAAATTATATTAAATTAGCCATATTATTATTAGAAAATTAGGAGATATCGACCTGTAATCAGCAGAAAATCGTAACAGACAATTTATATAGTTTACAGGAGAAGGTTTTGTTTTAATTAAGTTCGAAAAAGGAATTCCTTAAGTGCAGTAAGTAAATAGTAATATAATATGGTCCATGCGTGTCCTGATATTATAATAAAATTGTCTGACTGCTATCAGTTTTCTAGATCAGCGTTTCTCAACCGGGGTCCATGTGGAACAAACGATAGTAATTCGATACATTAAAATGCACTGGCCCTAAAAAAGATCAGGCAAATGAGAACGCTGTACAGTTTTTGTCACTGACGCCTTAGGCATAATTGAAAAATTATTGGCTTATAACGCAATTTACCGAATTGTTTCGCTTTTGCCGATTATAGATAGATATGTTTCAGAAAAACATGTAAAAATTATAGATCAAAATACATTGATAGTAAATTGAATAACCATTTTTTTTTCAAATTAGTTTGATATCACTACCGTTGTCACTAGATATAAAAATTACAATGGCTAATTATTGTGGAACACTCGCTCGCAATCTCTATTTAAAAAATCTATCATTAATGTTTGCTTTTATTATATTTTTTGGCATGTCCTTTTTATATCGGGTGTTGAATCCATACCATTTGTATGCATGAAATGCATATTACTCAATAGTGTTAATGTGAAACCGCAGAATAGCATCAACCGGGGTTTTGATTTATTTATCAACACATAAGAATAATAAATTCTACATCTGAAAACTAAACTTCAATCGTTCCTAGTTTTTAGAATTTTACTAAGTTGAATAGAGAAATGATGAAAACAGTGTAGTAAATTTTTAATGTAAAATGGCCCATCATTTACATTACATATGTAATTCATCATCGATATTTTTTGTAACATTATTTTGTAAAATATTCTTTATACAGTATTTTAATCAATGAATGTGTTATGGTATAATTAAATAATTAAGTTTATTATACTTACTTTGATTGTGAATGGTATTATAATATAATTGTTTGTTGTTGTTTTATGACGATTGGCATGTTTTTTCGAAAACAAAAAAGCATCACATTATCCCATTTGAAATATAAACTAAAATTTACAACTGAATTGGAAATATCGTAGTGCAAGAAGTCACTGACCGGTCGTTATTTGAAAATGATTTTCTCAATTTCAAAACTCAATCTGATGTGTTTTATAAAAGCAGAATATCAGAAACTTCTATTTTTAAAAAAAAATAAGAGATTTCAAACGACATTAAATCACATAGCATTAAGTTGTTTATTGATCTTTTGATTTTTTTTTCAGTCCGTAATTTCCTGCACTAATATATGATATCGTCGCCATATTGACAGAAGTTGATAAGTAACAGAATTGTCAAAAATTAGTTAAGTATGCAATGAGAATCTTGAATATTTATTTTTGTCAAAATAGCTCAGATTGACAAACTACTATTAATGTAGTTTTATCACTGCCTACTAATTTTTAACATAATTTGCGTCAGATCAGCATGAATTCATTTGTATTTTAATTACCTATATAACATAAAATATAAAAGCAAGGGGCTTTATCGTAAAAGCTCAAATATTTAATTTCCTCTTTACAAATTATCAATTTGTTACTTACTAGCTTTTACCAGTACGGTGAAAATATAAGCTATTTTTGAGAACCTTGAGATTCGAATGTCTCAAGACGCTTCATATGCTAATGGGGTAGTCGGCCACTGAAGGAAAATCTACTATGAACTTAGGCCCAGTGCAATCGATACCAGATTAATGTTTTCAATTATGTATGATATAAACTTTAGAATAGATTTTTTAAATGTCGACTCGGAAATATGATACAAGATTTCTCACATATTTATTTATCAATATAAAGTAATGATCATCTATGCCACCTCACCTCTGCTACCCTCATAGTTTGCTTAGTGATTATGGGTAAAAATGTATTTCATATTAGCTGAGGGTCTACTCTTGAAACCACATTCATTGAAAATTCAACAAATGATATAAAGGCAGTTCAATATTACAATTACGTAGACCAGGGTTTCCCAAACTATGTTCCGCGGGACCTAAATAGGTGTTCCGCAAAAATTGGAATGGTAATATACTCTGCACACATCTGAGGAGCAAACAATCAAAAAGTGATTTGTCACACAAATACAGAGCCTGGGAAATGATGATTTGAGTGTTGGAAAATTCACGGTTTGATTGAATGTGTCAACTTTATGATATAATTTTTGTAGGAAAAAACCTTTTTTGAACACTTATTGTGATTTACATTCATAGATTTTATTATGGACTATCAGAACTGATAAAACGGCATTTTTCAAAAATTTTGGCTAATCCTTTTGGAATGTTTGCTCCTCATTTAATCTTCTTCTGGTAAATCTCCACTGATGTTTAAAACTTCAAATATCTAGGTTCAGGCAGAGAATTTAAGAGCTTTGTTTACTCATATTTTTGTGTAACATGTTTTAAAAATAATTAATCAACAAATAATAAGTGATATAAAATAAAATAACTTTGATTATTCCACGTATTGTGTTACAAAATGTGACACGTGTTTCGCCTCTTTCAGAGGCATCCTCAGACAACTACTTTTGCAAATGTTTGCTTAAGTAGTTGTCTGAGGATGCCTCTGAAAGAGGCGAAACACATGTCACATTTTCTAACACAATACGTAGAATAATCAAAGTTATTTTATTTTATATTAAAATGAACTTCCACAAAGTTACCGCCGAATCCATCGAAAGAAATAATAAGTGATTTAATAACATATATTTTTACTGCTATAAATTACCCAACCTAAAAAATAAGCTGTGTTCCAGTAACATTTCCAGATTTGCGAAGTGTTCCATTGCACAATAAGTTTGGGAAACCCTGACGTAGACCTTATTGTCTTTCTCATACAGATTCTTCAATTAGCCATATTATATTATCATTTGATAATAACTGTCATTTTATAAATGGCCGTTTGAATTTATCAACTGTTGACTATAAATTTTGACACTGCCCGAACAGCTTGCCAATTTTTTTACGGTTTATATGATAATGATGTTATTTTGACTTTTACGAGTGACTGTGCATAAAAGTACTTAAATGCTTAATATTTTTTTTTTACTGTGAATTTAGCAGAAATGACAGTTGCAGGAAACGTGGAATTTTTGTTGCCCAGCGGAATGGATCGAGTTGCAGCTCGCAGAATTATGTTGCTTTTATCAATCAGTTATGTAACTTTTTAATTGTTTCCTAATAAAAATGTTGTCTCTTATTAAGAATGATATTAAAATGCCACATTTGTCGAAGTGTATTGATTTTTATTTCTTTGAAAAATTACAATCCTCCATGTTTCACACAAGTTTGCAATTTGCAGGACAAAATAAACAAGTTCATACAAATACCACTATTTTGAGTAGATCTCAATGAGTTACAAATAAGCCGGTTGAATTATTTAATGAGTTAATACCAGACATTTTGCAGAATTTTATTTATTAGACAACCAGGACTGTGGTCAAGTAAAAAATAAATGTATATACAAAAGGTTCGACCCTGACTTCGGTATTTGCACTCTGATTAAAAAAATACGCAAAATTCTGCATACTTTTTAATATCTACCAAAATGAAAAACTTTTTATATTTTGATTTAATTAAAAAAAATGGAATCGCATTCACTTGTTTTATTTATGAATCCAACTCAAGACTCCACAGTCGTTAAAAAAATACATTAATTTATTTGAGGAGAAATATTGAGTCGATAGGCTGTTATATTTATGAAGTTGCAGGATAAACAGGGGTCAGTCATCGTCAACAACCATTATATCGTATTGTTCATGACTACTGGAATGAAGTATTCATCCGAATGCAACTTTCCAAGAATTTCTCAATTTTCATCAGCAATATCAACTATTGTAATTTCATACATTTGTTCTTCACATTTAAATGCGAGAAATGGTTCAAAATGAAGCAAGAGTCCAAAGATTTGTATACCCTATATTTTGGAGAGACTAAGGAGAGAAGGACTGTGAACAGGAATAATAGTAAGTTTATTCATCCAGTTGGAAGAAGAGATAGGCAGAATCCAGGTTCTCTTGGGGCTTCGGCGGCACATCATATTACTCGACATGACACTGAGATTTCTCATTCTTTGCTTATCACTATTATTTCTCAGCACATCTAGCCAAATATAACATCACAATTTTACATGGTTGTTGTTAAGATCATTAATAACAGATGTTCTAAATTATTATTAAAATATAAAACAGCGTTTAATTGTTCCGAATATAAAAATTTATTTACAAAAGCCTTAAAATTTATATAATATAATAAGTTTTTAAACAATAGTTTAAAATAATAATTTATATATGAAATATTATTTACAGAAAAATACTGTGAAACATTGTATTATTATTCGGTGCAAGGAAATTTTTGAAGGCGATAAACATGATTTACAGCACTGTGAAGTATCCTTCGAACTGATTTTCTTCTGAAGTCAATATATTTCAACATTAAGAGGTTGATGACAATCTGCAATCACTTCCAACATACGGGAACATAAACATGAAGAGAAATAGAAACTTAAATCCACAGCGCTTGACTCACAGATAGCGGAAGAGAGTCATCTCGATTTTGCAAAAGTCAGGCGTTTGACAGCGGAAAACAACAATTTCTGTCTTGTTTTTTTATAGTAGTCTAATAAATTTTGTTAAAATGAAAATACCTTACATCACACGAGATCACTATTTTTATTGATTTCGATAATTTTCTGTTTGGTTTATAGCGAAATAAATTTTGCTTTAGAAGCAGACCGATGCAGACATTTATAAATTTCATATTAATTAAATATCAACTAAAAGAATAGTTTTTTAAGATTTCGACTGAAGGTGCTTGGTAGAATTTCAATATTAAATTTGAATCATTCAAATTATGTACATTCACACGGAATTCGTCACTTTTGTCAGTTCAAGTTCATCTGTGCACTTGAACACCTGAAGATACCGAAAGGCGAAACCCGGGTCGTTAGTGACAAAATCCGTGTGAATGTACATAATTTGAATGATTCAAATTTAAAAGAATAGCTTCGAATAGACTTTGCGTGAAAATAATTACCGATTTAGATCACAGTGATTTTTTTAATTATGAAAAATGTTTAAATTGATTGCTTTCGAAAAATAATCGTTTGATGGAAGTGATCTTGTGACATTACAAAACAGACGTGGCCATCTCATCATAGATGAAACTGAAATGCATTACCTTTTTTTCATTATCAGGTAAATTTAACTAGCTAGTCGATATTGTGCTATTTTATAATCATGTTTCCATATACCATTAGTCAAGTTATTAATCAAACATCCTTAATCAACAATTTTTTTTTATTTTGGAGATTTGATTTATCTTTTAATTATATTTCTGGATTTGACTGGTTTAAAAATAAATTCTGTTGAACATGACCAGTTCTAATTAGTAAAAAAATAGATTATCATATTTCTTCATTGAATATCTTTTAGTTTACATTTTCAAATAAATATTTGCATATTTATATATTTTATTCACATTTTATAGGTTACTGTTTATGTAACTGTCAGTTATTCATTGAAAGACATTGAGTTATTTATTTCGAACAAGACAATCATGCTAATACTCGAAATCATGTTAAAGTTCGAAAAATATCACACACTTTGTTAAAATTTTTGTAAATGACAATATAACCATGTTTGAAAAAAATATGATAAAACAACATGAGCAGCCATGCCAAACAGAAATTAGTAACTGTAGATGACCACGTTTGTTTTGTAAAGTCACAAATTATCGCTTACGTGTAATCATTAAGCGCATTTCACCCCGAATAAGACATGTCATTATTGACAGTCAGGATAAGTTTTGCTAGGCGAGTGAATAGTTTCAACCGACTGCGACAATCGCCGAGTGAAATCAATCATATTAAAGGACTAAGAAATAATTAATGAAAATTGTCTTTCCTGCAAGATTTTATATAAAACAGCATTCAATAAACTAATTTTCTATTCATTAAAAGGCCGATAATGAACAAGCCTTTTTGAGCATTACAGTAAATGTTAAAATTATGTAACATTTCAATGTTGGGGTTGAAATGAAATCTGCAACATTTTATTTGAGTTATTTATCTATTTCAAATAACAATCAATAGAACATCGATAAATCAATATATCTAAGTAAAATGACATTTAGAAAATAACAAATTATTAATTAGTAAAAGATGAGTATGGTTTCTGAAACATCTTTAATTCATCCTTCTCAAAACAGACTTGCAAATATGGTACTCGACCGAAGGCCTCATCATAATATTATGCATATGTAATAAAATAAAATATTTATAAAAGTAGTATCAATTAAATATTACTATATACAGATATATGAATTATAATATTTATGAAAATAACATAAGTGACATATAATTTGTTCGATAATGCGCCGAACAAAGCGAGTGCATAATCGAGAAATAAAAAAGAACATTTAGGAACTTTTAATATATTAATGAAAAAAATAATTATCAAGTCATTGAATTGTTTTGTTCAATTTCTTAAATAAAAAAAACATTTAACAGATACGAATAACAATAAAAAATATATTAAAAACATAAATCAATTCATATGCTTTTAAAAGCATCAAAGTGAATTTGTAAAAAATGACTGATTTAAAGTAAATTTGTTACTTTGAAAGCCTCTTTCAAAGTAACAAAAAGTGTCATACAAAATAATTTACCGACTGATTATATCTAGTCAGGTGTTACATTGTTAAAAATATTAATACATCTTTACTAAGGTCGAATGCATTTTTTTTTGTCATCAACACACTGTGGACAAAATACTGTTTTGTGTGAAAATATGTATTTCATATCGCTGTAGATCAGTTATTTAGAAGGTAACTCTTTTCTCAAGGGTTAATGAAAAGGTTCTGATTTTAAGACAGTGCCATCTATAAATGAGAATGATCGCTTGATTTTTCCTAGAATTCATAAAATACAGTCGACTCATATTTAGACAATGACTTATTAAGGCAGTGGTCACCAAACTACAACCATCCAAAGATTTCCATCCGGCTCCTGATTTTTATTATATAAATATTAATTTTTTGAAAGTTCTAAAAGAATTCCATTTTCGTCCGGCCCCCAACGTTTTTGAAAAAAAAATCCGGCCCGGTTCTCGAAATGTTTGGTTACTGGATAATGTGGATAGGATATGCCAGTGGTGTGTTATAATATTAAACTATTGAGTAATTCATCTTAACTAAAATGCTGAATTTAATATAGAAAAGCCTCGATAAAGATTCTTTTAAATTCTGGCTAGCAAAATTCTTTCAAATATAAAAAGGTTTGAAGATAAAATATTTAACATTTTTTTCTCACCAATAGATGGCACTGCCTCAAAATCATTCACATTCCTAAATAAATATTTTTGCTTCTAACGGTATTTTGTTGAATCGTTAAATACAGCTGTGGCTCTTGGATAGAATTTAAGGAACTATATAATGCAATCGTAATCTCACTCTTCAAGGATATGATCCCTAACTGTATCGTTTGGCTTAGTGTTGACAGCTGCCAACTCAATGATGGAGCAAGACTGTATTAAACTTAAATACAACTATACAGAGTGATGTATTTCAGACATATGAGTACAAAATTGCTATTCATACAGGAATTAGCATATTTATTATGTTATGTTTATTAACACATTACAGGCGGGACACGTAAAAATACGTTTATCGCGTACTGTCGGTTTTGTTGGTATATTGACTCATAATTTAATGGTTTCTTCAAAATAACTACCGCGGCAAGTGACCCTTTTTGACAATAAGCAATAAGCCTCATAATTTATTATGCCCTGAATATTCATTCACACGTAGTATTTTTTTAAAAAGGCGACATGTTTCTCGAATATTTAGGACATCAGATTTCACACTTCCCAGTGATTGTAAATTTGTAGGAATGAGGATTTTATACTATAATTAGTAATATAATTGTATGGTATGGATTAATGTTATTTTTTATAAAGAATATTTTGAATATTTCATATTGATAACAAGTGGAGTGCTGTCTACTAAATTAATAACAGGTTTTTATATTCAGCTTAGAAAAGTAGTGAAATTATGATGTATTCAAAATGTTTTCACTTTATTTTTAATGATTAAATGTCACATATGATTTCTTTGAAAATTTCAGCCGAAAATATTGTTTGGTTTAGAAGTCGTGTTGATTTTAAGAATGTAATATTTTTATGCGCTAATCACTAAAAAATGCCCGCTTACAAAGTGTTAATAACACATTGGTCGTGAACTCACCTATTCCACGAAGGTTCCTAGACTTTACAAGCCAGTATATTGAAATGTTAAAAAAAATGTTTCTTTTATGAGATTCCTTAAAATACACCAAGAAGATCACTTGAATGGTGTATTATAACAATAACACTCTGCAGAGTTAAAATGATATAAAATCAAAAATAAATTTTACTCAGGCTATCAAGAAGGGTATTAAGAGTGAGGTTAAAATATTTATACACTGTTTCCGTTAAAATTTAATAAGTTACAAGATCGGCTCCTTGCACCTCGGCAATAAATTTGTCGAATTCGTCTCGGAACTTTAATCCGTCGTGGCGCTGAGCGTCGAAGGCGCAAACGCAAAGGGACGCGGGCAGGGCTTCCCGGAGGCGGGGCAGGGCTATGGCCAGCTGGTAGAGGGCGGTGGACGCGCCGCGCTGCGCTTCCCGCATGGCTCCGCTCATGCACAGCGATAGTAGCTGCGACGCCAGCGGCTCTAGAGCGGCCGTGAGTCTGGGATGTGCGTTTTCTCTCGCCGCCATAGCTAGTTCGGCCATTAGCGTGCAGACCGGTCCGGCGCCTTCATTGCTCGAGACTCCTTCCGCTAACGATACCATCACAGCATTAAAGTACTCATCTTCCAATGAGCATATCTGAAAGAGAAATAATAAAAAAAAATTAAAGCAGATATTACATTTATAGAGAATTATTTATACATCCCACAAATAATCCAATATTTCAATATCTTCGATGGATTCGGCGGCAACATTGTGGAAATTCATTTTTATTTAAAAAAAAATATGATATTCCACTTGTTACAAAATGTGACACTTGTTTCATCATGTTAACGAATATACTAAAAAATGATTCTAATTCTTAAGTTATAAATAAAAAAATAAGAGTCTGGGTTTATCCTTTTTCACTGGATGTAGGGAGGTAGGGTAGAGTAAGATACAAACTTTGATAGTACTATTTATAAATTAATTACTTAATGTGATAATAGCTTAATTAATTGTGAAAAAACCCAATGGAAATAAATTCAACAATGGCGATGCACCTATCTTATTTAAGTTATGTTAGTTTTCAATTTAAAATTTAATCTTATATCAATATTTTGACTCCAAAGATTTCAATTACAAAAATAACCTAGAGCAAAATTACTCGTGAAAAAATAGTGAGACAAACAGTTTACCACAAAAGATCCCAGATCTTGCAGCAGCCGATAGTATCGGTGCGCGATTTGCGGATGTTGGAGAAGTGGCGATGGTGGAGCGAGTCGGGGTAAAAGGGCCCTCGCCCCAGCGTGCGACGCCTTCAGCGCTTCACTTCCATCCTTCAAGCCCAACAGCCAGGAACTGTCTGCGATGCCGCTAACTATCTCCATCACCAGAGATATCTCCTGAAATTTAAAAATATGATTAAAATATGTATCTATATCTACATGATAGTATGATCAAGTGATCATTTGATAATACTTGTCATGAACGAAATCAGTCCTGATCATATTGAATAGAAGTGGAATCAGTACAAATGAGTGTTTTATTCTTTGAATGTAATGTATTCCTATAAAATTGAAAATAACTTAGATTATTCCACGTATTGTGCTACTAACTGTGACACGTGTTTCACCACTTTCAGAGGCGTCCTCAGACAATCTTACTTTCACAAAGCTTGTTTAAGTACGAATAATTTTAATATTCTAACATGATATATTATAAGAATAAAAACGGGAAGCAAGGAGGGGAGGATAGAAAACAAACAAACAATAATGATACTACAAATGACATTTACATTACAAATTGATTAACTAATGAGTTGCATCAATTTGGTAGGGTTAAACCTATTAGAAATAAATTTAGCAGTGGCGAGCGGCCTGTCCTATTTAGGATATTATTTAATAATACTTCTTTATTGTTGATACTTTTATTTATTTCTAAAAAGCTTCTAAACTATTCATTTTTAAACCTTTAGTGCTTTGTAAAAGCTTTGTGAAAGTCAGATTGTCTGAGGATGCCTCTGAAAGAAGCGAAACACGTATCACAGTTAGTAGCACAATACGTGGAATAATCTAAGTTATTTTATATTAACAGCTTAACAACCGCAGACGCGTATTTGAATCTTTGAAAAACAAAGGTTGCTGGCCGGCGGACTCACATATGCGTATAGGCGAAGTATCTGGAAGCTAAGAAAATTAAATTTGGTAAAGATGTCTCAATTTGTTTAAAAATTATAGTGAATTTAGTAAAATTACAATTTTTGCGAATTTTTCGCAAAATTGCCCGGCCGCCAGGTGAAATTTTATAAAAAAACGTGCGGTTGTTAAGCTGTTAAAATGAACTTTCACAAAGTTACCGCCGAATCCATCGAAAGTATGTAATGTATTCCTACCAAGTGAACAACTTAAAATATAATTTCTCAACCTTTTTGAGCCCGTGGCCCCCTTTTGAGTCACATATTTTCCTACCTATACTAATTAGTTTGCAAAAAGTTCAGGAGCAGATTGATCAATGGCGCTGTCCTATGGTGTTTACGGGTTCGAATCCCGTTACTGAGAATTTTATAATTCAATTTTTGTATGAATAAATTACCTCCTACCCATCCTCCAGTCTAATAGTTAACTCCTCCTCATCCTCATCATATTATTAACCAAGCCAGTAGACGAGTGATCGAGGTCACGCTGGACTCAATTTCAATTGAACGCTTGTAAACTTATACCAGGCCTGAAGAGAAATCAATGTTGGAATCCTATAGAATTCTTCAATCGATTTATGGATTTGGTATTGAAGAATCGAATGTGCGTGATGCCAAAATTCTCTCATTATCCATCGTTCTGACTTTACTCATAAAAATAAACTATCATAACAACCTCACAGAACTCGTCTTCCTGCGCTTGCATCGCACTGTGCGTGTTGGAATGCTGAGAAGGGGGCGGCATCGCAGAGTGCGCCGTGAGCAGCTGAGCCAGAGTGTGCAGGAGCTGAGCGGCCGCCTGGGCTGGGAGAAGACAGGGCAGTGTGGTGGCCGAGGCGGCCGCTAATCTCAGGGCTCCGCTGCAAGAGCCGCCGGCCCGCCAGCCCACTTCCCCAGCCAACCTCACGCTCGCCTCCAATGCAGGTCTTATGTACTCCCACACGCATTTGGCAGAACTAAACTGGAATATTAACACTTTGTAAGCGGGCGTTTTTTGGTGATAAGCGTAAAATTATATTACATTCTTAAAATCAACACAACTTCTAAGCCAAACAATATTTTCGGCTGAAATTTTCAAAGAAATCATATGTGACATTTAATCATTAAAAATAAAATGAAAACATTTTGAATACATCATAATTTCACTACTTTTCTAAGCTGAATATAAAAACCTGTTATTAATTTGGTAGACAGCACTCCACTTGTTATCAATATGAAATATTCAAAATATTCTGTATAAAAAATAACATTAATCCATACCATACAATTATATAACTAATTATAGTATAAAATCCTCATTCCTACATTTACAATCACTGAAAGTGTGAAATCTGATGCCCTAATTATTCGAGAAACATGTCGCCTTTTTAAAAAAATACTACGTGTGAATGAACATTCAGGGCATAATAAATTATGAAGTTTATTGCTTGTTGTCAAAAAAGCTCACTTGCCGCGGCAGTTATTTTGAAGAAATCATTAAATTATGAGTCAATATACCAACAAAACCGACCACTTGTGTTTTGCGTCTTTAAGAATCGTCATCAGACAGAACATTGTGAGGTTTACGAATAAATTAAAAATTGATTCTAATTCTTAATGATTCGCAAACGAAGCACATGTCATATTCTGTAACACAACAACTGGAATAACAAAGTTATCAAATTAAATTTTATATTTAAAAATGAACCACAAGGTTACCGCCGAACCCGAATACTTACATCGGGTTAAATATATAGAGATGTGTATCTGTGACATTTGGGTAAAGTGACGGCATTTGCCCAATTGTTGTCATCTACGTCTTTGCAATAATATAAATTCACTAATAGACTTTTTATTAGTCAAACGGTTAAGCTGGAAGATTTGCAGCATGGCCGTCTAGCCCTAATTTGGCTAGGAATGATGAGTTTGAAGGGAGAACATTGATTTTAAACATTTGCCATTTGAACCACAGATTTGCATAAAGCAACCCTTTTCGCACCATATCTTGATATCTGATTTTCTTGTGTCAAACAAAGTCTTGATAAAATAACAATTGATTCCTGAAAAAATACCACATTATATCCAGGTGATCCGATCTAATCTCGATAAATAAAAAAATCATTTTACCACCGCTCCATCTGCGATACCGGCGAAGATATCTAAAGCTGCCAGCAGCCTAGGATCGGCGGGGTCTTTGGCGTTGAGTAAAGCCCTCTGCGGCACCGCCAACACCAGGTTCAGCCTGGTGACTCGCTCTTCTTTGCTCATGGTGGCGGTGGCGTGGACGGCGGCCTTGGCCAAGCCCCTGCGGGCGCTGGCTTCTAGCCGGAAGCCATCTTCTCCGAGCCCCCAATGAAACGATTCACGAAGAATTTCACAGCGAGTCACGTTTGCTTCACTAAAAGAATTAATAAATTTGGCAGGAATAAGTCAACGGTTGGCAACCTGTTTACAAAGCCGAGCATGCGCAATAGCTTGCTTTTGTCATCAAAGGTCACTATATCATAAGTTGCTTTTTCTACAACCTTATTAATCATTATTAATCACCGAGTTAATTTATGGCAAGAATTTAAACGTAAATTTCAAAGTAGTTTGAATGACTGAAATTTAATAATTTAAGCATTTCGAGAAATTGCCGGATTGTTTTTTTTAAAACGTTAGGGGACCGGATGAAAAATATTTTTGATGGAATCTTATTTTAATTAAAAAAAAAATATATTTCTTATGTGTAAAATGTTTATATTTTAAAAATCAGGGGCCGGATTGAAATATTTGGAGCCGTAGTTTGGTGACCGCTGATTTCAACCATCAACGGGTACCAAGAGGATATACATAGATACAGCATGCCAAGCTTAAAAACTAAAATAATATTATTTAACAATCATTCATTATCAGAATATGTACAAAGCAACAAAAAGTTAAAAGATACAACCAAGTTTGTTTACATCAGTGTTTCTTAACCGTATTGAAAGAATCGCCCCCTTTTGCAAAAATAAATTATCCAAAATTATGTAACGCCCTCCTCCCCTTATTTTTATGAAATCCTCAATTTCCTACATTTTTTACTCAAATATCTCCGAAACTCGTTTTTTTTTTTTAGCTCAAAATCATTTCAAATTCTCAATCGCTCTTTGGCAACCCTAAAACGCCCCCGAAATTCTAAAAAATTAAAAACACCCCCCAGGGGGGCAGTACCGCCCCCGTTAAGAACCACTTGTTTACATGGAACAATAAAGAATGAATTATAATTAATTGATATACCACACACCCTAGTCAGTTAGACGAATAAGTGCTAATCTTATGTTTTTATTTTGATACTTTTCATACGACGAATCCAAATAAAATAATACATACGATATAAGAGTTGTCTTGATAATTCAGACATAAATGTTTGATTGTAGACTGTTTGTGACTGGCGAGATCTAATATTTACATTTTGTTCTAATATTATCATAATCATAAAACACTATTATAGATTGCTTTTCAGGACACTACTTGAAGACTCGTAAAAACATGCTAGAAGCTAAAGTAGTTTTACATTGGAATATTTTCTTTTAGAAATGGTAACATTAAAATCCATAGATCATGTAAGTAAGCTATAGGTTTTTGTGAGTTTTTAGTAAAGAAATAACCTAGCATTCAAAGAAAAAAACACTTATTTAAACTGATTCCACTTTTAACCAAAACTAAAAAAAAACACTATTACATCAAATATGACAAATTATGCAGGACATTTGTTGGATTGGCCCGCTGCTTGAATTTTGCATGCAGCTAACCTCTCATCTCAGAGGAAACATCGAGTGCCTCTGATTTATATTTTCTAGCTTTATCTGTAGATTTTTTTCATTACCGATTGTTTGTTACACTCTAATAATTTTATTTTGTTTTGTATAAATAGCACTATAATATTGTGTTCTCTTATCAGTCGATAATGTACATCATGAATGCGAAACTGGTCCTGATTATCTATATATATAAAACAAAGTGGGGTTATTTACACCACGTATATCTCGAGAATTACTGAATGGATTTCAATGATCTTTGATTTATTAAATTTCTCTTTGCCTAGAATAGCAGAATAAGCATTAAAACATCGGAAAAATATCACGGAAAAGAAATTATAAAGAAAATTAATGTCTCCATACATTTTGTTTTGAAATTTGAACTTCTTCTAAATGGAACGCGGACACACGACGTTGTATGCTGTTTGAATTATATCCACGAGATGGCGTTGACTGCAACTTTGACAGTTGACTGCTTGCTATGTAGGAGCGATTTTGAATTTTCATCTATTTTTATAAAGTTTTAATTCCGATAATTCATTCTGGTGTGAAAATCTATTTATCCAATTATGGTCAAACACGAGATGCATGTCTAATAGCGGGAACAGTGTATTTAGATTGGTTAATAATGTGGCGCGAATGAGACGCAGCTAATGTTGGTTGATTGGCTATTCTACCGGCGACGTACATTTTCAACTCGCGTCATATGCATGCATATACGCAAGATGCAATGACATATGTTCTTCATTACAATCGTCAAGATCTATTCATCACCTTTACGTGCAATCCGAAATGGATAGAAATTGTTCAATTGCTGCTCCTCGGACAAAAATCAAGTAATCGGCACGACATAACCGCACGTGTATTCAAACAAAAACGGTCGCTGATTGATGATAAACTACATTGTTAAGCATCGCATCTTTGGGGATACTCGATGCTGGATGTATTCGATTGATTGGCAAAAACGAAGCTTGCCGTTTCCACGAATGTTGCTCTATTCTGAGGTGTAGGGTTGTGGAGTCGGAGTCGAGGTGTTGCGTTATTTAGGCCGGAGTCGGAGTCGTAAAAAATGAGCGGCTCGATTTTTTTTGAAAAATATATTTAATTATGAGTATTCAAACAAAATAGTCCAAAGTGTTGATATTGCATGGTTCGCTGACTTAAAATGATCTGATGGTATTACATATATATACAAGGCTTTTTCTACCCTGTAACGCGGCGGAACGGCGTTCCGGCACCTTTTTTTCTCGAAATTTTAATAAATGTTTAATTTTATTTTTTCTATTTTAAAATATGTATATTTTGTTTTATTTTCTATGCATTATATGAAAAGCCGTCATTAATTCTATCAAAATGATATTCGAATATATAATAAGTAATATACCTTCTTAGAAAATGCTCGAAAAAAGTGCGTTCCGGCACCTTTTTTTTTCAAAAAAAAGCACTGCATATATATATGTTAAAATGAAATTGTTGCAAAATTTCTTCAGAGTCGGAGTCGTTAATTATTTTTAAGCTGGAGTCGGAGTCGTCTTATTTTACACGACTCCACACTGTGGAGTCGACAGCCCTGCTGAGGTGGCACGTTATTACACTTGCAACGCTTCATCGAAAAAAATTCAACGTCAAAAGCAAGGCAATACGGTTTCTGATCATCCGGATGTGCGTTTTACTGATGCTCTTGGTCGCATTAACACAGTTAATCTGAAGAATGACGAATGCTTCTACTTGCGGTTGTTGCTGGTGAATGTTCGTGGGCCAGCATCATTTAAATCATTTCAAACTGTCAATGGCGTAGTGTGCCCAACATTTCATGCTGTATGTCAATACTTCAATTTGCTTGAAAACTATACATCATTAGGACACGACAATCGCTGAAGAAATAGTTTCTGAATCTCCAAGTCAGATACGCACATTATTTTCTATCATTATTTTGACATGCTTCCCATCGAATCCCCGTGAACTGTGGAACAAGTACAAGAATGACATGTCCGAATACATTTTACATCGAATTCATGTCAGTTCAGGGAATCCCGATCTCGAGATGAATGAAGAGATACATAACCAGACTTTGTTTTTGATCGAAGACATGCGTTGCCTTATATGCGGCAGTTTGTTAGTCAAGTTAGGAATGCCAACACCAGATCGTGGAATGAACGACGCTTTCAATCGAGAATCGGAACATGAACGTAAATATGATCGAAATGCATTGAAGCAATCAGTTTGAACGAATGTACCAGTGTTGAACCCTCAACAGAAGGAAATGTACGATACGTTAATGAAGGCAATTGATGATGGAAATGGTGGCTTATTTTTCCTCGATGCGCCCGGTGGAGCTGGGAAGACATTCCTCATGTCATTGATTATGGCCACTGTTCGTGCGAGATATAAAACTGCTGTAGCAGTTTTTTCTTCTGAAATAGCGGCAACGTAGATAGAAGGATACCGAACGGCTTATTCAGCGTTGAAATTGCCGTTAAACCTTCAAACCACTGAAAAATCGACATGCAAGATTGTGAAACACTCAACAATGGCCAAATTTTTGGAAGCAAAAAAATCATCACCTGGGATGAATGGACAATGGCGCACAAATGCGCATTGGAAGCACTCAACCGAACTATGAAAGATCAGTGCAATGACTCAAGATGTTTTGGAGGCGCGATGATTCTACTATCTGGCGATTTCCGACAAACACTACCAGTCATTCAAAGATCGACCGCTGCCGATGAAATAAACGCTTGCCTCAAATCATCAACTCTGTGGCGTTATGTGAAGAAATTTCAGCTAACGACAAACATGCGAGTTGCATTTCTAAACGATCCATCTGCCGAAGATTTCTCCAAGCAATTGTTGACTATCGTCGGTAACGGCCGTGTTCCTGTTGAAGAATCGAACGGATTGATTTCGATTCCGCCGAATTTTCGCAATTTCGTCTCAACGAAGGACGGCTTCATCAACAAAATGTTCCCAAACATCTAATCACAAAAATCACAATTGGTTGAGTGAACGAGCAATTCTTGCGGATAAGAAAAAAGATGTGGATCATTTAAACTTCACAATTCAAAATCAAATCGTTGATCTAATGCATTCCTTTAAATCTATCGACTGTGCCACGTGAATTACATCATTTAAATGTAATTAAAATACTTTTCATTTTGAATTTTGCACATTTATTGAACTTAATTCATTTTGAGTATTCATTCAAACTGAATTTAATTCATGCAATAAATTAACACAACATTTATTGATTCTGAGGCGGTACGAAGTTCGTCGGGCCAGCTAGTATTAA